>VXAV01010446.1:378567-411726 GCA_013399715.1 Alectura lathami
AGGGAAATATTACATGTAAATAGAAGATTAAATGACTTACCCATAAAAGAGGACCTGCAAAGCCCATAGATTCTGTTAGGATATACTACATTCAGCGAATGCAAAGGCACAGACAGACATTGAACTCAGGATGACAGTCACTTTCTTGGTAAGTCAAGTGTCTCTTATAATCCAAGATATATACATATAGACAGACTGAAAACACTTGGAAACTGGTGAAGGTGACAAGCCCCACCACTCAACAGAAGCACTTGAGCATAAACACACATGGGAAGTTCTCCTCTATCAAATTATACAACCATGAAATGTAGACAGAGGTATCTTGTATTTAATTATGGTTCCTGACATTTTTCTTCCAATTTAGCATTTTCTATTAGAATCTCTCAAGTACTGTGCTATCCGCAGGTGCTCAGATTACTAGATTTTTTGGTTGTTTCACTTTGCAACACACTTCAACAGATGCTTAAAAACTTCCCAGGTAAGCATCTGACTGCCTAAGAACAAATCACCTTGGACAAGCATCCTCAAAGAACAGTTCACAGTGATTTTCTCATTACTGTCCAAGGAGCAAACAGATGTAATTGTTCTTCTCCTATTTCTCACAAATGTTGTTATGAGAGCCATACAAACTGCTAATAGGAAAAGTGAAATCAGGAAAATCCATTAAACTTTTAAAGTAGTTTTGTGAAACATTTCTGCAGAAAACTAAGGCAGAGTCGACATCCTGTAGTCTCCCTACTCTTTAAGCCAGCTGGCCTAACTCCTCCATCCAATAACTAGCCTTGGGAATTTCTCTTCTAGGACAAAGGCCAGTTAGCCACATACATATCACGGAAATATTAGGACTATTCTCTTAAGTTTTCCTTGACTTTAACCTTGCAAAATAGCTCAACTTCTGCAAGATCTGCTGTCCTTACTGCTACCCATCTCATTCTATGGCAAAACTGAGTTTGAGGCTGCTGCTCTTCCCCCTGCTCCTGGGCTGCAGAGGGTTAGGGCAGTGACTGAAGAGCAGGAGCACACCTCAGAGGGCTGCTATTTGAGGGCCAGTGAGGGGGGAGAAGATCACAATGTCAGTCTTCCCCTTCTTTGTGTGGTAGTGAAACAAGCCCTGATAAAACAAGACCTGAAAAAGAGGCCAGCTCTGTGCCTATGTAGGAAGTTAAACACAAATGGTGGGAACTGCATCCTTTACATCTTTCATCATTGCATCTGCTCTGGAAAAACATTATTCCTTGCAAAACTTACCTTAATGTTTAAAGCAATACTTTAATCATAGCTGAACATAGCTAAAAAACAGCAGCAAACAAACAAAAAAAAAAAACACCACCACAACAAACAAAATAACAGTACAATGAAATCTGGCCAAGGAATGATCTCAGGTGTCCTAAATATAAGCTGCCAGTATAAATATAATTCAGAAAACAGAAGTTTCCTCTAAGTTATAGGAAATCCCCTAGTTAAGTTGTAGATATTGGAAATTGCAGCTTAAATCTGCACGTTCTGTGTCCTATTGTTTATGAAATTGACTGCCTAGATGTGAGGAAGAAAATCTGTTTAACTAGTGAAGTTTCTCCCAGCTGAGAATTAATTTCATTTTTCAAGTCTACACAAGTTTTGGAGCAGGTATTTTCCAGACTCTTATATATTACATAGGTAGGTATGTACACAGTTATAACAATTTTGTATATTATTCAAAACAAGAGATGCCAAGACAGTTAACCCACTAGAGCATGCCATATAGAAGGCAAAATATTTCAAGCATGTCTTTCCAAACATGATCCCAGTAAATGAAGTGGAACTAAACTAATTGTGATTTTATTAAACTCTAAATTTTTCTAAAAAAAAAAAATCTCCCTACTGCTGAAGGGAACCCACACAAAGCATTTTCTATGGGAGCTTTAGAGGGAGAGAATACAGTCTATGGCATTCTTTTGAAATACAGGCATCTCAGGTAAATATGCTAAATGAATCAGTGAAAATAAAGTAGAAAAACATATCAAACACACTTAAAAGCTACCACTAAGTTTGAACACCCACACACCAGACCATAAACATCACAAAATCCAGTGTAAACATACTAGCTTATGTTTCTTTAACATTTGTTTGTGTACCTGAGCTAAAAAGCCACCAAGATTTGGTGCACTGAAATGTGGATTTCTGGTTGAAACCAAAGCAGAGTAAGTAGTTTATATACATTGCTCTAACATTACATCTCTAGCAACATTTACAGGATCCAAAAGAACTGTGACAAATTTCGGTTAGGACATTTTTTGTTCTGAACTGAATAACTCAATTTAAGCTAATTTTCCTTTTTTTTAAAAAAAAAAGTGTTCAGAATTACTCTCTTCAGCTTGAAGCTGCAGATAGAATGGAACCCATTAGCCACTTTCAACTGCATAATTATGGCCAACTTTGGAATTTGATTATGAAGCCATCTAATGAGTCTGCACATAGACAACAAATTAAGTGGAGAAATGACAATAGACTAAGAAAGTGTACAGTGGAGTCGTTTTACACAATGATTTGACTGAGAAACTACTTTGTGAATGCAATTCTCCCTACACAAAATTGAATCATTAACCAAATGTCACTTTTTGGAGCTAAGATTCAATGGCTGGTGAGCTGACAAGCCTGCATGACTTGCAACAAACTGTCTGCCATCTCCCTATTATTCCTCATTTGTAGCCTGCAAATTTAGAGTAAAGCAATACTTTTGCAAGCTACAGTCAAGTCCTTGAAGTTTTTGCTGAGAAACACAAGGAACTTTTACTTAGAACAAGCTCGATAGTTGAAAACAAAGCTTAAAGCCAGGGGAACAAAAATGAGTCTGACCAGTTTCTGGTCCAGTTAGTGCAGAATGGTTCTTTGTATGTTGTTCATCTTGCCAGCTGTTTAGTCAGTCACATCTTCATATGTACATGGACAACTATAGGTACTGTAGGTATCTAGCTATAGCAAAACTACAGATAGCTATGACTAATCAGACTTACAAACACATTAAACAAACAACAAGTTATCACATAGCAATAATACCTGCAAGTTCATGATACTGTCCTGACCCTCATATTTGGGGAAGGCATTTATGTTCCAGTAGTAGACATGAGATTAAGATTCTTGCTTATTTAGAAAGTTTTTTTAAGGCTCATTTCATGCATTACAAGCATTAGCACATTTTTCCCTAAGATCTAGGAACTATGAAGTAAATAAAATTCTATTTAAAAAAAATCCAGCTTTCCTTGGATTGAGTTTATTATTTCTGAGTACTGAAATTAACAATAGCAACCCAGGCAGATTCTGCAGGACAGGGATTAAATGAAAAAGTACAAGCATTGCCTCTGATACAGAAGTCAACCAAATCACTGAACTAGGAAAAAGGAAAAAAAAAAAAGAAACAATATCGTGTGCCATCACACAACTAGTTTACATCCCTCAAAATATCAAACCTTGAATTATAGAAGTAATAATAGGAGAAACCAGAAGGAAGCAAAGGATAAGGGGAAGTTCTGGGCTTTAAGCAAAACTCTATTTTAGCTGCTTCAGCACAACTGACTCCCCCGTCAGTGTTTGGTACACCAGTTCACCACTTGCTCCTGACACAAGGACCTTCCCTAGCTACAGCCTCACCAAGTGGGTTTTGGGGCAGCTCTGGGAAGAAGCAGGAGGTTCACTGTGTCATAGAGCCCACTTTTCAACCTGCCCATCTGCACAGCCAGCATAAAACCAGTATAATACCGGCACAGCAGCCTGGTCCCCTTGAAGGCATCCAAAGGAAGGTGAGTAATGAGGAACTGACCTTTTGTGAGAGGCTGGTTTTGGAGTACAAGATAGGTCAGAGATGCTGCTTTCAACATAGAGAGTGTTTATGCCCTACAGCACCTTGTAATGAAATGCATTGAGCACTCTTTAGAAGCATCTCATCTTAAAAAGCCAACATCAGCAACCTGGATTATAGGCTTAGGAGCCATTCCCCCAACCCAAAACTTAGAAGTATTGTTTTTAGTTTCTACATGGCACACACAAATGTCAGATATCAGAGAGCACCGGAGATTTTAAACCTGGCTGCCAATCTGCATGAAAAGTGTTCTGCTTAGCAAAATGCTTTGTATTCTTGGACAACAGTCCAGGAACATTAAAAATATGCATCTCAGATACAATTGTGATCGTTGCATAATCAAAGGCCACTCAAAACTTGATATTAAGATTGTTTTTCTGAATCTTGCTTCGTCCCATCTATTTTGTTATGATTTATTTTCCTGTTGACAGTTGAGGTTGGTGCAAGAGCAGTAAGTCATATCTCACAATTTAGGAGTTTATGCAATAGCTGGCAACCAGACAATACTTCTGACATCTGGAAACAAATTTGCAAGAAAAGCTGGTGAAATGAGGCCATCCTGAGTTATAAACACAAGTCTAATGATATCTTCCAGCTTTGCAGATCACTTTTTATAGAGTGGAAACTATGCAATTATGTGTATAATTTCAATTGTCATTACGAAGTCTTTCCTACACACAACTCTTACTTAATGAAACAAATCATCAGCTCACAAGATTCTCTAGCACTTGTACAAGTCACAGTACTGAAGACAATTTTGAAGAACTATGTATAATGAAATACCTATATCACATACCCACAGAAACAAATCATGAAGACATTCAGGATTAAAAATAATTAAAATAATAAAAAAGCCACCACTGCATATTTTGGAGTTTCTAGAAGCTAGCAGCAGATATTTGTGTGTAACCATTCAGCAACTGTAAAGTTATCTACTCTACTGTGTAAAGAATTTTACTCAGAGCTGATGTCTTCCAATTTTCAACTACCCACTATGGCTTGTAATGCCATGAGCTACCTGTACATCACAAGTTAACTTGCAAAAGCATAATCTTGACCACGACCATGTGATCCCAGTTTTCCCTCTGCATTTCATTTCCAAAATATGAACTTTGCTAGAATATCAAGTCTCTATCTTTCCCCATTCATCATGGCTGTGGCCATTCTTCCAGTTCCCGTAATCCTTTTGTCATTGACTATGAAGTCAATTGCTAGAATATCAAAGTTCATTACTGTGAAAACAAACAAGCAGTAGCTTTATTTACTAAAGCAGTTCTGTTGAAGCCAATGAAAAATCTCAAGTGATACACAAGCCTTCACACAGAGCTCAAGGGCAAATTCAGCAAATCCAGTGCCAGGGAGGAGTGGTCATTTTGGCCTGGTAAAGCTCTGCAGCAAAAGCAGGCCAGTAGTTTGGAGCAGGTTGTATTATGTTGTACACTCTTCATGGGCTTCTACTCCAGTTTATTTTTATTCCTTGGACCAAGTGTCCTCACTGCACTTGCGGTTTGAAGCTGTCTGAAGGAATGCCATCCAACACGCCTTTGCTGTCTGCTTCGCAGAAACCTCAGTAGACCACACTAGTGGGCATCATGCTATTTTTGGCAGCTGTCTCACACAAGAAAGAGCAGCACACTGCCACTTTCCCACATGGGAGCAAGCCATATCACTGCTCCTGCTTGCTCAGAAGTGGCAATCTCTCTCGTGTAACATCACATCAAGCAGTTCCACCGCAATGAACCTTGCTCCAATACTGAACTTTTTTTCCCAAGAAGGGGGACTACAGAAGAGAGCTGAGCCTTTATTCTCCTCCCATCTTTCTCATGCTACAACTCTGGAGTCTTAAGTCAATGGTCCAGCAGTCTTGGGATCATGTGCTAGTTTGCTCAAGACCTTTATACTGAGGGCACAGCTGTTGAGAAGTCCCCAGTTTCTGTGTCTTCAAGGAAGCATTGACCATCTTGAACTATATACACACTATTGCCTTAGCACACAGCAGAGAGAGTAGCAGACTCCTGGTACTCCTGCTGTGTTCCTCTGCTAGCAGAGCAGCTCCAGCCCCTCTCAAGGCATGACCTGATTAGCAGTGTGGTTTCCCCAGTGCCCTAGGCAGACCTTCTGGGAAGCCCTGGTATTGAAGTCCCAGTGGACAATTACAAAAGGGGAACAACAAGAAGTGGTCTGTTGTGGAGACAAACAATTCCAAAAAGGACATAGCAAGGAAAAGGGGTAATGGAAGGTGAGCATAAAGAGAAAGAGGATGGGGAGAGGAATGTCAGACATGAAGGAACAGTAGAACTGCTGCTAGAATCACATTCAATAACAAGTATGATGGTGACAGTGTCATTTGGGTCCTTAACAATCTGAGGGTGCTTCTTATGCTTCTTTAAAAAAAAAAAAAAAAAAAAAACTGACCTGATGTGGTCTGTCCTATGATCTCAGACAATGAGAGACCAATAAAATACCTATATAGCCCTTAACCCATACCAGAAAGCACAGGCCATCCTACATACAGATACTATGTTTCAAAAGGTGGAGGAAGCTTTTCGATAAATTAATATTGTTACACTGTGGAACTGTTTCCTTTGTGAAAGCCTTCAGTGAATCAAAGTAATGAGTGTCCCAGATACACCACAGAGCAGCAGAACCTTAAGAAAAGTGTGATCATGCTACAAGTGTGCCAGACTCACCAGTATAATCCCTTTACTTTGCATTACTCATCAATTCTGAGCCAAGATGCTCTACAGTGGATGCAGATATGAACGTTATCCATGCGACAGTCTGAAGAAATAGTTTTACCTGAAAAATAATCCTCTCATGCCTAGTGAATGCTCGGTGTTGCTCATATAGTGATAAGGGTTCCTCCTCATTCAAACTCTTTCTTGGCAACGACATACTGACATCCTGCAAGGAAAACAATTTTGTTTGTTCAGCCTCCCATCTCCAGAATTAATTTAAAATCTGATATTTGTTCAAAATAAATTTGAACAAAAGCGTGGAACCTTTCCACAATTATCACCTTTTTTTTTTTTTTTTTAAAACAGTAGTGTATAGAAAAGTCAGGGGGAAGCTCATCATCTGGAAAATTACTCTAGAAGATTTATGATGTTAACTAGTGATATACTTATCCAGTATCACTAGAACTTAATATAAGTTCTAAGAACTAGGAAGTCTGGCCTACATAATCGAAGCAGTATACTATTTACAGGCTATGCTTGGAGTGTTATGAAATTACTTCTAAATATTTTTTAAAAAATTGTTTTAAGAGAAAAAACACCACCAGTTAATCACCCTAAATCTTACTGCTATTTTAATCTACCAGTTAATCACATTCCCTAACAAAACAGGCAACAGCTTTTCCAGACCAACTTGATCAATCTAGCTTAGTTCAGCTTAATTACTTTCACTTGTGTTTAGAATACAGGTTTCGTTATGCCAAAAGGATCTTTTTGTTCCTGTTTTGCTTGTCTTTTGTATGGGAGTTTCCTGGCAATCATTTAATGCCTTATTATTATAAGAATTTAGTCATCTTAGATATCTATTGTACCAGTCAGCTCTCTTTGCTATGCTTACAGAATTTTAAAATCAGGGCATTACTCTCTAACCGTAAAACATCTTGCTTCCACACGTAGACAAAACCTACTAATTAACGCACAGAGAACATGCTTTTTTTCCCCAAGGAAACTATAGAACACTGATTTTTGATACTAGAGTACATTAAGTTTTTGCTGTATTATAAAACCAAAACCAACTCTCCTTCTGTATAAACTGAAATTAGTACTCAGATTCCAAACACAACTTTTGATTCATGCTTCGTCACCTTGAGAAATGACAGCCTGTGTCATTTCAGAAAATTCTCAGAGACTAATTAGCTTAAAAGTTCTTGAAATCGGGCATTTCCTCCCACTTTGCCTGTGGCTGTTACAGCAGGTATTTGTCGCTTACTTCCCATCCCTTCCGTCTCTCCCCCAAAAGATGAAGCACATCCATATGCAGTTGCTTGCTTACATACTTCAAAGAACTTGTGTATTTTAATACATGCACTTACTAATATATCCTCAAAAACAATTTCTTTGACAGCTAGTTCAAGTAGTAGTATTAATATGTTGGGCTTAGAATTTAAAGGATGATTGTATTTGATTGAAATGGAATACAACACCCTTGTAAAAAGATGACAGCTTTGTAAATGACTACGTCCCCCTACCAGTGACTTTCAGGCAGAAGAACTAAGCTATCCCTATGCCTCTGAAATGATGTCAATCACTCTGCAGTATGATATTGCTCCTGTAGAAGGTGAACAGCTGAATGACAACTGACAATTATCTGATAAGCCTTTCAGGAATCAGATATAGGGAGATTTTGAAGATGACTGGGCCTGACAATTAACTTATTGTACAAAATCATTTACATAAATCAGCTTGTTTCAGCTTTAGAGGATGGGATGAAAACTACATCTTAGAACATCAAGAGAAACCTAGAAATCGTTCTGTAAATTAAAAGAGAAGTGAGGGAACTCAATCACTGGAGTGCACTCCTTGGAACACTTTCTAATCTCTGTTGTCCCTCAGTGGATGATTAACTGATTCAGGGCCACAGAAGAGAGCAAGAGCACTTGCTTCAGAATAAAGCATGTAACCACAAAAAGAAGTCACAAGCCAGGTGCCAGCCCAGTTATCCTCCTGGCCAGGCTTACCACAGATTTCCCTATGCCTACTGGTGACCAGTCAACTTGCAAACCTATGAGGTGGCACATGCTGTGCACCTCACAGCTCATACTACTTGTACAGCAATGTGTCACTCCTCAGTGAACACTTTAGCTGCACGTTCTCAGTATTTCTTCCTTTGCATAGGTGCCTTTCTCCCATTGTTTCCTTCCATGGGATATATCGAGTCTTTGCTTAAAAAGATAGCTGAAAGCTGTTATTTTTACTCCACATTAGAAAAAAACAATAGATGATCTCTGGAGGGAAATTAGAAATGAGCATTTCCTGCAAAACTCTCAATGTGACACAGCTAACTACACAAAGTGCACTTGTTTGGATTAGGGAGGGAAAGGAAACTAAGATATCATTGAATTCCACAGAATGAATTTGGAAGAAATCTTTCCCAAAGTTTCTCCTTTTTTCTTGTTCATAAAAAGTAAAAGACAACAACAACAAAAAAACTTCCATTTTAATCTTTCCTATGTGTTTAGATTAACATTATTGTTATATTAGAACTATAAAAGCCAAACTGAAATGATTTTAAAAAAGGAATCCTTAAAATGCCTCTGCTCCTAAAAATGGGCAGATATAAGACAAGCGGTTGCAAGTAGTTCATTACCAAAAACGTGAATTCTAGTGGTCTGCAATCAGTGGAAGTTTTCCAGCAGTTCCTGATACACAAGAACATCATCATACATGAGCTGATGTATTGTACCATTACAAAAGCTGACCAAGAAAAGTGTTTCAGGAATTTTTATGTTATTTTCCCCCCTTGCTTTTAACAAGAAGAAAAGAAACAAGTCCACAATGTAACCTAAATATTCTGTAGGTTTTGGATGACAGACTCTTATCATACGCAAGCTTTTTTGTTTTTAATCTGTCATAGGTTTTCAGCATAAGAATGTGTCTTGTAAACATTTCCAGTAGAGAAGATCTAAAGCTCGTGGTCTGTTTCCATTCTAGCCATACCCAGGGATTTCAGTTGCACACAAACCAGCCAGAACTCAAACCCTGAAGTTTATCCATCTTCCTCCATCAGTTCAGTGTGGCAGCTTACTGGACATTTCACAGAAGACAATGACTGTTCACCCCCTGTAGAAAAGGGTAGGTGGCTTCAAGCATAAGAAATTTAGTGCTACTGAAGATTAACTGAAAGAATTAACAAGTTCACGATAAGATGTTTATAAAACAAATTTAAGGGCACTAAAAATCAGCAGTCTTTTTATGAAGTGCTAAATACCTTTACAAATCCTAATCTAAAAATTCAGTTCGAACCTTGGTTTAAAGTACAGAGCAGTAAGTTGATTTCTTGTATTTAACAAGATATCCTACCATACCTTTACGTGTTTGCACAGCTTTCACTAAGTTTGGAATCTATAAACACGGCATGCCTTACACACTTCACATTCATCTCCTTTTATTGTCAGATAGGAGACACCTAGCATTGCAGGTCACTCCTCAGAATTAGTATTTGATCGTCTGTATGCTTGATTTGCTGCCTCACAAGTAATAGAGTAAGTATGCCCTTATGAACACAAAGTAAATATGAGCATGACAGAAACCTAAATGCCTGTTCATTCCAACCCAGGTGCTGTTTGTGTCTAAGATCAAGTTAACTCTCATTTAACTGTGCCAAGAATAGAAAAGCAAATGTGTGCTTCTGACATTTAAAAATTAGTTTATAATCACCCCAAATTCATTTCTCTGTTGAACAAACCTCAGAGCAGGACAGAACAGACACTCAAAGCAATACCCATTCACATCTCCACAAAGATGTGCAAGCCAGACATCTCTAATCTAACTTCAGAGCAAACTATTCTTTGTTCTTCTGTTTGAAAAAGTTTTACAGAATTGAAAAGGCTTAAGACTGGAGAAAGAGTGGGAGAGCATGGAGAGTAATAGTACAAGCATTAAAGCCTTCAGGTTGCCTGATCTGTCAAATTACTTTTCCATAATTTACCTGCCTCTCCATCACACCAAGCTTCTCTTTCCAAGAAGCATAGAATTTTTTCTAGGGTTTCTCTCATACCCATATCCTCCAACATCTACAAATATACCACTGCTCTCAGCAATTAAAAACCCTCACCAAAAGTCTCCTATTGCAAGATGACTTTTTGGTGAAGTCCTAGTCTCACTTGCACACTTAGTGAGTGTAAGTAAAGTCTGAAATGTACATCTGAGCTGAATTAAATTCAAAAGGAAAATCTTCAGGTGTTCATGTACCTTCCAGTTGGGTTGTGCTTTGTTTTCAGGGGGTGGAGTGAGCAAGTTACCTTATTAACAGGTTTATATGAAACAAATTAATTAAAAATAATTCTAAACTTCATCACGAATAGAAGACTGAAAAAGGATGACCTGAAGGCAGTGAAGTTATATTAAAAAAAAAAAAAATTCTTCCCTTCTTGTCTGTATTTTAACTCATTTTACAATTTGAAGCTGTCCCTTTCATCCCAGCATTTTTCAAAGATAAAGCAGAAGCTTTGTCATTACTTTGCATACAAGTATGATGATACCCATGAAAATATATGTTTTCAAGTGAAAAGAATGATTTTGAGCATGTTTTGTGGGGTCCTCTAGCCTCCTTCTACATTACTACAGGGGAAGCTGTATGAAATCATACCCTTGATGACATGAAGCCTTGAAACTGCCCACTGCTGGCTCTTTATAGCCATTGAAGGGAGCACAGGGGGAAGAAGTTTGGAAGGTATTACATTAATGCACAGAATGGGTGCCAACATGCAAGCCTTCGGCAAACCTTGCACAACCCAAGGTCATTTACATTTGTAAATGTAAATGAATCATAATATCTGAACAACTTTGATGGTTATTTTATCAAGATCTCCACAGTATTTGCAATATGCTGGTACATGAAACCCAGTCTAGACCATGTTACAGCATTAAAACCAAACCAACTTTGCACTGAGGTTAATAATTAGACTCAGAGACAGCCTGCAAACAGAATAATACAATTTATGTACATGTACAGTTACAAATCTCTATGCATGCCAAAAAACTTAATACATTGGCTATATTCTGCAAGTTTCACCATGATTGTGTGCTTCGTTTTTAACCTATTTGAAAGTTTTGCTGAAGTTGTTTCATAGTCCTTAACCTTCTGCATGTTATTTTGTTAACCTTCTTCCCTTTTTAATTCAATACACTGAACGCTCACATTATAAGTCACAGAACGGTATGTACAAAAATAATTATAGATTTACTAAGAAACTCTTCCAAAAGTTTTTTTTTCTTAATCAAACTTGGGAAATGTGCCCAACAGCCTCCTTTTAATTTTGCTTGTTCTTACAGACAAAGCTGATGGGTAGATTTTCCATACACCATCTCCTTCAGCCCTTAGGCACAACTTTAATCAGTCACTAACTGCTGGCTCCTCAACTTTTTGTAGAACTCCATCCCTTATTCCTGTCTTAAATGGTTCAAGTTTTTGCAGCACAGGGAGCACAGGTGTTTGACTTTCACAGACTAAATAAAGTCTCTCTTCACAGGTACATTCACTTCTGGTGTTTTCATTCCATGGTAACAGCACCTGGTGAGCACTTACAGCCTTGACAGTCCTGTTGTTTTGGGCACAGGGCAACTTCACAGTCACCAATAAAGCAAGATATCGAGCATCTTTAACACCAGTGCATTTGTATTGGGTAATTGCCTGAATGTACTGGAATTAGACCACACATATGCACAATATTTCATGACAAATCCCCAGATTTCCCAAATGTGACTGCCTCTGCACCCAGACTGTCGCACAGCACTAAGACTTCAGCAGAGCAAGCACTCACTGCACATGCCTGAAACACCCGCACCACGAAGCGCACGAGCACTGTCATTACACGACTCACTCTCAATCCCCAACAGGCCTGCCTGCACAAGTTGCTCCTCTGGCAGACCGTAAGGCACAAGGAATCCTGGCAAACAGTGCCTCCCTCTGAGGTACTGTATACTGCACATCCCTCCATGAGCCACGCCAGACCAGAAGTGCACATTCAACACAAGTGCCAACAGTGCTTCAAACGGGAAGGCTCAGGGCAGACACACTGTGCTGCTGTGGGACTGTGGCTGTCTCCACGCAACCCCTCTTGGGGAACTCACAACTGACACAAGAGAGAGAGTGGAATGCTGCCATTACTGTAAAGTTTTCTTGGAAAGAAATTTTAAAAGACATTTTGGGAGCTTTGAGCTTCAGGAAAATCTCCTTCAAGGCTACCTCTGTGGTTAAAAACCTTTGGCATAGGCATTGCAACTGGTTGACACAGAATGCAATGGCTATTACTAAAATCCGACATCTAACAAAACGAAACTAAAGGGATCTATTCTTTCTTAGCTGTGCCATGGAGTTACTGGACCCCATATGACATCCATTAATGTTAACAGAAACTGCATGAAGAATTTCCACAAACACTGGTGAGAGAATATCCCTAAATTTAGAACAAAATTGTGCTGGAGAGGAAACACCCACTATTGCTTACATAAAGAGAGAGTTGACTGAAAACTTGATGTACCATAGTGCTCTGCAATTCCTTTGAAGTTATTTATGATGCTTGACTTCTTTATAGCTTGTTCATAAATACATAAAATAGTCTTCTCAGACCTAAACAAAAGTTAAGGTAGGGCACAAAATACACTACTGGGTCACACAACTTGCAAGCCAAAGCTTCCCTTCCTTTAAGGTCTATACAACAAGGTGCTATCTCTACACAGAGTAGGATCACTGCCCAAAAACCTGTGCTCATATCTTCTAAAAATCAATGCCTGAAGTCAGGTAAGCCAGAGCAACATGCAGCCCAAAATAAATTAGAGGAAAATATGAAATCTGAACAGTAGTTTTGTCAAAGTACCTTGTTTAAGACCCTGTAGGTACAAAAATTTGAAGCACAATGTCTTTCTTATAAAGGAAAGGTGTTTGGCCAAGAGGAGCAAGATGAAATACTTCCTTTCTTACTTTCAAGTAAAGACTATTCCCACCAAAAAAAACACAGGGAGAAATGGTGGGAAGGGGATTAGAAGTCAGACAGTGGAAGCATAGACATCATGTGGAGAAATGCAAACTTCTTTAGAAAACCTTGCAACATCCACTAGGTCAGCATTTGAAACCACAAGAAGGGGTAGAGCACCAATAAAGAGATCACAAAGTAACCTTCACTGACAAGGTGCTGACACGAGCAGGTACTTGAGTGCATCTGTTTGCCTGCTCTCAGCAAATACAGAAGACACATAAAATTTTGTTTTAATGAAACAAATGCATGTCAGTTAATATTGAGACAAAGTAGCAAGACAGCAGCATATTTCTCAGCAAAACATAATAGCCTAGAATTTGTCATATTAGCCAAGTCATAAATGTATTAGGTAGAAGAAGGAGTCGCTCTACCATATCTAGCACCTTGAAAGTGGAGCTTCAGCCCTGTAGTGTCGTCAGTCCAGAGACCCACTAAGCTCCAAGTACAGGATGAATTGCTGATCACTTTCCAGACAGACCGATTCCAGATGACATGAGAACTAACACAATGGCCCCTCTACCCCAAAAGAGGCCAATCAACCTGCTCTGAGGCTTTTTTCTGCCTACTTCCCCTCCAAGGTGGCCCATTATCTGCCTCACTCTATAGGCAGCAAACCTGAAAGTCTCTCCCAAGCTGAGGGCATACAAACCAGCTAGGATAGCCCTGCCATGAGGTATAACCAGAGAGCTACTAGCAGTCATTCCCATTATATATATATATACACACACATACACAAATGGGGTTTGTTTCATAGTCCATAGACTACCAATTTAAAACATTCATTCCAGAAGCACCTTATATTAGGAGTACAGAATACTGAGGAATATAATCAATACCTGGAGACGTGCATATTTACCATGATTTTTATAAAATCATCACTCGAACATTCTGCTCATCAGGTTTTACTTTGTATTTGTATTAAACTAGAAATAGCTTTGGTTTAAGCTGTTGCTATGGGTGGTGTCCACCCTCGCTCCCTACCATGAAAGCTGAGGAATACATAAATTAACATGAAGCTTCCTTCCCTTGAAGGTTTTGTTTAATTTTAGAAGTGTCAGGGAAATGTTAATGCTACATTTTGTTGCATATTTTCCAGCAGCGTGTGGCATATGCCGAGAAGGGAAATAACACTGTTTGTCATTGTGACTTCACAGCCAAAGAGGAAGAAAAAAAAAAAAAAGAAACCTGTAATTCACAGATCTGTTAAATGCTGTTCTCTGCTATCCAGACCAGATTTTATAAATTAAGGTGGATACAAGGTTCTTTCTCTGCTTACCCAAACTTCAATGCAAACCAGAAAATAATAGTTATCAAGGGACTGTGTGCCAAATTTGACTTATCAAGCTGAGAACAAAGTTCTGACAATTGATACATTATTTTTGAAACAAACCTTATTCATACAACTTTTAAGTCTAAACATTGTCATAAGTGATATGAATAAAAATCACTAAATGAAACAGAAGTACTTAAGAATAATTTGTCTTTCCATAGAGAAGGAGATGTTGAGACTTGTATTTACATATTCAAAATTTCATGAAATGGGAAAACTACTTTCTATTCATCTCAAGTACCACTCATGACTCTCCTACATAATACATTTAAGGAGCTAAGTATGTGCACATGAAATGAAAAATACAGTAACATATTTGGCTTTTATTCCCTTTGCCTAAGGGAGTGGCAAATACTTACCTAAATACCATCTCTTAGGCTTCATTGGAACAAACACTGATGGAATTTACCTGTGCATTCAGTTTTGACTAGATGTCAGTTTTAAGATGACAGTTCTTAACTGTCCCAGCTACCTAAGCAAGTCTCCTCCTTGCACCAGTCCTGCGTGTGAATTGATAAGTATCTGGTCCTCGCTTGGTTTTCTCTTTTGAGATCTGCATCCAACATTTAGTAATATTAGAAAAGAAAGCAGCATAGTGCTCATGGCATAAGCTAATGCAAAGCTACATTTTCCACATTTCACATTTAGGAGTAAAATAGAGATATAACAGCAACTTTGTCTGACTCTTTGCAAAGACAATCACTCCAACCAAGATCTTCTGTATGTTGAAATGCATGACAACATCTATATTACAGGCTAAGAATGGGTTTATTGCAGGCCCCTGTTTTCCATTTCCACAACAGCAAGTCTGAGTTAGTCTGCATTGTCCAATATGTCTCTGGAATAACTGCCTTATGGTCAATGGGGCTGCCCCAGCCAAAGAGAAACAACAGTTTTCCACAAATAGAATGTATTTCAGAATATGAAGATACCAGAAGTAAAATTTCAATCTGAATCAGCTTGCTGTGCATTGATTAGACCAAGTGGTCTGCGAAGAGCATCACTATTTCATTTCTTCCCACCACTAAAAAGATGTAGTACAGCAATATGGAAAACCTAATCCAGTGCACAGCTGACACTGCTGTAAACACCAAATCAGAAAGCTCTTTCTTGCCCATCTAATTATAGGGTATATACATATGTTCTATGAATAAATACAGATAAACTACCGCCTCAAAATGAATATTAGACTGTTCTCTAAAACAGGGCTCCACATTTCTGTTCATTCGTGTTTAAGTTGTCTACGTCTATATCTTGAAGTGTCACAGGACTGGTAATGACAATTATTATACAAGTGCTAGATCCAGATTTTCCAATTACTAAAAAATACTTCAAACATTGATGCTATTGACCACTCAACATCCTCGACTTGTATTAACTTTGATTTCAGAGATCTTGTATTCCTGGTGTGCACCTACCTGCAGTGACAAGAACTACCACCTACACCTCCAGAGGTGACTTGCGCAGGCACCACTGCTCTTGGGCAGCAGCACGCACACGGAAATCTCAGCAGAACATAGGCAAAGGAGCAGCCTCTGTTGTCAGCTGGTGCTGGGAACTCCAGCTGCATCATTTACCAGTGCTGCTGGGACTTACTTTCCAGGATTTCTGACTAGGAGCTCACTGACTCACAAACACACCATCAGTATTTTCAGCTTCTCTGCCATCAAGGAAACCAGTTTGGTAGGAAGACTAGGGAGATTAAGTCCAAATCCTGTGTGAGCAGCCATGTGGCAGGTCCCTGCCAAGCCTTATGCCTTCAATACAGCATCATTAACTAGTTTACAGAGTTTATCAAATAAATCCAAATTAATAGCTTGGGGAAATAAAGAAAGCAGTGTTATTAGTGAGGCCAACATCCTATTGCCTCTATTTCATCTCAGTACAGTTAGATGTTCTGCTGAGGTTTCCACAGAAAACCTCCAGTGGATGCAGAAACCAGAAGCATGACCTTTCTCAGGCTTTCCAGCTGAATTTTCCATGAATTTGGGTTTTCGACATCACTAGGCTCATTACTGAAAAGACTAGCCAGAAAGACTGTACAGTACTGGTATTGCCATAAAAGAGAAAGACAAAACTAAGTTTTACTTGGAGTCATGAGGGAAGGAGGGGAAAAAAAAGGAAAAAAAAAAAAAAAACCTAGAACATTCTGTAATCATAACTGAAAGATTTTGGAAAGAAAACAATTAGGGGAAAAAAGTTAATCCCATCATGACCATTCTTCATAGAAGCCGTAGAAATTGCTTTCTGTAAAAATAAACAGAAATGAACATTTTTGTATAGCCCATAAATGCCAGAACATTGAAGAAACAACTTCAATTTTCTAAGGACTGAAAGGATAAGTAACAAGTTGGCAGGGCTGCTTACACATTTGTGAGTTCTCATAAATATTACCTACCACAAGCCTAAATCACTGCCAGCTCTGGCTTATGCTAACCTATTTTAATATCTCACCAACTCTTCTGCCAGAGAATAACTGACCTTTCTAATGTTTCTGTTCTTTTATTTTCCTCCTAGTGCATAGAAGGTAGTGTCAAGCAAATGATCATCAGTGCCCAGAGAGCCTGGAAATCTTCAAATTTTGTTTCTAATCTCTTGGACTGACCATTTCCTCAAACCGTGATTTATTAGATTTTTAAGGGCTTTTAACAATGATGAAACCCCAACATAAAACTGAATGTTTTAGAGTAATAACTCTTGCATTGAGTACCACTGTCCACAGAAGATGAGCAAGCATTAGATTTATCAGAGCTGTGTTACAGATTGCCAAGGATAATAAACTTGCATAATAACAAGCTCCACTTTTCAGCCAGGTTATTCCATTTCTTAAGGTAAAAGGACAGGCACACCCACCTATATGGATTCAAATTTTTATTGCACTCCCCACTGATTTAGATAAGCTAAGCAGAATGACAGGATTTGAATTACTATCCATTTTCTCTTCTGAATTTTCAGAATGTGTCAGTGCACCTGAACTGATAGGCAACAAAGACACGCAGAAGACTTCGCTAAAATGCAGAAGGCACAGGGTTGCTGTTGCACCAGGCTGCAAAGCATGAGTACTCAGTACATGCAGAGGAGCTGTGCACTGCATTAGCTTCTCTACTCTCTACTAGAATGAAAGAAAAAACGCAACTGGGAAACAACAGAATGACTGGATCTTTAATTGTATTGGAAAAGAAGAGCAACAATAATGCCAGTCAAATGATATGTAGTTTTCCTCTTAAAACCATTTGGTAAAGGCAAAACTTGCAGTCTCACTCCCATACATGTTTCCCTACCTGCAGCAGAGGCCTGTGGCAAGCACACTAATGAAAACAGAATCATGGCTGCATCCGCTTTGATTTCTAACTGCAGGGAGAGAAGAATGAAACTTGGGACAGAAGAGCTCCACAGCCTCTCAGAAGGCCAGCTGGATCTGTCTACTTGGAGGAGTGTCCCTCCTTCTATTTCTGAGAAACCCCTAGCTCTAGGATGTGTGCAGCCACAAGATCTGCTGCTGGTTCAGATCTCTTATCCTTTTATAGCAGCACTTCCCCTTCTGCATTTCTGAATTAAATGTCAGGATTAAACATTGAGATTGCCATAAGGGGTGGCATAACTAAGATTTATGGAGAGGGGTTTGTTTGTTATGCTTGTTTGCTGAGAGAATTTCTTAGAAGGAAGGGTGAAACAGGTGCTGTCACAAGTAGTGATCAGATCACAATGGCTTAAGAGATATACATGAAAAAGGAATACAGGTAAGAACTGAAATGTGGGTTTAAAGTAGTACAATTACAACAAAGATCTCCATACAAAGATTTGCTTTGTTGTTCCTCCAGGACATAGAAAAATAATCAGCCGCAGAAAATATTGGGTAATATTGTAAATTCACGACCACAACTCACAATTTCACTGTCTAAAAACAGCTTTGAAATTCCTATATCCTGTAAGGTGTAGTGTAGGCATAGTCTCGTGTTTCTGCAGAATCCTAACAAGAGTTTCAGATTGCCTGAATTTAGGTGAGATGGGGCTTTATTAGACTTTAAAACAAGGAGTCCAGATATTAAAAATACCACATTGAAACAGGGCTAAACAAATTCCAGTGCAATTCACTTTAAATACACACTGTCTACTTTCATGTTATGCAAGTGAGATAGCAGAGCACTCTGTTTTCTCATTTAGAAGCTGAGTCTGTCATAAAGACAGTATCCTGCTGGTAAATGGGATGTTTCAGAAGATATGAGCAGTCATCCAAGTACAAATTTAAAAAGCATGTCAGAAGTGATAAACGTTAATTTTGTTATTCACATTGCAACTTTTATGTACAACTGCAGCCTTCAACATAACAAAAATGAAAGATCTCGAAATTGTAATATGGAAAAAAATCCTACATTGAAGTAAATGCCTAATTTCATAATGCTTGTTCTGTTCTTGCCTAGAGAAGTTTAATATGCTAAATACCTGACTCCAAGGACAGACAAATCCCTTTGCTTTTGTTCCTTATCTGCAAGAAGAGGATATTATGTCTTCATTTTGAAGGGATGCTATAGATGAATCCTTGAACATTTCTGGGATGTTAAGCAGCAAGAAAACAGAGCCAACGAATACAAAGGGCTTGTAGATAAGATGAGAAAAACCACAACGAACTAAGTTTGATCTACAGCTTTAGCTGAAAGCTACCCCTGAAAAGACAATCCTTGCCATCCCATCAGAGAAACAGAGCACTCCCATACTTCACCTCTCACTGAGAGTGAAATGGAGGCCATCAGACATGTACACAGCACCAGTGTCCCAACCAGACCCTTCCACCAGCAATCATCATTAACATTTTCTTGCTGAGCAGGATAAGTCATTTCCCCAATTCCACCAACTGAGAAGTTGAGTATTGTTGTTTTAAAAAGCCTGTTTCCTCATTCTTTAAAATATAAACAATTGATTCATATATTATTACACTGTGACTTCATACTATCACAGAGTAATCCTGTAAAGTGAAAGTCACAGCTGTGCTGGACATTACAGATTACATTCAAAGGCAGGACACCTCTCCTCAGCTTTCCCACACACAGTCTCTGCCCCTTTTCCAAACAAGAACTCTGCAACTTTTCATGTTTCAGAGCCCTTTTCCAACCAAAAACAGCTTCCTTCTCATGGCCACCTCCCCGCCCAAAGTGTCAACACAGTTCCGGAGGCCCCACTGACAGAATTGATCTAAGCAGTCCTGTTCTCCCCTTGTATTCAGCTTTAAAGCTTAATGCTTCCCTCCAACACACAGGTGCAAGGTCTCAAGGTACCCAAAAACTAGTCTGCTTTTACCAGCTGTACCACCCTAACTGCTGAGACATAGGCAAGAGACCTGGAGGCAGAGATTTTCTTCCTCTTGCATTTAAACAGCTTTGTCAAAAATGCTACAAACGCAGATAAACAAAACACCACACAACAAAGTCCCAGAACATTAATTTACTTCCTGGAAAGATAAGGATTTTAAGTATTTGTCCAATTTCAGCATGTTAAATGTATGTAACATTTCCAGCCCAGTTTATGGCTTTTAGCAACTACAAGCATCTCTGCTTTTACCAAATGCTAGGCAGTCTCCCCAGTAGGCTTTCAAAGGTCCTTTTCTCAAGAAATGTTGGTGATACAGGTCAGGAAATCATTTCTTTAAGCAAACCACAGATTGCTAGTTCCAAAGTGCACCATGACTGAGATGCTTTGAAAGCCTGTGTGCCAGCTGACTTTGTCCCACTTTGAGAATAAAAACAGCTCTTCAGAAAGCACTTTCTTAAAGCTATTAATCCTTTAAAAAGGAAACAATTCCTAAATTATCTGCCCTATACAAGCAAACAACAGAGCCCAAGGGAGTCCTCCTGAACGGTTTACATAGCAATTTGAACAGGTTCCTTCTAAAATGTACACAATACACAAATAACTATTACAGGGATGCAACACATGAAAAAATATCTTAGTTGTTTTCTTGAACGCGTAAATGAAGAACACTTATCTTGTATCCAGGAAGCACAGGAACAGTGACATACAAACATTTAATAAACAAAGATCAAATTCATTGCCTTCAAAACTGCAAGTTTACTCGCTATTAAAATATTGAAGAGGAAACGGATGGCATCTTCTATCACTCTGAGCCTACACAAATGCTGACCTACCAATACTCCATGTTTTAGATTATATATCCAGAACTCCCACCACAGTATGATAAGTATCATCTAAATGCATCTGTATCCATCCTTAATTACTACATCAACCATGTCAACTGCAGCAGGGATTTTTGGAACTGCATTCCACTCACTTCCACTGTCAGTGCTACTCAACATCTAAGATTTACCAGATTTAAGTAGTTCATAACATCCTCTGGAATACCAGAGTCACAAAATCCAGTATTTCATTAAAATATGAAAACAGTCATTCAAGCAGACCAGAAGCAAGTGTGTCGTTTAATCCTGAAAGAATACACGTAAGTGCACATTGCAGATGAAGATGATCATTTTTGTCTTTAAGACTTCACATCACATTCAGGATACACTCTATACTACTGCCCAAGCAGCACCAGGAGTTAACAGTCCATTAAGCTCATTACTATTGTGGTGCAACTCTTCTAATTACCAAATGCTGTCTGAAACTCACGGTGACAGGCATTGGAATATATTCTTCCACAGAACATTCCAGCAGCAGAAGCGATGCAAAGAAACTGCCCTTATCAGAACAGTTCATTCAAACAAGGCAAGGGAAGAGAGTCCACACAGCTAGGGCAAAGCTTTTGAAGTGAGACCCGACTTCTGTTATTGTTAAGTGTGTGTGTGATTTTTAAAAAATTATGTTCATATGCACATGATCCTCAGGAGCTACACTGAGTGATGCACGAATATTGTTTTAGAACAAGTGACTTCTCTCACAAACATAATATCCAGTCAGACATAGGAGCCAGCTCCTCTGATTTAATTCCAAGACAAAAAGATCTCTTGATATTTATTTGCCTTTCTGCAAGATCTTTGAAAGGACAGATTTAGCTAAGAGCTTTTGAGTCCTCTTCTTCACAAAGGGGGGGCGTTACTATACAAAAGAAACAATATTGACTCCCTTTTACCAAGCACACATTTCTCCTTTACATGAGAATAGAACAATATTCTGCTCTCCACAATTCAGGACTTAAAAGATGACTCTGCTCATCCAGGATCTCTGTGCCAAAGCTTTACAAGGTGACTAAAGATAATTAGTAATACTCTTTCACAGCATATGCACATATGGCAGCAAACCCCAGTCTCCCAATGCACCTTTAAGGATAAAATAAAAGGTCGCTAATCTTTTTAAAGTACTTGCTCCTGCAACGTTAACAAGCTTTTTTGTTTTGCGTTTTGTTTTAAGAAGGCTTATGCAAGCTCCGTTTAACCACAGATGAAGACAGGAAATTAATTCCAATTATTATTCCACTTAAGTTGCAAAAGATCTCCAGATAGGCCAAGAAGTCCCTCTGTACAGATCTGTAGTACAAAGCACTATTTTTGTTCACTAATGCCTTTATGCATTTAGCATGCATCAGACTGCTTTGACCACCGATCATGTTCTAAAGATGCAACTAGTGTAAGAGCAGCCCATTTCCCATGCTGCTGCTATTCTCAAAAGTCTCACATGCAAGTGAGTTTTGGATATGTATAATTCGTTGCAAAATCTCACATTCTGACAGCATATAGCTGAAAAACCACTCATACATCTCTGCAAGTCTGGCACCTGGAGCACTCTCACTCTAGTCTGATTGCAAAAACGAGATTAGTTTTTGATTGTCATTCACCTGCATGACAAAAGGCAGAACTGTAGCAGAGGGTAACCCAAATAATTCAGCTTGAGCTTTGCTTTACTTATGCTATTATTTTGACCTGCAGGGAACAAAAGCAGGAAGGTTTCTTCACTTCAGTCACTCTCATGCCAAACTTTTGAAGTAGGTTCATAAAGCTTCCTGAAGAGACCACTGTAATTCCACTTTTATCATTATACTTGCTTCTGCCCAACAGTTTATGAGCATGATCTGCAAGAGGTGTGTTTTTAACCTCTTTCTGAATAGTTGCATCAGTCAGACCTAGTTTCCATTTCTTACTGCCTTGTGTTTTGAGTTGCCATTTACAACAACACTAGCTGGTTGCACATTCTGTTCAAAGTGCATCTTGCACCAAACCTAAAAATAGCTCTGTATTCTCCCTAAAAGAACACATGAAAAATGAGTTCTCTTACACACTCAAGGATTACATATATAGCAGTTCATCATGGATATATGTCTATCTGGTACTGGAAGTTTTTCTCTAAAGAGGTTCCTGAAGTTAGCCCTTTAAAAGCAGCAACAGTTTTCATTTCCTTCACCTTCTTACTGAAATTCCCATGAATCAGCAAAGGCTGGTGGGGGGGGGGAACCTCTCCAGCGTTGCCATTATTGCTGTAAATTGACCAGATACAATGCATATGAAACACATGCTTGAATGTACAAATATAATATTCTTAGCTGCTTTCCCAGACAAAAACTCAGTACTGCACCTGAACATTTAACCAAACAGTAACTTTTACCAAGGTAACATCTTAGTTATAGATTCTGATGATCCATATGCAAGTTGTCTACAAGGAATAGTACAAAAAGTACTAGAAAAGTCAGTACATTTTTTTCCTAGAGGGAAAAAAAATAGGGTTGTAGTCTTAATGCAGGAAGTCACTTAGAGTTCTACACAAATGGCTCCAGTTTGAAGTCTGGCACCTTTAAGAGATTTGCTAATATTTTTACTAGTAAGAACACTTCTATCAAACAATCTCCTATCTCAAAGCACTTATTTAAAGAGTTAACAGAAAAGACTTAGGTGTACTTTATAGCTTTTTAGTAGAGTGTTTTCTTACTAGCACAAAGGGTATTTTCAATATGAAAGTCATGAGTCTGGAACAATACCTAATTATCATCATCTATTAAGACCTGTATTTCAAAACATTTTAGAAGTGGTTTTGGATTACTATTTGGATTTGTAGTTGGCAGCCTCCTACCAGTCTAAGAGCTGCAGAACCACTGCTGGAAAAACAAATTTACAGAGTGCAATGCTGCCATCTACTGAATAATGCTCGTATTAACTATTTCAAAAGGTTCAGTTACAGGCTTTTGAACATTCAAACTTATTTAAATCTATTCAATGTGATCAGTTTGAGAAAACTTAAAATATTTTTAGATCAGCATTTGTTCAACTGCAGTCAAGGACAGCAGCTCTACTTCCCACTGCCGAGATGGTCACCCAACACTTTCTAAAACCCCACAAATCTCCACGTGTTGCGTGCAATGCAGCACTACAGTCTTGCAGAAGGCTCCTTCAGTCAGCAGCAGGCCCCTAAAACCAATGTTCCATGCACATCTGGAACAGGACATCCAAACCTGTGGGTTCCTCTGGCTGTGCACAAAGCAAACCACTCATCAGAGAGGCTGCTTTCCCTCCAGCAGCTGGGGCAGGTGTTCCACTTACAGGTCTTACTGCCCTGTGGTGCAGCCTTATCAGAAAATGTAAGAGGCCCTGTTATTGATTTTATTTCCCTTCATCTAGTCACAGAGTAATGAGTTATCCTGTCTTCCAAGGGATGGATATGGCCTGCTGAAATTACCAAAATTTGTATTCAATTGACCAAAATAAACTTTTCCAGAAATGAGTCAATCTAAAGTTATTCACTTAGAAAATGGTGTTAAATAATAACAATAAACTAATGCAAAAGATGTGTTCATTTCAGATTTCAGCAAAGCTTTTGATACTGGTGCATCCTCACCTCAAACACTCTGTACAGGTTTGGTCACCACAGTATCAGAAGGACATAAAACTATTAGAGAGCGTCCAAAGGAGGGCTATGAAGATGGAGAAAGGTCTGGAGGGCAAGACATATGAGGAATGGCTGAGGTTCCTTGGTTTGCTCAGCCCAGAGCAGAGGAGGCTGAGGGGAGGCCTCATGGCAGCCTACAGCTTCCTCACAGGGGAGCGGAGGGGCAGGGGCTGAGCTCTGCTCAATGGGGACAGCAGCAGGACCCGAGGGAACGGCATGGAGCTGCGTCAGGGGAGGGTCAGGGTGGGGGTTAGGAGAAGGTTCTGCACCAGGGGGTGGTGGGCATAGAACAGGCTCCCCAGGGCAGTTGGCTGCCGGAGCTCAAGGAGCGTTTGGACACTGCTCTCGGACACAGGGTTTAGGTGGTGCTGTGTGGGGCCCAGGAGTTGGGCTCCATGACCCTTTTGGGTCCCTTCCAACTCAGCATATTCTGTGGTTCTATGAAAGAACCACAACATCATTTTGACTGTGACCCATGTGAATTGTGGCAAATGAATTTCCATACATGTACTGAGTTGTCTTGTAGCATGGTCTGTACTGCACAAATGTTACTAATGAAGTCTTGTTCTATAACACTTGATTGTCACTTCTTGGATAACTTCTTTAGTCTTATCTTAGTACAACAGTTAAAAGACCATGCTAAATGTTTGTTCTTATTTAACCAGTATGAATCTGAAATAACTCGAAGTGAACATGGACCTCCATCTCCATCCACGTAGACAAATAAAGGATATAAGCCTGTGCACTAAATTTTAGTCATATGTGGCTTTACATGATTTTTCCATGCCTTGCACTGTGTAAGCAAGAACAGAATTATTACAGCTCCATCAGAACAGTACCCAGCATTCTTTTTGAACAGACCGTAAGAGATGTAATAGAGAATACCAAACAGGAAAAAATAGGTCTCTTCTACATACAGGATGGCAAACCTCAGCAGATGATGAATGTTATGCAGCCTGCCTCTTTGTTACCATCCTTCATTTCTTAAAAAATCCTTAGGAAAAATTCAGCCTCGATCATATAATCTAATTTTGTGCAGCTCCACAGTAATTATGATGGATTCATGCTGCATCACTTACACTGATAAAAGGAAATTACCAGAAGATTCCAGAAGCACTTAACTGGACTTAATTCCAAGCATAAGCTAAGTGCTCCATTGATATCTGTCAGTTTGACTACAGGATGAATCACATACCAAGAAACACTCCATCACACTATTTCGTGGCAGTTTGAGTTCTAGCAGTACTGGCAGGGGAGAAGGCTTCGATCAGAGATTAAAACATTCATCCATAGTTACATTTGCTCATGGGGTGAAGAAAGCCAAGTTTTAGGAGGAAGACTAAACACACCAAGAAATTAGATATAGTAAGCTGACATTTTACACTAAATTGATCATCTTTGAACATTAGGTCATTAAACACAGAAACAACATGGAAAAAGCTTATTAGTAAAGCAAGGCACAAACAGAATGCATGGGAAATAGAGTCACCAGAAACACCAAGCGACAGGAAGGACTCATTTGCTGATTGGCTCATAAATATCCATTCAGTAAATATGCAAGAAGCATTTTTGCCAGATGAACAGTGCAATTTCAAGTCACAATAAAAACTCTAGAAGTGGTCATGCAAGATACAGAAACAAATTTAAATCCTTTTCGTCCTTCATGCACCAGCCAAGACACATTTGGAGCTGCAGCTGCCAACGCTACAGAATAGAGGTTCATAGGTCTGAAGACACCTCAAGGTTCCCTGCAGACCACGAGCATTGTTAGATTTACACATGGTAGCTTGAACTGAGCTCTTGCTAGGACTTCACAGGCCACTAATTGTCCATGAACATCAAGGAAACATCTGCCCTATCAAACTAAATGATCACATGCAAATCAAGTGTGGGATATACAGCACTACCAACATTACAACTGACAACACTACAACACAGGGATTCATCTACGTTCATCTACAGTTTCAATGGATGCAGTTCCACTAACTGGCATTCAGTTTTATTATTACTAATTTTAAAAAAAACGTCACAGAAGCTGAGTCAGATGGTTAGATGTTGCTATTAATAATGCTAATACTCTTTTTCAAGATTATTTATTGAGTGGGATATCCAGGACCAGCACTTTCATCGCCTGTAATCACTACCAGTTTTTCCTCTCCAGTTTGTCTGTATCAGTTATAATTTTATTCCAGGATATGGCTCGTTAGTCTCCAATGTGCATTGTTCACATCTAGTCTAAGATTATTACTCAACCAATGCAAGTACAATTGAATTTAGATGTGCTGCTCTTATTTCAACTGTATCCAAACCACAGCTGTTATTGGAAACTTCTGGTCAAAGTTACTTTCCAAATTGACCCTTGAACCTTACCTTCTTATATTGCCCAGTAGTCATTTAGCAGAGTAAGCTATGGGAATTTTCACCCCATTATCCAATGGATTAGCTTCCAGAGAAAACAAGCAACTTAGTAAGTAGAAACACTCCATGTAAAAATTAAATACAGTCAGATTTGTATTTCAAACAAGAATTCATTGGAGACAAAGAATCATAGTCTTGCAATTATCAAGCTGCAGAAGGAAGCAATCTTGAAGTAGCAGCTCACCATGGGCCTTGTGTGATCAGCACTGCTAGCTGTTCACCTCAACCTATGGCTCTACAGATGTCACACACCAGTGATAACCCTCCCTGTTGTGAAAAGCCTGGTACACATTAAGCTAAGGCAATCCAAGCTCCAAGAGCAACTAAAACGTGCCCAAGCTACTGAAGTTACTGTGCTAACAGTTCATTCTGCTATTTACCTTTATTTGTACCTCACTTGCGCAAGGATCCTGTGGATTTCTCGATGTCCCCCCCTCATTCCAAACTGAACCAGACCACTCAGCCAAAGTGCTAGCCAAACATCTTCACTGACACAACCTTGGCTCATTTTCTGCCTAAAGAGAAAGCGCTATCATTTCAAATCACATGCAAGAACACAGTTCAGGTAGCTCTCTATGTATCTAGTATGAAAGAAAAACAATGCCTTCGACAAAAGAAAAAAAAATACCACCTACTGAAATACTAAATAAAACGCAAGGTGACAGACAAGAAAAAGAAAAACAATTTAGCACAAAGCAGTTCTCTTCTTCCAGGGTACAATGCATCTAGCCCAATGGCCAATTCTTCCCAAAAAAATATAAAGCTTCTAAAAAGTCAATTCACATATATTTATTAGATCATCCAAAGGAACATTTTGCAATTAAACCCTCCAAGCCAGTGATGCAGTACAGAAAGTCTCTACAAAACACCACCTGCCAAGTGCAGCAGTCTTTACATGATTTACTGCTCAGGGTGCGTACATACAGAGGATTTGATTATGCCCCCTGATTTCAGGTGTCATCCCTGAGGATCATTTCCACAGTTCTGGCAGCAAATGGTAAATTCATATGTTCCAAACTGCTACTCTTCTTCATGACAATTGTATTTTGTGGTTCTACTTCCATTTCCTTTTCTGTGTATTCATAAGCACAAGCCTTCTCCTTAGCCTGAATTACTTACCCTATAATTTGTGCTTTTGTTTTCAACCAGTATTTACTGCTGAATCATACCAAAAAACACACATACTGAATAACGCAGTGGGTCATGCTTTAAAGCCCCATGAAATTCCTGGTTTCCTTTCAGTTAGACATGAGCCTCCTAATACTCTGGGCCAAACTTGATTCTCTTCTAGAGCATGAGGCAAATACACTGAAATGGTGAAAATGTATTAATTAGTGTTATACTTAAAAGCTACATTTCAAAAAACAGTCAGTCTTCATCCCTTGACAGTTTGATCTTTACTTTCAGAAGCATTTAGATGACAGGCTACAGCTGGAATGCTCCTCAGAACTCCAAAACCCATGGGAGAATGCTGAGATGCCCAAACAGAGTATTTTTAAGTCTTACCATCTCACAAGACTTAAGTTTTACACACCTGAAAAAATGTAGCTACCCACAGCACTGTGCAGAGGCAATGTGCACATGCACCTGGTGCGTAAGTCATCTGTTTCTATGCTTGCCTCAGAACAGCAGTGAGCCCCAGCTGATAAAGTCTGCATATGCAACAGCGCACAGGGATGCTACACAGTTTTCAGACAGGACAATGTTCTTCAGCAGCAGTTAATGAACTATCTGCCAAAAGAGCACCAACACTGAGTTCAATGTACAAAGAGAAGAAACAGGAAAAAGAAAGCAAGAGATACACATACTGATTTTCCAAGCCTCAGGGTAGCCACTCACACAAACACACTTCAAACATGTTACATTTGCAAAAAGAAGCCTTTTTGCAACATCCAGATGCTTAGAATTAAGTAGACATGCATCAACATTGCATATGCATGCTGTAAGCAGCCTTGAAAAACTGTCCAAGTGTTTCAAGAGTTTAAGAATCCGGACAAGAGTTATGGTTATCAGGAACCTAATGACACTGGAGCAAGTACCCTAAATTCTCTGTTAATAAGTTTGCCTTCAAGCACAAAGACACACCATACTGATCTTGGTACTCCCAACAGAACAGAAGTCTCCAATTCCAGAGGAGTAGAATTAGAGACACAAAATATTAAGTGAAGGGCTTGGCCACCGAGCTGGCCCAAGACCAAAGCTGCCCAAGACCACTCTACAGCCATGTGTGGACCTCAAGCTAATGGACAAACACAGCACATCTGAAGAGATTAACAGAGCGATTCACATGACAGCATTTGCAGCTGCACTAAGACAAGGTGGCTGGTGTGGATCTCGCATTGTATAAAATCCTTAGAGCCACTGTCCAAAGCAGGCAACAAGTCTAAGCAGGCAGCGAGAGCACTGGGGAATGTGGGTGCGGAGGGAAGGATGGGCAGGGGGTGCTTCTCACCTTCCCCCAGAAGTCACCAGCTGCAAGGCACCCCTCTCCCACTGAAGCTGAGCTCTACAAGAGCAAGTTCCTAAGTCTTGGGTCTGGGCGCTTCACAGAGATACTCCCCAATCCCCTTGGCTGACAGCAACATCAAATCCATTTTAAGTTTCCTACAAAACTCCTGAAAACTCTAAATAAGGTGGGCATATCTTAACTTGTAAGATGCTTTCAGCTTGCTGCAACAGTGTATGAGTTTACGCAAAAGCAGCAGATACATTTTCCGGGATGCAGATGGCTAGTAAACCTACATAAAGTTGCATTACTAAAAGCTTTAATATTAAGGGGCCTCCATACTCCCTGGAACAAGTCTGATGTGACTTTCCTTAAAGACAGAGGCATGTCCTTCTTTAAAGGTCTTATTTTGAACAGTTTGGAAATAATACTTAAAATTAAGCATTATAGTTAACCAATTCTAATCCTCATTCCACTAGCTAGGATATACAAAAAGTATGTGTGTGCAATGAAGTCAACTGACTCAGTTTTATTATCCTCTACCTTGCAAATAATTTTAGTTTCTCATGTTTGTGATCAATTTGGCAACCTCTCACTAAAAACAGGTAATTACCTAAGACTTCAAGTTACACTACATACCTATGTGACCTGCAGCACAATGCCTCAGGTATTTTACAAATTCTTTCCCAGAAGATACACTGTTAGGAACCGTTGCTTCCCTAACAATCTTCATACAACTAATTTTGTGGTAAAGTTTTTAGATGCATTTCCTAGCAATACCCTGAATCTGCTATCTCATGAATAAAGACCTCTCAGCTAAAGCAGGCAGTACAGGCTCAATTCCACCCTTTAAGGGAACACGCATCCACCAAATACTTGTAATCACAGACTGACTATCCCCTGCCATTTCAGCTACTTTCCCAGCCTGTTCTCTCTCTGGGTCTCATTTAGTATGTCTGTGTTTTGTGCCTTTTCCAAGGTTTCAAATATTTAGGCTGAACCAAAACTATTTGAAGAAACCAGGAGTCTTTTTTTCCACCTTAAAAGCAGAATCTAACACAGAAAACTCAGCATAAGCAAGAAATAAACTGGCACAGACACCAGTACTGATTGTCCACTTCCTTCCTTTTCCAAGCCAGAAAGCTGAGCTCTCCAGGCCTCCCAGCCTCAGCTCTAATCCCTCAAGAGGCGAAGGGCTTCCTCACATTGGTACACGGAAGTTAACTACCCAAAACACACACAAAAAAACCTGCCTTTTGAGATCACTCTTTGCTCAAAGTATGCAGGCCAACTTGTTTTCTATAGGAACTCTACCTTAGTCCAGAAGGACTGACTCATGCTCATTCATTTTGCACTGCCCTAGGCAGCACGTTCATATACCTATAACCACAAAACTCCCCCAAAAAACCTCCTTACCTATGTTCTTTACCTGCCCCCTCTGTTCCCCTCCTGCTTTTCTTTCTTTGTCTCCCTCTGTCATATCATTCTTGATCCCTCCTTCTAACATCTACTTCTTGGGGTTCAGAGAGCAGTACATGAATTCTCTTTCTGAGCCTTTCTACTGGACAGTCTCGTACATTTGTCCCATTTCTCTTCTGTCTGTCATCTCATAAGAGCCCAACTACCCCCTTCATCTCCCAGCTGTTCTCTTCACCAAGGAAGCGTTCATGTGACCACCTGATAATCCACTCTACACCCTTTATTATCCTTTTCCTCAGCAGCATATTAAGATTTGGGTTAAGCAAGTCCTTCCCCTTAGTCCGTAAGCATCTTCGCTCTACTTCTGCCCCCCCAGCTGGTGTTTCCCAGCCTAATACCTCAAAAGCATGGGAACCCTCAATGGGAAGCAGCTGACTGGACTTCAGGCAGCACTGCAAGAGAGCTTCTAACAGTAGCTCTTTTTGATTAAGTTTGCTTAAGAGAATCAAAGCGGAGCCCGGTATGCTGGCACTTTGAAACAGTACTGAGTTCACACAGACTTTAAACAAAATGACACATCCCATCCATCTCTGTTACTTCCAACACAACTAATCAATAGATTTTAATTTCAGAAAGGTCCTTCGTTGTTATTCACAAAAGACAAAAAAATATCACTAGCAAGCAAGTTTGATATACAAAGTTGGCTTGGTTTATCTAAGCAACCCTTGGAAACTTTGCATATTGTTCTCTGCTGCACACAACAAAACATCTGGCAGGGATCTTTTAGAATGTCTGGGACTGCTTTGCTCCCTCTTTGTAGGATCACAGTGCCATCTATTGGAAAAAGAAAAGCATACCCTTATTTGCCTTTTTTTTTTTTTTTTTTTAAAAAAGACTAATGAGGTTGCAAAACAATTAAGGGGACAAAGCCTTTATCATTAGATTTTACAGACATTTCTTGGAATATACAAAACCCAATACCGTGGAAAATTCAAAACTGATACACTTACTCTGAGTTAAATGAACACTTAACAGCCTCACTAAGATCAGGACTATAATACGCAACAAGCAGAAGTTATCATTTTATATAAACAAATGTCAAGAAGTGTATCATAAGTAATCCTGTGTAATAACCCCATCTTTCTTTCTCCTACATTCTGCATCTCCCATTCCAGTGGGACTCCCCACGTGAGAAATATCATACAAAAACAAAGCCTGTTCCCTAAGTCTATTATTATTTATTGTTCATGAGCATACAATAGCTGCATCTTTGTAGATTCTCCCTCTAGCAACAAGCAACGGGTACATAAAGTTTCTTTATGCATCTATAAAGTGAGACTTCTTTCTCTCCAGCCAGTGGGAACTCAAGGCAACCAGAAAAAATACTGCGGAGTAAGTATAGTCCACATCTAACACTGAATGAAGAACAACAGGAATTTTAAAAAGAGAAATGTCTCTAAAAGGCATCCTGGAAGCATTTCAGAGGAGCTAGTGGGCTACAGGCCTGAAAGCATGATGTCCACACCAGTCATATTAATAGAAAAATTAAAAAATATGGCATAGGTTTCAAGACATACTAGTTAAAGAGGCCAGCATGGAGCAAACATCACAGTGCTCATATAGGGAAACCATCCCTCACAAGGATGCCTCCAGGAATTCCCAGGGACTGTCCAAGCCCCAGACACCTGCAGCCCCGGCCAAGCTCACATCACCCATGAGGACAGTGACACACAGCAACAGCTCAGAGGGGCACAGCCACTATCTGGCCATCTACATCCAAAAGGAGAATGTGAGGCCACTAAATAAGCTATTATCTGGGGAAGAGGCAGGAAGGAAGAGGAACTACCTCTCTCTAGATCACCTCAGTACAGCTAGCAGCCCGCATCTCACACACACAAATGTTTTCTCAGTATGTCATCTGCTCACATTAAAGCTTTAGAAGAGAAGATACCAATCATACACAGACACTGGGAGCTTTCAATAGTGGTGTAAGGTTACCCTCACACATACATACACTTATACGTATAGGCCACTACCAACTAGAATTAAAGCACTAACCAAGAGTTCAGCACCAAGCAGCCCAACAACAAAAACAAACAAAAAAAACACTTCTGTGTAAATACACACTTTAAGATACACACTGTAAGATACCCACTTCTCAGGGGAAAAAAAAAAAAAAA
>VXAV01010449.1:704-19109 GCA_013399715.1 Alectura lathami
CGGCCCGCGGGCCCCGGGCGGCGGAGCGCCGGCGGGGAGCGGGCGAGGAGGGGACGGTGCCAACCCCGCGCAAGCACGCGCACGACCCGACCCAAAAAGTGCCGCAGGAATCCACCTAGGTTTCTGAATCCTCCAGGTTTAGAAGAAAGGGGACTGGGCGGTTCGGGAGGCAGAGAGTGAGCGGAGGCCGGTGGTGGCTCCGCGCAGAGCGAACACGCAGCGTGGAAGCAGAGTCCAGCCCGGGGAGCGCACCCATGGGTGGCAAATCTGGGGCGGCCACTCCTCAGCCCCTAGCATCTGTTTGAGCATGTTGGGTTGTCTTTGATGGCTCACCGAGGCCTGATCCAAATAATGAATGGATGAAATAGGAAAGAGCACACAATGCTTCATACTGGCTGAAGCCAAGGAGTTGCTTGGCAAGAAGCAGCAGTGACTGTTTTCACATCAACACTATGTCACTGAAGTATGTTGTGCAGCAGTTCTTTAGGGTCTTCTTCAATTTTGAAGGTCTTCAAGTACTTGGGTAGTTTTTTTGTTTTGTTTTGTTTTGTTTTGTTTTTAATGTGAAACCTTATTTGTGTATCTCCAAGCTCTTCTAGTAGATGCACACTTTGTAACTGCAGAGGGTTTACTGCAGTGGTAACAGCAGCTGGGTGGGCTTGTTGGTTATCAAACTGCTGAAGATCCAAGTAAAGGCTCAGTTTTGAGCTCTGCAGTAAAAAAAAAAATCATAAAGTAGTATCACCTCTTGTAAAGAAATACTTTAATAAAAATAAATAAGTCCTTGGGAAACTGCCTCTGTGAGTGAAGTCACCACTTTCCAATCTGTATTTTTATCTTCTTGGGGGGGGGGAAGTGAACTTCAGTAAATCACACTTTGTCTTTAAACGATTCTGTTTGATAGCCTTCTGGAGCCTGTAAAATTAGCAAAATTAAAGAGATAATCCTGCAAATGCAGTGATAGCATTAAAGACATGGAATAGGATTTGAAAAATGAAACTCTTAGCAAAATACCGTACAGAACAGAAGGAAAATGTGTGGTGTAAATTGCATTAAGTTCTGTTAGATCGTATCTATTTGACAGCTACAACAAAAAGCTAGTAAGTCAGTTAGGGAGCTGGCCTCAGGATTATGGATGCAGCACTGCCAGTGCATATGTCCTGCATTAACAATTAGCATTAGCAATTCCAGTAAATTTAAGTACCTAATTTTAGAGTTCGCAGAACTAGCATCTTTAATAGCAAGCAGGGAGCTGATATGAAAAAAATAAAAAATAAAGAAAATAAAAGCAAAGCAAATAATTTAGGAAAAAAATGTATTTACAAGTAATACTCTTCATATTTCCTCCTTTTCCTCCTCAATTATATTTTATATGTTGGAATAAGTTGCTAGGCAGCATTATGCTGTTGGCGATAGCATCTTGTGAATGAAAAGTGACAGCTGCATGAGTGAAACACTGCAGCTATATCTAAGCAAAAGAAATCAGCATGTGCTAGCAGATGTGATTTTGTGCAACAGCTTTTGTGTGGATATACTGGCCTAGGAGAAGCGATACACGATAGGGCAGTTCAGGTAGAAAGGGACCCTGGGAGGCCATCTGGTCTGGCTGATCTGCTGAACCGTCTTGGCCTGCAGCTGAACTTGCTCCAGTGTTTTAGCATCTTTCTTTCTTACACATTTCGCACTTCCACCTGGTATCATATTTGGTAACAGCGTTAAATCTTGCCCTCCTTATCCTTATGGAGCTTCTGTGAACTGCAGGCTTCTGACAGAGACCAACACTACAGCACAAGGTTGGGTTCTCTTTCATTTGTCTGTGAGCACCACTTGCATCAGATGGTGCTGCTGCTGGAGGAAGAGTTTAACCCTCGACGCCTTGACGTGCTTTCTGGGCACAAAGGAAAACTAGTAGTGTCTTTCATTTGAAGAACTGTGTAGTCTCTGAAGGTCTACTTTATAAAGTGACTAATATAATTTTGCAATGAATATCAGTCATTTAAAGTCCACGCCATTGTTTAATATTTAGGGCTATGTTTTGGTTTTACTGTGATTTAGAAAATTTTCATTGACTTAAAGGGCAAGCCAAAAACAGACAGATGACTTACTCATTCTTCAAGCTCCGGCATATGGTTGAAACTGACCATGAGAAAACTTCCACTTAAAAGCAAATTGATTCCAGAATGATACTAAGAATTCAAGGGAAGAATTTGCAGCCTTACCTGTCACATAACACGATCTGCAAACACTGTGGGAGCTTCCTGCACAAAAGGTGATTGCAAACCAAAGTCTTCTAGACCTGCTCACTCCGTAGGTCCTGAAGAAAAAGGGTGAAAGCAAAGCCTGGTTTGCATGTTTTGTTGCAGAATTTGGATAGCCCTCAAGCCCTGTTTTTTGTTTGTTTGTTCATTTTTTTGTTTGTTTGTTTGTTTTTTCCTGGAATGCAGTTAACTCAAGCAACTATATAGATAAAAATTAGTCACGGGTTGCACCAGAGCAGGCAAGTAATGAACCTCTCTTCTTCCCTATTTTGAGCGTCAAAGATCAACAGGTAAGAAGGGAAAGCACTAATGCTAGGCACCAACTCTTCTGTGTTATCAAATCTGATTGCAACTCTCTAATTTGCTGATATCTATATAAATACGCATTTGCACAGCAGTATGTGCATTTTATATAACTGAAAATAGGAAAAGCCACATCAGAACCAGTAAAATTATGGACTTTTATTTCTGAATGTATTTAAGCTTTATTTGCACCTCCCTTGTTCTCAAATTCCATATGTATCTGCTAAGGAGTTGAAGAGTAATGGAAAAAAATTCTTACAACATCCAAAGGAGCTGATCTTAATGGAAATACTATAGTTGGAATTTGGTTAACCCCTTAGAAAAGAACTCTCTGCTTGATCTGATTTCAGATATTCCAAAATGAGTAAAAGAATTCATGAAATATTCATTTTGAAATGATGGTTGAGCTTTTAAGAAAGGTCATAAAATGTCATTTAGAAATTCAAAATTAAGCTTCAGACTCAAAGGAAGATTTAATCATTCAGGCATGGGATAGGAGTTAAAAAAGTGCTATATTCCTGCTTTGTTGCTGTCTAGCCCTGGGGCATCCAAAGTCCTTATTCATCTTTGTGGCTGTGAACACAAAAGTTCTCCAGGAACCTGAAGTTCTGCTCTGCATGTGTGGAGCATGCTGCTCCACAGTCGTGGCAGGGCTCCGCCTGATTAAAACTGGCCTTCTTCCATCTGCCTGCTCGGTATGGCTCAGGCTGAGAGATGCTTTCACACGGAAGCATATCATCATGGCAGGGGGGTTGGAACTAGATGATCTTTGAGGTCCCTTCCAATTCAAGCCATTCCATGATTCTATGATTCTATGATCATAACAAAAATCATCACGGAGCAACATCAGGCTAATGACTGCACGAGAAGGTGGGCTAGTATTCATGAGGGATCTTCATGGGGATGAATTACAAAACTGTCATGCTTGAGTGTCTGTGGCTAGTGTCAACATGGAAGAACTGGAACAAAGGACGTGGAGTATGCTCTTCAAATTTTCAGGCCATAGGCAAGGTCCTAACAACTGTATATATATGTGGGTTACTTTTGAAAAATGCCTCCAACTCGGAAGAGTGACAATAATGTTCACCCCTCACTTCCTCTTTGTTTCTGTCTCTCCTTCATTTTTGGTCCAATAACAAGCAGAAGCAGCAATGCAAAACAGCATTGAAACGATAGGAGAGGGATTGCTGTTGCCTGGAGAATCTGGTGTGCAAATGTTCAGCTCAGACATCAAACCTGAGTTACTGCTGTTATGCCTCTAAGAAGTCAGCAATATTCATATTTTAGTTTACCATCCCTCAGAACACTCCTCAGTTACAGAGACAAGAATGATCTTTCATTATAACTCACTCTGGTAACTAGTTAAAAATGTACAAAAATCATAAACATTCATTGCTTTTATTATATTTGCCACTATTCTAGATTTTTCAAGATTTCCAGGCAGCAAGTAACATTTTCCCTCTGGAAAATAAAACACAGTCTGACTGCGGAATGAAGCTTTGCCTTGAAACATGACATGCCCATTTATGTGTTTCTTGGTCTCTTCAGCAATACTGTTAGCTCGGATTGCACCAGACCTTGACTCACTTTCCAAAATAAGTGCTAAATGGTTAAGAATGCATTAGTATGTTTTTAAAAACATACTCTTATTGCTGGCATTATGAGCTGCCTTGAAAGTGCATACTTAAAAATCTCCTGCTGCCTTAAGTCCTCTGTAAGAGCAGGGTATTATTGCTGTTTGGGGGAATTAACCAGCAAACATTAAACAAACAAAAGACCCACCTACTATTTAAAGTTTTGACTGGGACCTGGAAGTGTAAGCTAGGGTTTTACACTGGAGTATAAAACAATAACATCTTGATTAATGTTGGCCTATGAACTCTTTGGATAGCTTATATTCACAACTATTCAGGCCAGCTACGTTCAGGCCAGCTCAGCTTTAATCTTGCTCTAACCTTGATCCTATAACTCCAAAAGCTATTTCTATTCCCTGTGTGATACATCAGCTGTCCCAGATTCCATGTCATGTCAGCAAAAAGAAGACTAGGTTTTCTGCTCTGTACAGATCTGCTGCCACCAGTTAGCACAGCAATGAATCTCAGCAGTTGGGAGCATTTCCGAACTGTTTAATTTACCTCTGTCAAGTGTTTTGGTCTGCAGATGCTAAAACAGCTTGTCACGAGTTAGATCTTTAGAGATGTCTGGTTTAGTGACTGTGTATTGGTGACAGAAGTGATGCAAAATCACTGGGATCTTCCAAGTCTCCTCATTCCAGATTTTACAGAGAAATAATAAGTTGTGTGATATGTGGGGTTTTCAACTTCTGTTTAATTTTAGAAAATTGCTATGTAAGTAAATGCCTCCGCAATGTCTCTTCATACAAAAACGGATGGTGTTACTATACTGGGCTCCATGGAAACCCAGATTATTTGACAAATTTTGGTGGTCTCCAGTTATATTTTAAGCTTGGATCATCACTGGATGTGCTGTGTTTTGTTTTATAAAAAAATCCTTAAAAATAGCATGGAATTTTGGTTTGCAAACCTAATGCCTTAATTAAAGTGACAGGGAAATTAAGCTGGCCACTAAGAGGCTGTAATAAAGGAGTAGGAAGAGTCCATCTGTTTCCCTGCACCAAATCAAATCTGGTTTAGCAGCAGGGTATGTAATCACAGTCACAGAATCGCAGAATTGTTGAGGTTGAAAGGGATCTTTGGAGGTCATTTGGTCCAACCTCCTGCTCGAAGCAGGGTTGCCTAGAGCCAGCTGTTCAGGAGCATGTCCAGGTGCTTTCCCAAGGAGGGAGGCTCCATAACCTCTCTGCACAGTCTCTTCCAGTATTAAATCAAACACTGAAACAATCCTGGCACAGTGAAAGTTGGGATGTTGTTTGCTTTCAAAAAAAATAGAAATAAAAATCACGGCCTCACTGCCTATGAATTACCTAGTCTACCCATAACATTACATCACAATTCACAGTTCAGAAATCTATGAAACCATGAAATAGCCGTCAATTTGAACAGGAAATTACACTATCGGTTCTTCTCCCAGTAAACATAATTGCGAGAGAAAGACTTATTCCAGTCTCTCACCGTATCAAATCCTGCAGACTTTAATAAGAACACTAACAGCAATGTATTTAAACTGAGGTTCAGATGTAGGTGTGTTTAGCAGCTCCAATTTTCTTGATTCCACATCTTCGTTTGGAGACATTTCTTGTCTGACAAGTGTTACTTAAACCTATTGCCTACTTTTCAGAAGGCTGTTCAATATTAGCAGTATGTTCCAGCTCCTCCTCCTCCTCAGCATTGTGTTGATTTTCTCTTCTCCATTTTTTCCTCTGCAGAAGGTGACATTACAGTGTGTTAAGTGTACATCTACCAAGCACCTACAGGTCTGAAGCCTTAATCTGAAATGCCAATATGTAGGAAAAATAACATTTTATGAACACTGTACTTTGTGTAGGTGTATGTTATCCACTGGGGAACAAAGTTTTTTAAGATTATGTACAGGAGTGGCTGGAAGGAAGTGAGCAGTCCTCAAGACTACAGGTTCTTTGTTAGAAAGAGACTGACTCATTTCAAAACGATTAAAATCCTCTTAGACAGCATAGTGTACATATATGCATATATATATGCATGCATAGAAATATTCTAAGCCTAAAGGAGTAAATGATAGATACAAAGGTCAAAATCCAGTAAGGAAGCACAGAGATGTTGTATTAGAGGCAAGTACATAAGAAAGCAATTACTAAACTTAAGCTCTGGTTGCACATTTTAAATACTCCACCCTTGGGCTCTGTAGCTATGCCTTCTTCAAATTCAAAAGTTCCACAGTCAAAATGTATGTATTACTTAAAACCTTGACAAATGTAAATAAATAAAAAATAAATTGATAAGATCAACATATCATGGCAGATGTTTTCTCCTCGTACATCTGAAGTTACGGTTTGCAGGCTGCTTGAAGGTCTTGCAGACACCTATCGCCACCAGTCTGCACAGGAGAAGTAGGAAGATGAACAGATGGCAACATTCTAGTGTGTGGATTAAAGATAAATTTAGTGCCAAAAGGGAATTACTATTGTTTAAAATGCAAAATGCAAAGCTTTCTATTTTTTCCTCTCTAACTCCAGATTTCTAGCAGTACAATTGCTGACAATTACACCATTCTTAAAAGTGCTGCCTTTTTGAACTTAGGGGTCTTAGGAATTTTTTTTTTTTTTTTTTTGATTGTAACACTACAAACAAATTTCAACAGCTATCACACAGAACACATATTGCTGCATTAAGCAGAGACTTCAGCATTCAAGGATTGTCCAAAATAAAGGCCTGCCAATTTACTTACCTTTTCACTAGATCCATCAAAGTCAAATGCAAGAGCTTAGCACAATGGTAAGCCTTTACAAGACTGAAGGCAACAGATTAGTCTTAACACAAGATTTTTACCATCTGCATTGCATGAAAAAAATTCTGTAACATATTTTGCAGTGGGAAATATACTATAAAGGGCAGCAAAACTGTTACAAAGTCAGTATACAATACGCAGCAGCTATATACAGGACAGTAAGATTTTCTTCCTCCTAAATATCCTTGGTCATGTTATAGGGCAAAATTTTGTGTCATATAGAGGATAGCACACTACAAGTAGATGGCAAAGTTTTATTCTGCACAACTGCAAGTTAATCTATTAAAATAAGGTCGAAATTGTGTGTTTTAATAGTTCATTGGAATCAAATTTGGTTTTGTATCTTCAGCAAATAAGAGTGTACATTTACCATTATAGAGTCATAGAATTATAGAATGGTTTGGGTTGGAAGAGACCATTTAAGATCATCTAGTTCCAACCCCCCTGCCATGGCCAGGGACACCTCCCACTAGTCGAGGCTGCTCAGAGCCCCTTCCAGCCTGGCCTTCTCAAAGAATGTAACAAAAGCAGAAGCCTCAGTAAAAGAAGCAGTGTTTCAATGGAAGTTTGTATTTCAATTGAAAGAGCACTTGTCTGAAAACTGGACTTCATAGGCCCCAAACTGGACTTCAGAAGTTCTTCTGGGATCTATAAGACCAGCAGAACTAAGTCAATTGTTAGAATTATTGTTCACAGAAAGATCACTAGCAGAACTACTTACGTAAGCAGGAATCCTGGGAATTGTATACTTGAGTTCACTATGTTATACCTAATTACAATTTTGGGAAAGGCAGCATCTCTAGGATTTTTAAGCAAACATTAAAATGTTTTCCAGAGCAGTATAGTCTGTGATATCCCAGATATTTAATGTGAGAATAAAATAAAAGTTATTCATTTTTTGAAAAGCTGCTTTTGCCTACCAAACATACTTTGGAACAAATGAAAGCTTCTTCTGTGAACTGCCTGCTTCAAAACTGCCTTTTTGGTTGTCAGGACACCTATGCAATACCATCTTTTGTGACGAAAGTTTGTTTCCTTAAGAGCTTTCCATCCCATGGAAATATTGGGCAATCAGCAGTTCCCCAGGACAACCACAGAATTCCAGAATAGCTGAGATTTGCAGGGCCCTCTGGGTCCCTCTGGCCCAGCTCCTGCCCCAGCAGGGCCACCCAGAGCAGGGTGCCCAGGCCCATGCCCAAGGAGGAGCCCCCACAGCCTCTGGGCAGCCTGTGCCAGGGCTCCGTCACCCGCACAGCGCAGCAGTGCTCCTGGTGTTCAGAGGGAGCCTCCTGTGCTCCAGGTTGTGCCCGTGGCCTCTGGTCCTGGCACTGTGCACTGCTGAAAAGAGCCTGGCTCTGTTCTCTGTGCACCCTTCCTTCAGGTATTTATGGACACTGATGAGATCCCCCCTGAGCCTCCTCTCCAGGCTGAGCAGTCCCAGCTCCCTCAGCTTCTCCTCACAGGAGAGACATTTTGACCCCTCTGTGCAGGACACTTCCAAAGAAACTTAGATGGCTGTTCCTGCCAAATTTCACTCATTTGGCATGTACCTCTCTGCTTTTATCTTTGTTTTAAGCCACTTCCAAAATCTCCTGCTGGTGGGATGAAGCACTGTGCAGCGTGTTCTAACGAGCTGCTGGGCACCAGCTCACTGCCAGTGTTTATACATTGGTGGTCACCCGGCCTGGTGCCAGCCCACGGCCTGGCCCAGGGAAGCTGCCACCGAGCCTGGGGCTGCAGGGGAGCATGCGTCCCATCCCCATAGCCTTGTACATTTCCCTGGCCGCCTCACAGTTCTTATCCCAAACAGCCATCCATCAAAGGACGCGGGGATATGCATACCTCAAATATTTACGGTGCCTGCGCTTTGAGACTGAGACAGTTCGTTCACATCTGTGCACGGGCCACTTTTAAAACATCAAAATAAACCATCTGGCTGCGCAACTGTTTCTAATTACTTCCCTGCCTAGACTGTAAACTTCAGGGTTTGGCACCGGCCTCCCTCCCAGAGCGCTGCCCAAAGCCTGCTCCAAGGCAGCTAATCACCGCCACTGCAGCACGGGGGGAGCAGCCCTGGAGCTGGGCTTGCCCAGCTAGCAGCTCTCCGCACACCCGCCCGCTCTGTCCGTCCATCCGTCCGTCCGTCCGCCCGTGGGAGGCATTGGGAGTGGAGCCAGCAGCATGCACACGCAGGGGCTCCCAGGGCTGGTGCTGCTGGTGGTGGCCGTGTCCTCCTTGCCCAGCCTGCGGCCCGCTGCCCCCCCGGCCTTGCGGTAAGTGTGGTGGGGAAGCGACCCCGGGGGCTGGCACTTGCCTTAGGGGTCAGCTAATGGAGGTCGGGGTGCGGAGGGTGTGGCGGAGGTGGTGTGCGGGTGTGAGGTATTTCGTATCCGAGATGGAAATCTTTTGTGCGTTAAAGGGGGAAAAGTTGGACAGAGATGCTGCTTATACCCAAACCTCCAAATTTGGTGCCTGAGTAGAGAGGAAGCCTGACCACAAACCATGTGTGCTCCTGTGTCGCGGTGTGGCAGTGCGACGAGGTGTATTTTCCTTTTTCTCTTTGCCTCCATCAGTGCCAGCACCTGCCTATGCTTACAATCAGCTTCTCTTCTGTTCCCAAGCCTGTAACATATAGTGTCTGAGAAGCACGGATACTACTAACCTGAGTCCTCAGCATTCCTAGCACTGTGGACACCTGTTTTTGACACTTGCCAGTTGGCCTTGTTCTTTGTTCTATTTTCCTGCACTCCTGATCCCAATGAAGCAATGTCTGATTTTCCTTGTGTGTGTCCTGCAAGTCCTGACCTCCATTGCATAGCACAACTACATGGCAGAACAGCAAATCTTCAGATCTCGTATCTGGATTCTCCTGATTTTATTAAAACCACAGCCACTAACTAAAGTTTTACATGGACATCAGTGATTACTGCTGTTAACTGTCCTGATGAAAGCATAGATCACCTTTATCTGACAACCAGAAGATAGGTTGGAAAGGATTACTGCAAAAGGATAACTTTGGCAAATATACTCTACTAAAATCAACCATATGCTTGTTTTTTTGCTATTCTGAATTCTGTTTTTGCTACCTAGAAGTTTGGATGTATCTGTCTGTTTCAAATCTTTTGGAATAATACAAATCAAAATGCTTCACAATAATCAAACTATACACGTATATGCATATATACCAGGTAGGTGTAATGACAAAGAGGAGCCTAATGCAGTTTAACATGGTAATTAAAATACAGAATAAGCACTCCTCAGGTAACAAGGAGATTTCTGGTGAAAAGGAAGAAAATGGGTCATTTGAGGCAAGTAGTAGTTTACAACCATAAACAAAGCTGTGGCATTAAAAACAGCATTTTGGGGAGTGGCTGAAGCTGTGGCAGCGGGGTGGTTCCTCTGTAGCACCTCGCTCTGACTGCGGGTTCTCCTCTTGGCTGTCCTCCACAGGAGCACCTTGGGCAGCCCTGCTGCATGCCACCTGTCCCGGGCTGAGGCGGAGCTCCGGTGCCGCATCCTGGGAGGGCCGCTGTGCAGTGGCAGGGGCACGTGCGACTGCGGAGTTTGCATCTGCCAAGTGACAGAGGCTGGGAAATACTATGGGCCACTGTGCGAGTGCCAGGACTGGGTGTGTGAGGTCTATGACGGGAAGATCTGTGCAGGTAAGGAGACCACTGTGGTGACTGAAGCTTTGGAAGATTAAGATTTAAAAAAAAAAAAAAACAGAAATACGTTAGGAACACAGCACACAGATATAATTGAGACACAGTTATATGTGCATCCCCAAACCATAGGATCATAGAAACATAAAATCACTTAGGTTGAAAAACACCTTCAAGATCATCATCAAGTGCAATCATAATTTAGGACCTTTAATATTTAACCATTAATTAGGAGCTTTTTGACAGTCTAATTACACTGGAAAGTGGGAAAACTCTGAACAGGACTGTTGGTACATTCAAGGAGATTGAAGGATGCAGATCAAAGGCACTGCCTCTGTCATTAAAGGAGACTTTGCCCATTTTTTAGCATCAAGGAAAAGTAGGAGCCTCTTTGGTATGGAGACTTCACAAACCATAGTTTGAATCTAACATGGGATGCAATACTGCATGATTTTTTCATGTGGTATTGCTGCATTTGAACTGCTCACCTAATAGTGGCGTACAGTATCTACCAAGGCTCTAAACTGTTTTTAAACAATCAGTTTTGTCCTGTAATGTTTTTTCTTCTGCTATGAGGAAGAAGGTTTGCTATAACAGGTATTGCACTAGGGCGTATAAATATGAAAACGCTGTTTTTCTCCAAATAGTGATAATGCGTTCCAAATAGAGACTTAAAACAGTGTGATAGAATTGTAGTTTCTGAGATTTCCCCACTGACACTGTATTCTTCAATGGCAGATGAAATAACATACTTTTCTGGGACAGAATTTAGTTCCCGCCAGTTGCTGGAACATGTGCTCAGTTTGCATCTAAACATTATCACTCTTTCATCTTTCCAGCTGTCTTTACTTAAGTTTCTGGGCTATTTCTGTCAGATTTTGGATTTTTTTTTTTTTCTTTAAAGCAGCTTAGAATAGGATTTTAGAAAAGAGCAGGGAGAACAAATGCCATCACATTCCTAAGGGGTTTCAGTCTGGATCTTGATGAAAGGGGCCACATGGGCACTTCATTTCTAGTGTCCCTGCTTAAACAGCTTTACCAGATTCACACAAACGTGTCATCTTTTCAGGCCAAAAACTGCAATTAGGTCAATGGGAATGTTACAGGAATTCTGCTAGTAAGAGGATAATACAAATGCATTCCAGCAATGGGTTTGGCAAATTTTAGAGGAAAAAAAGAGCAACTTCTTTTAGCAACAATGTAGCTAAGAATAAGAAGTCCAATAATAATATAAGATCAAGAATGGGTTTATAAGAAAAATATTCATATTTGGCACCTATGACTTCAGAATTTTAAGGAGAAACTGATTTATAGACTCTCTAGTCAGCAATGTAAGTCCAGTTATATAAGAAGTATCAGGGGACTGCTGCTCATGTCAGTGGTTTTCTGTCTCGAAGGTGAATTTTCTGATCAGTGGTGTGATTTCAATATGCTTGGCATTGTTGCTGGGCAGTTATATGAAGTGAAGCTGAAAACTCCTCCAATTTTAAAATTTTACTGCAAAAAGAACTGTTATGTTCCTGTCGATGCCATGACTGATGCCTGAAAGTTTTGCCATTGCTTTGATGGAAAGGGGATGCTGACAGGATAAATAGAAGCGAGAGATTTCTAATGATATTTAGATTTAGGTTTTGCATAGCACTTTATCTATCAGCTTAAAGACGGGAATGTTAAGTGGTTAAAAGTTTTTTTAAAAAGCAATTTTTGTAGTTGTCACATTTTCTAGCTGTACTGTTGAAGCAGCATTACCACTGAGATTTCAAACAATTAAAATTTACTAATCTGCAGAAAAAGTAGTAAAAAATTTAGTACAAAGTTCTGAGGAGGGAAACAGTTGTTAAGGGCTTAGGTGTTTTCCTTGTTTGGCATTTTATTGTCAGTAGTGTTGAAAGTTGAGCTGACTTTGTTGGATTTCAGGGTTGACCAGCACTGCAGGAGAGCAGGTCCCAGGTAACTTCTTCAGGGCCAAGAAGCATAGTCTGTATCTGGCCAGCAGAAATCCTGCTTCCGGGCTGTGCTCACCAGCTTATGTCTATCACAGCTGGCAAGAAGCTGGTCGGTGTGTTGTATGACTAACACCCCCCCCCATGCGCCCCAGAGCAACTCCAAAGCCAAATTTGCAGGAGTACTGCCTTGTCACGTGATTGGCATCAGTAGACACCTATCCTCAAAGACCAGCGTGACTTCCTTTATTTTCTTTTCAATCCTGGGATCTTGTATGACACACCAGAGAAATATTGTCAATATTTTGGTTTTAATACACCATCTCTTGTGTGCATGCCAGGTATGCGCAATTTCACAACCTTGTCTTCACGTTCTGAGAACAGACTTTGCAATGGTACTGCTATTGCATTAATTCACTCTGTGAATCTACCATTTACGCGTTCAGACAAGCCTTGTCAGTTGCTTTATTTTATCACACGTAGGCAAATTGCAAAAGAAAAATTGCGTGTTGACTGTGACTGACCATTCACTGAATAGTATCTTGTGATGTTTCTTCATATTAAGCCATCAAGCTGATCTCCTAAGTACAACATACCTTCCTTTCTTTGCAGTTTGGAGCAAATTTTTTGACTCTGTGATGAAATTATATTCTTTTAGGTTAATAGCCAAAATGTCTTACTGCATTCCTGTGCTTGTGTTCTTTGTTTGCTTTTCCTTTTCCTATTTTTAATTTGATATTTGCTGCATTATTTTGTTACTAGTCTCTCCTGAGGAGTACAATAACAATAGCTGCCGAGCAGTACCACATGCAGAACTTCTAGACACTAATTGAATATTCCTCTAGAAAGCCATGGTATTTGAGATGAACGTTGTTTCAAATGAGCTGCTTTTCAAGCTGCCAGAACGATGGCTTTCCCAAGTGACTGATGTATATTGGAGTTGAACAGACAGAGCTGGCAGTGTAACTAGTGCCAAAGATAGTTATCTTGGTGTTTCCCTGCCAATCAATTCAGACATACTTTCATTTCTGTTTCCTGTCCCAAGCTAAACAAAATATTTGGTTGCTCGGAATGCAGCTCACTATCTTCAAGGCATATGCTGGGTCAGGTCCACCTTCTGGACCAGACGTTGGAAACCCATATTCTGAAGAGGGAATGCCTGAAGATAGAAGAGATGTCCATCTATGTATCTGTTGCTTATGATTGATGAGCAGATACAAATGTCTCTCTCTGTCCTTTTACTCTCCCTTGCTTGAGATCTCTCTGCTGTATTTCCCTTCCAAGATGTTTCCAGATACTTTGGAGTGAACTGTGATCATTTTTTTCTCTTTTACCCAACTAAGAGTAATAAAGCAGTAAGTGATTTTTCAAGGAGTTAGAAGCAAAGAGGAAGAGATAAACAAAGTGGTGTAGTGCGTCACTGGGTCACCTGTCCTCCTCAGTGGCCTTTTTGTCTGCCTGATGTACCACGGAGTGCAGAGAAGAGTGAAGTCCCAATACTCAACACTGTAATTCTCTTTGCAATGTTGGTGACATTTTATTGTATCATTTGCTGCTGGTTTTCAAGGAGGAGATAAAAGTAGGAAGACTGCAAAACAGAATCAAAATCTCAAAGCATTTATACATCATTCAGGGCAGACAGAGCATTTGTTGCTGTTTCTTTGCAAATAGTAGTTTTGACCTCAGATGCATTCATGTTGCCTCAGGTGTTCTTAGAATAAATGGAGCCTGTGTTCTATGCAAAGAAAACTGGAATGTGACATGATTTCCTATCAAAGAGCTGCTCGACACCTGTTTGTCTTTGGTTTTGCAGAATAGAGGACAGTTTTAAAAACAGTTTTAGTGGATTGTTTTTTAGTTAATTCTTTTGCATGTGCCTGTGATTAATGAAGATGGAACAAGTAAACTAAGTAGTGGCCAAGTGGTGTGGTAACACTCCCGGTGTTCTTGGACAATGGACCATGGAAACTGCCAGCTGGAACACCAGCGAGTATGATTCACTGCTCATAGCTGGTGAGACCAAGGGTCAGACATGACTCTGTGACAGCAGAAGAGAGCGCAATGGAAGGAAAAGGGTCCTCTTTGCTCACAGCTAATTCATTAGCTTTGTTTCTCCATAGTTGTTAAGATTTGATAAACAGTTTTTCTCCCTTCCAAACTGAAATACTTTTTACAGCTACTGAATAANGTCGTTACTGTAAGTGCTATACATTTTTTGAGACTATTTTAAGTTCAGCAATGTAACGGCAGTGTCAGTCATAGGTTTTCACAGGCAGAAGTGCTATCATAGTTCCGTGAAGGACAGAAAGATATCAGTGTAATTATTTTCTACTCTGTAAGACTTTGGATAAAAGCTAAATTATGCAGAGAACACAAGTGAAAAAATAAATTGTCAAGGAGCTGATGTAGAAACACAAGATAAATCTGAATTAAGGTATTGTTGTAAAACATAGCTATGTATCTGTATAAATTTATTGGATATATCACTTGGAGAGACTTAGGAACTTGAGAATGGAATTCATAGAACGTTTTGAACTGGTGCTCTTCACAGGAAAGCTGAATGGTGTTTTTAGGAAGAGCTGTCTCAGTTGAGTTAGAAGCACTCTAACAGCCATACCTTTGTGTTCCCGTTGAACTGAGGTCTGAGATGCTGATTTTTCATTGAGCACATTTCTTGCTAAAAATGTGCAGAAAATCCTGTCTGCAACCTACATTGATTGCCATTGGATCTGGAGTGAAATTCAGTGTCCTGGATTTTGGGAACAGGTCTAAGCCTTTTCTTCATCAAGATTCAGCAGCAGTTCATGTGATCAGTCAAGATGCATCCTCCTAAAACGACTGAGTTATAAACAGGACAGGAGCCTACTGGTGAAAATGGAGGTTGTGGTTCTTATCTGAGTTGATTTGCTGTAGTCTGGATTTCATAACTCGGGTTCAAGTGGCATTTTGCTGGAGCAGGGTTGTGTAGGTGTGATAATAGCAAATGCATTCGATTCAAAACAGGGCCCTCAGATTCTAGTAGGAGTGAAACTGTGATCGCACAGACCTCCTTGTGGGCTCGTTGCCTTGCTAAGTGCATGCTGTCCCAGGCAGATTTACAAAGCACATGCTAAAGCCTGTGTTCTCCTCAGCTTTATGCTGTTAGTACTTGAAATAGGTAAATTCAAGCAGCCTTGGGCACGCCTACAACTGTTATATTTCCAAATGTAGTGTGTACATTCATAGCAGTGACAAGTGAAGCATGAGGAGGAGGCTCAGACAGAGACTGCAAGGGAGATTACAGGAAGGGAGGCATCCTAAAAGTGTCTTATTAAATGCTTTGTTTTTGAATACCTAGCCATCATTTTGAGCACCTTCAGTCCTTTGTGCCTTTCAAACTGAGGCACTTATATGCAGATTTTACTTGTGAAAAATGTGTGGTAATTTAAAAAATAAAAGTGAATACAATGGATGAGTGGAAGGAGTGGCTTTTCACAGCCTCCAGCAGAACTGGAATGCAGCCCCTCAGACCGTCACCGAAAGGGAAGTGGGGTTGGGATCAGCAACTCCTGCACCTTTTGCCCTTCTTCAGACTACAACTGCAAGCCTGTCTGTGGCAGAGAAAAAGCAAACCTTTGTGCAAGTTTTGACAATGTAAATAAGTGTTCCAACACGGTTTTGAATTTTTCAACTATTCCATTGGCTGGTACTATTCATTGGCTGAACTTAAGTCCTTCTTTTTTTTTTTTTTTTTTTTTTTTTTTTTTTTTTTTAATTTGAAAGTATTCTCTTTATGACAAAACCACTGACTGGCTTGGTAAGATCTTCTGTGCTTGTTTAAAGTTTTATTGTTGGTAGGTACTATAGGTAGTCCTATAATGGACTTCAAACCATTCGTCACTTCTGGTACTGGGTAGGCCTTTAGTTTTTCTCAGCTTCTACTTTCCCTAGAAAGAGGGGATTTATTTTGCAATTTTTGCTCATAGTGACAATTCTAGATCGAAAGGCACATATCCCAGAGCTATGTTTTCTTTCATTCCTCTGTTCCAATAGTGAGTATATTTCATGAAAATAATGTTCTTTAAACAGTATTTTAAAAGGCTATTTCCAAACTTCCTTTTCTAGTAAGGGAATAGGTTCTTATTTGCAGATAGAGGTTTGGGAGGCGGTGCATAGGGAGTGGGCTGAAACACCATCTCACACATCCACTTGATCAGATTTTCATATGAGGAAGAATAAAGCTTCAAAAGAGTTTAATTGCAGTTGCACCTGTCCTCTCTCTTGGAAAAGCAATTCCTGAAACTCTTAAGACATGCTTCATCCTTTTGTTTGTCCAACTGAGAAGCAGCGGTGATATAATCCAAGGTGTTTTCTCATCAATGGCTTGAAGAGTGGCAGCCACTCTTCAGAGGCATACCTGGGGCTCCTTATGGGGAAGGTGACCGAGACCGCCAACTCTGNATCTGGAGCAACGGGTCACAGCATTGTGTTCCTGGTGGCAAAGCTTTTCTGGCAGTTTTTAAACTGGAAAGAATAGCGGCAATGAAAGAGTTGTACAGCAGTGGTCTGACTTCCAGCGATAAGGCTGAGACCTTACAGAATCATGAAGTCAGTACTGCAAATGTACTTGATTTTTTGTCTGCTGTTTTTGTAACAAGGTAAATTCTGTAGAAAGTAGAGAAACAGTAATAAATATATTTAAAGTCATACAGTGGTATTGAAGCATTTCACTGGGGTACTGTTGTAAGACTGGTACTTCTAGTGACTCATTTATGGAAGAACTTTGTTTCATTCTCACTTAATGGTTCAAGCCACAGATAATCCTCCTCACAAACACAGCCAATGTAATGAAGCATAACTCCCAGTGTGAGCTCAGGAACAGATCCAGGTGACAGCTATCACTGAAAGAGGATTGCCCATCACCTTCAGAAAGGGCAGTTGCTCTAAATGGGAAATGAGAGTATACGAGCAATTGCAAGTGAATACAGCTGCTCTCCATTTATGTGGGTTCACATAAAAACATTCATTTAAAACAGAATGTCTAAAATTCATTTTTACAATAATCACACACACACAAAAAAAAAGTAAAAATAAAAATTATATCAGCCTTAGCTGGCTCAGACCTTATTTTATTTCATAAACCTGTTATGCTTGGAGAACTCTTTGAGCTCTGTCTTTCCTGCTGCTGTTAATGAAAACTCATCTGAGAACTACCCCGAACAAGCCACTCTGAGTAACCTGTTTCTTCATTAGCTCGAGATGCAGTGCACCTTTCCCCAGAATATTGCTTTCTCGCTCCCAGGCCTATCTTGTTACATAGACGGGCTGGTGCACTTCCCACTGCATTTTTTTTTCCCCAAGACTTCTTAATGAATTGAAGCATAGGGGAGACATGTTAGAGTATATCACTGGTTTTAAACCACTTTCCTTTGTATGTGGCCTCTGCTAAACAGGGAGGCTTAGCTGTGGCATAAAGACAGGGCTCTGAGCAACCAGACACAGCTGTAGGTGTCTCTGTTCATTGCAGGGGAGTTGGACTAGATGGCCATTAAAGGTCCCTTCCAGCTCAAATGATTCCATGATTCTATGAAAAAATAATTGTACAAACTTTTTTCAAGATGTGCAACACTTAGCTTCCTGCTAGCCTTCAATGTGATCCACAGACACATACAAAAAAAGATTGGAGATGAGATTGGCAAAATTACCAAACCCAAGTTTGGGTCATGTACTTTGTTAGATTTAGGGGCGGATCCTTTCACTCCTTTTACTAGTTGGGTTAACAAATGTTTTAATAAAAGCTAGTGCTATGGCTTCTTTTCTATCTAAAGAGAAGCCTATTTTTTTTTTTTTTTTTTT
>VXAV01010449.1:29708-40915 GCA_013399715.1 Alectura lathami
TAAAGAAATTTTAAGACTCTTCAACGCTATCTATTCTCTTTTCCTCTCTTTTCCCTCATCTCCACTTCTAACCCTTTAATTGCATGAGATTAGTTTTATAGAATGTAGTCAAGAGAGGAAAAGATGATAAATGCTGAAATACTTTGATGCATTAAATTATCTATTACAACTAAATTAAAATACCTGAAATTATAAATGAAAAGGACAAATACTATAGAAGATGACAAATCTGTACAGTTCAGTTTGTAAGGCTTTTAATTTTTAAAAAAATTTCCTTGATACCAAGCAGTGTCCAAAAGGAAACACAAGCAGCATCTACTCCTGTGGTGTTTTATATCGATTATATATAACCTATCTGTCACACCGAAACAGTCTAATACATAAACCAAACACAGCCACTGTTACCACCACATCAGGAAAGCATGTGAAAGTAAGATATCCTTCAAGTGTTATGCCCAGTTCTTAGACTTATTAAGAACACAGTGGCAGTTTGCGCTGCTGAGTGATTTGTACTTTGGGAGAAGAGGAAAACTTCTTTGATGTGTGTTAGTTTTCTGTATTTGTATGGAATCACATGCTGATATCATGTGAGGATGAGAAAATATCTCAGTCCGTTATTACCAAGGGTGAAATTAAGCATTCTTAATTAGTAGAAATCATTTTAAAATTAAAATTAAAACATTTAAAATTTGTGTGAAAAATGCACACACCAAAACCATGAGGTAATGCTGACCTTAAAAATTATTTTTGAAGAATTAAAGAGTGCTGTATAACAGCACTATTAAAAGAAGAAACAAACCAACAAATGGAATGATCTAGATGATCTACATAGCATTCTAAGTTTGATGTGAAGAAGTAGAAGGACTGATATGGTATTGGTTAATAAAGAATTAGAGAGTAACAATATAATATATGAGAGTCAACCTAGTTTTATGGAAATTACTATTTTACAATGACTTTTCTTCAAGATGACTTAAATTCATTCTTTTAAGAAATTACAAATTTGGTTGTTAAAATTGTTTGCTCAGCTGTGACACTAAATTTTTCTGAAGTATTTAATTAATTATTGAAAGCCTTCTGATTAAAATGTGATGGATTTACATTTTATTGATGTATTTAATTTTGTTGTTGGATTTTAAAAAAATATTATGAGTTGCTTTTACTGATAGCAACTCAATTTATTTTTCATAGCGACCCACTATTATAAAAAGGCCATGGGGACTGATTAAAATTTACAAGACACAAAGACTGGAAGAATGGCAAATACATATATTTGTTAACATTAATATTAATGCATATGCAGGGAAGCAATAAATAGAACTGGAGGAAATCATAATTCATAAAGAATGTGCAGTAATGGAGAGGCTGAGTAGAAGGACCAAGAATTAGGCAGATGATAGAGGATAAAGACTGATTCCGTGAAGGAACTCAGATTTGTCTAAATGATCAAGATGTGGCTTTGTGTTTGTGTTGAACTAAAGAAGTATATTTATGCATTTTAAACAAAAAGAAAACAAAACAATCTTTCCCATCTAGATTAACAGATATCCCGAACTGAACACTGGAAATAATTCCATGGTTTTTTGTTTGTTTGTTTGTTTTTTAATAGAGAAGGTAGCCCACAGCTCAAAAATTACCTGCCCTTTGAAGAACTGAGAGGCTTTTCTTCTGGTTTAAACTGAGTTTATGAGTCTGCTAAATGTACTCCTTTTACAAGGGAAAAGCAGCTTCACAGAATCAGTCATCCAGAGTTGTTTATCCACTATCATGGGATGCTTTTGTGAGTCAGTATTGGGATGATCTTTAGGGCATAGAACATTGATACGTCTAACTGACATCAGTGAAGCCGACATGATCCGTCTTCTCTGAAGGGATTTCCACTGAATGCTGGTAATGGATCTGGCATTTGATGATAAGGTGAAACAGGTCCTGGGAGCCAGGAAAGTTCAAGAATATTAAAAGAAGGCGGAAGAAGTGCCAGTATGTTCTTTTTGTCACTAAATATGCAATACTGACTTGAGGTAAGGAGGAGGGCATGTCCAGTCTTTACCACCCAGACTTCTCTTTTGGAAAGACAAACACAGTCTGGGTATCAAAAAGGTTCTCATGGAAAGTGGCCAGTGTATGGAGATTATTTTGATTAACTCACAAAGTGGTCCTTGAGAAGATAACGTTTAACAACAATTCTAGTAATAAGAAGAGGTGATTGCATCTTACTGAGCTGCTGTCTAGGGATCCTTTGAGAAACTTGCTGGCTGTATGAGCAGAGAGGAAAATACTGATTGAAGTTGTCACCATTAGCAAAATAGGCAGTCTGTGTGTATGTAGAAAGGTTTTCACATTGGAAATTAATTATGAAGACAATGAACTATTGAATGTGAAAATTAGAAGTGAGTATAACTCTGAATAAAAATGAACAAAAATTAGCCTTCAGTTGAATGTCTGAAATAAGAAAAATAATACTGAGTTAATAGAATTCATTACTTGTGAAAAACATTTTTATTTACTACTTAGTGTTTTTGTTATACTCTTTGATTAATTTGACAAGGCTAATGAATAAACTTTCTAATTTTTGAGATAATTAGATTCAGTTGCAAACTGTGAAAAAGCAGCAATTCTTCTAGATTATAGAAGGAGTTAGATAAATTAAACAGATGGGCTAATAGATGGCAAATACAATTCAATCCACTAAAATGTGGAAGAATTTCTAACAATATGGAATAAAATACTGTGGTATCTGCTAATAGGAACTTGTTTCAGCATGCAGGCCAGGAGGGAGAATACAAGTGAATTATTGCAGGAACAAATCACTAATTTGTAAATGCAATTAATGGGGGTGGGAGACGGAAAAGACAGGAGCAAACACTGTCTGGGGACATATTTGCTGCTGCCATAGAAAGCAATTTCTTCCCTACCAAACAAATGGAAGAGTATTTCCCAAGGAGGGAATTTACAGGCTGTCATTTGCTTTGGGAAGATTCATTGTATCATCAGCTCGCTTTCGCACAGATTTCATCTGGGCTGTGAAATGTTCCTGGAGATTTGTCCTCGACAATAGGAAAAACACGTCTACTGTAAAGGTCACAACAGCCGGCGTTGCCACCAATAGGTGGTGTTAGAGCCTTGCCTCAGCATGAATTCAGTGTTTCTGAGGAAGTGAGAAGATTAAATTCTGCATGTGCAAATTGGAATTTCTGTCTGTGTCCAAGATACACTTGCAATTTCTCAAAAAAAAAAAAAAAAAAAAAAAAAAAAAANNNNTCTCAAAAAAAAAAAAAAAAGCTGATGCCATTGGCTTTGAGGCAGTGGCAAATGTATTTCACCGGAGGAAAATATGTGCTGCTTATTTAGGAGATGAGTTAATGCTCAGCAGACCCATGTCTCCCTTGTTGAGTAGATTTACAAGAAAGCACAATACCTGGTAAAGCATTTCTGTGGCAGTGCCCTTTATTGTCATTTTTTCCAGTGATGGCTGTGAGGTGTAGCACCAGCACAGAGAGGAAACTGATCCCTCTGAACTGCTGTAGGGAATAAAAAGTCAAGAGGCAACCAGGCAGGGGATGAAGGAGGCTTTTTGTAGAACTGTCCCTATATTGTTCTGGCTGGGAGATAGCTTGAGGCTGTTTTATAAGGGAGTTCAAGCCAGAAGATCTCTGATGCTGGTGCAAAAGGAGAGGCCACAGAAGGACAGCTAAAAGCTGCTGATGCAAATGAATAACTGTTTAAACAACACAAGTGAATAGTTGCCCCCAGATGGTTACTGAGCTGTTGGGCTTCGGACCTGAACAAATGGGTCCATGGGTTTGTAGGGGCTATTATTATACACAAGGACATGCAGACAGAAGGAGAAACCCAGCTCCTCCTTAACTGGATTTTTTTTCTTGTGAGGAATTGTATTTCCAGTGCTGTTGGATGAGGAATTAATTTTGCTTAAAGGCAAGTCGGGAGTTCTGAGATTTTTTTTTTTTTTTTTTTTTTTTTTTNTTTTTTTTTTTTTTTTTTTTTTTACCTTGAGCTTGGTAATAGTCCCCTGCCTGGTGCAGGCAGAACAGATGTGCCCTGGAGGATGAGGGAAGAAAGGACCCCTGGATCCTCTGGAGATGATTACACCGTTCACTTTTATGCAGACTTTCCAGGTTTGCAAAAAATTTCTCACAAAAGGCGTTGTTGGAGTATTGTTATCTGAGAGCAACTTTGTATAGCTGATGCAACATGAAAAAGTTTTTAAGGAAAGAAGGTGTGTCTTTATGGTGTTTCTAAGTGCACAATTCAGAATTTCTCTTAGATGGTGTCAAGCTGGTGACAACACTATATGCAGACTTGTGTGGAAAACACAAGTGAAACAGGAAACAAAGTGAAGAAATTTGTGTTTGTGGACATTGCATATATTTTTATGTTTACCAGTACAGATTTTGCGCCACTGGGCTTCCAGTAGATCCTTGTTGTATACTGAGTTATGGCTTCTGTGGAAATAGATACGCGAATAAACTTTTCTCATAAGCCTGGAAGACAAACTGATGTGCAGCATGCTGTCATGGTAGGCTGATGGCAGTGAGACCGTGAATGAATTAGGGACACCATTAAAAAGAACAGGAGAAGAATCGTGACTTTCTTTAAGGCATTCACAGGCATTTCTACTCAAGAATACCCCGTATACACTCTGTTTTCAATGCAACTCATGAATTTATTGATTCACTTATCAACCCACTAGTGAATGATGGTAATAGGACTGCTTTTCCAGCAAGCTTGCAGAGAATGGTAAGCACACATTTTCATGATAATGAGCTATCAGCAAAGTGCAAAGAACATCAAGCAGAGGAAAGAAGTATAGGCAGAACTTCTGCTGACAGCAGTACACACGTGCAGGCACAATTGTCCTCAGCACCAACTGAAGAACTGTTTCTGGAACATTGCACAAGGCTTGTGAGGGAGAATGCAACTTTCCAGGTCTGTGGATGCAAGGGGCAGAGCTGCAGGAGCTGTGAGCTGTGTGCTGTCTGTGTCACGAAGTTCAGGAGCTGAAGGAGGAGGTCAGCAGACTGCATGGCATCAGAAGTGATCACAAGGAGATTAACCAGATCTTCTCTAAGGCCGTACATTTACAAGAGCCTGAGATCTCAGCTGAGCTTAAGGAGGGGATAGACTGCTGAAGCTGGTCCAGACTATTCTCCCTGCTGCTCCTCCATGCGATACAGCCGGGAGGGGCCTGGAGCACATCGAGCATGACTACACGGGTGAGGGTCACGCCATTGGGGGCCCAGGTGGCTTTCTCCTGCTGGTGAATGAGAAAAGATTCTTACTTTTGAACAAAAGTCCGTATTCACACATATCTAGTTATTCCTCTATCTTTTGTGAACCTCTGCAGAAAAAGAGTAAATGAAGTGTTTAAAAGTGCTTTAGGGAAAAAAAAAATCCACTCCCTTTACATAGTTTTAAATTTGAAATTGTATTAACCTTAGTAATATTCTTTTTAGGTCTCCAGAAGGTTTGGAAGTAACTGTCAATAATCCTTTTATTTTGTTTTGATTCGAACCACAATATTCAGTGCTGGAGAATATTTCTATAACTGGTAGAACACTTGTAAATGAAATAAGCTTCAGTAAGCTTTTTGAACATCTTTTAAACTTAAGTTTAATGTGTGCTTAAACTTAAGTTTAATGTGTGCACCTCATAAGCAAAAATACTGTGTTGCTTACAAGAGAAAAGTCCTGGCCTGTGGATTTTGAAAACCCACACCTCCTTTCCTTTCAGTTTTAAGAGAGATTTTATTCACTCAGACTTTCTGAGCATCTGCCAAAAATTAGGCTTTAAGTTACTATATGGGCATTGTGGATCCACTTGAATGTTTGTATTTACCTTAACTCACTTCTGTTGTACTTAAATGGTAAAATAAAAAAAATAAAATAAAATACAGTGTTGCTTTTTCTCCCATAGAAAGCAATGCAAGTTCAAAAATTAAAGAAAGAAAAGCCTCATAATTGATGTTTGATAAGTAGAGAAGTAGGAACTCAAGCTAGGCTCTAGGCTGTGTTAGCGTTATTAGCTATATTTTGTGAGCACAGGATATTCAGCACATCCTGCTGCAGAGAGCAGTGACAAGGATGCATCCATGACCACCAGAAATTTTAATTTTCCTAACTCATGCCTCTGCTATTTCAGTGTAGACAGAAAGAATGAAAATTAAGTGCACTCTATAATTTTGCCTCAGTTGGGATGGCTGTAGGAGAGTCTTTTGCAATTTTATCAAATAAACAATTCCCATTGATATGACTACATATATGTGTTTTTATAAGATCTGTAAAGTCATCCTCTGTCATCAGCCTCTTCATTACTTTTTTACTTTAAATATGCAAATGCTGTGATCTAGAGTTCATTCAAACATCCTGTTGCTCTCTACAAAAACAATGGCAAACTTTATTTAGCTGTTTTTATGACTCATCTCAGAAATCTTTATTGAAATATTGCAGAAGTGAATTTATATCTCAATTACTTGGTACAGGGTGGCAGTAGTTACAGCAGATTAGAGATACATATATCAATTAGATGTTTGGTAAAGTTCTTACTCCTGCAATTACTCTAAATTTCCTTGAAAACAGTTGGTGAAGGCATGGTCTGAAATTAACAATTTTTTTTCTCTAAATTAAGCTTTAGTCATTAATTTTGTACTGTAGTTATCTCTGGTAGGATTCCTGAACTCTAGGTGTGCTTATGTTGCAGAAAAATCTGGTTATTTTGGCAGATTTTGCAGACAAATGTGTTGCCAGCTTCAGAGTTGTTTCCTCATTTGCCCCATGATTTGGCCTTTCTTGACAGATTAATTTGTCTTCCTTAATGGTTTTTTTTTTTTTTTGGTCATTTACTTTTTTAAGATAAAGGCAATAAATGAAAGGTTTTGTGTTTATTAACAAGTCTGTAGATGCTGGCACTTCTGTGTGGAAGAGCACTGAAAGAGAAAAAGTGAAAGGAAAAAGTTTGGAGATAGTATAAATTATTCAATTAAATTAAAAATAATAAAATCCTATTTGTGTATTTTTTGTAGGACTTGGTACTTAAAATAGCTGAAAGTGCCAGTCAGGATGATGATGGGTACAGTCCAAACAAAACTGATAACCATGATACTGCCCTAGAGAGCATTATGCTCTGTCAGTATTTGCACAAAATGTATCTCAGCACACTGTATGTAAATTTTTGCAATTGCAGTTACCAAGGCCCATGAGAAAGCCTTGGGATATCTGGCATTTTTTCTCAAGGCATCCTGTATGCTGACAAAGTAAAACAGCTTTTCAGAAAAAATAAATGACTGGATGTGGGGAAGTCCTGATAACAGTGCTTTGCATAAGGCTGATCACGAATAAACATCACAATAATAAAAAATCTCTGTAAAATATACCAGGCTCTATCAGTAGCATCATCCACTCCATGTGCACTGACAAGGAATAATGGATACATTTATGCATTTTCAACATTGCAGACTATTATAATTTTCTAATGTTGGCCAAACAACTGCACTATCGATAGATCATCTGCCTACTGACATAGCGCTTTCATACTCCCTAGGTAAAAATAATAATACATGAAGTTTTTTATTTGCACAACAAGGTACTCAGCCCATGGCCTCAAAGTCAGGGATGGAGAGCAGAATAAATCCCCCACAAGTCAGGAAGAAACAGTCAGAGACCTGCTACTCCACCTAGACTGTTACAAGTCCATGGGGCCAGATGGGATCCACCCGAGGGTATTGAGGGAGCTGGCAGAAGTTCTTGCCAAGATGCTAACCATCATTTATCAGCTCTCCTGGTCAAATGGGGAGGTCCCAGACAACTGGAGGCTTACCAGTGTGACACCCATCTACTAGAAGGATTGGAAGGAGAATCTGGGGAACTACAGGCCTGTCAGCCTGACCTTGGTATCAGGGAAGGTTGTGGAGCAGATCACCTTGAGAGCAATCACACAGCATGTGAGGGACAACCAAGGGATCAGGCCTAGCCAGCATGGCTTCATGAAAGGCAGGTCCTGCTTGACCAACTTCATCTCCTTCTATGACCAGGTGACCCGACTGGTGGATTGGAAAGGCTGTGGATGTAGTCTGCCTAGACTTTAGTAAAGCTTTTGACTCTGCCTTCCCCACCTGGGGAAGCTGGCAGCTCGAGACTTGGACAGGTGTACTCTTTGATGGGTAAAAAACTGCCTGGATGACTGGGCCCAGAGAGTGGTGGTGAATAGGGTTGAATCCAGCTGGTGACTGGTCACGAGCGGTGTTCCCTAGGGGTCAGTACTGGGGCTGGTCCTGTTTAATATCTTTATGGATGACCTGGATGAGGGGATTGAGTGCACCCTTAGTAAGTTTGCAGACAACACCAAGTTGGGAGGAAGTGTTGATCTGCTTGAGGGAAGGAAGGCTCTACAGAGGGGTCTGGACAGGCTGGATAGATGGGCTGAGGCCAAATGTATGAGGTTCAACAGGACCAAGTGTCAGGTCCTGCTCTTTGGTCACAACAACCCCATGCAATCCTACAGGTTTGGGGCACAGCAGCTGGAAAGCTGTGCAGACGAAAAGGACCTGGGGGTGTTAGTTGACAGAATATGAGCCAGCAGTGTGCCCAGGTGGCCAAGAAGGCCAACAGCATCCTGGCTTGCATTAGGAATAGCGTGGCCAACAGAAACAAGAAGGTGATTGTCCCCCTGTACTTGGCACTGGTGAGGCTGCACCTTGAGTACTGTGTTCACTTTTGGGCCCCTCACTACCAGAAGGACATCGAGGTCCTGGAGTGTGTCCAAAGAAGGGCAACGAAGCAGGTGAAGGGTCTGGAGCACAAGTCTTATGGGGAGTGGCTGAGGGAACTGGAACTATTTAGTCTGAAGAAGAGGAGGCTCAGGGGAGACCTTATTTCTCTCTACAACTACCTGAAAGGAGGTTCTAGGGAGGTGGGGGTTGACATCTTCTCCCAGGTAAATAGTGATAGGATGAGAGGTAATGGCCTCAAGCTGCACCAGGAGAGATTGAGGTTGGATGTTAGGAAAAACTTCTTCTCAGAAAAAGTGGTCAGGCATTGGAACAGGNACCAGAAGGACATCGAGGTCCTGGAGTGTGTCCAAAGAAGGGCAACGAAGCAGGTGAAGGGTCTGGAGCACAAGTCTTATGGGGAGTGGCTGAGNGGAGGTTCCACTTAAATATGAGGAAAAACTTCTTCTCAGAAAAAGTGGTCAGGCATTGGAACAGGCTGCCAGGGATGTGATGGAGTCACTGTACTGGAGGTGTTCAAGAAGCGTGTAGATGTGGCACTTAGGGACATGGTTTAGTGGGCATAGTGGTGTTGGATTGATGGTTGGGCTAGATGGTCCTAGAGGTCTTTTCCAACCTTAATGATTCTATGACTCTGTGGTTATAAGAACACATTGTAAATTCATGAAATTTTTTTCTAAGTAATTGGAACATATTTCTACATAACAAGTAGAAGTTTTCTTCTGTAAATCCATTTGTTAATTACTATTATTATTTTTGATCCATTCAGGTCTTCAGGCAAAGAAAATTACTAGCCTGGGCCTACTTTCAAATTGTGTCAGTTTGTGTCTACACCCTTTGACTAGTGATAAAATGCTGGAGACCACTAAAAAATAATATCATTTCTTGACAACATAACTGTCTATTATGCTGTGTATAGGTTTTCTTTCGCTATTCACCTTGTTTGGTTCTTTTCTCCTATTCTTTTTTGAGGTATTTTATAAAGAAGAGGAATGAAAAAATATATTTCCAAGCATCTAGAGTTCTAAGTGTTCTAAATTAACTGTGTTCTGTGTATCAACACTATTCTGTTACATGGCTTGGAAAAACGCTGGAAGCTGGGTGCTTTATATGCTTTGCTTTTACAAATCAGTCCTGTTTGTGCAGAGAGATTATTATGACTTTTTAAGTTGTGCTTACTTTCATACTTTTTTATTGTGATGATTTCTATAGTGAGTTTTTCTTTCCCTAGACAATAGATGAATAACATAATCCTGCTGGGTATTTAAATGCTGATCTCTTTTGTCTCATTCATATAAATGCTATTAAGGAGGGTTATTTGCTTCACATTAGTTTGCTAGAATAAATTTAACTAACTCCAGCGGCAATGTTAATCACTTCTGATGCAAATTCTGCTTCACATACCCAGACCAGGTGGCAAGGCTAGGCATTAACAGCGTCTGAAGATTTTGAGGCGGTTTCTTCAGCATGTAATTCCTTAGCTAATTTTATTACAGCTGGACTGTTCATCTGTTTATGTCTGTTGAATGTTAGTCATGTCTCCCCTGCTGCTTCTGATTTTGATTGACACTTCATGCAGAGGTTCTAGGTGCATTAGGGCTGTCTGGAGCACTAGCTGCTGACATCAGTCATCTGAGATCCCAAAGCCATGATTTGCCTTTGGATAAAACTGTTGAATAGGAGACAAATTCTAAATGGAGATAACTGAAGATACGTATTAATGCTATCTGTTGAAAAGGCAGGAAAGTTGGAAGAGGCTTTGTGATGACATAAAGACTTCCAGCCTTTGAAAATGTCACTTTAGCTTTTTGAAACAGATTGGCTTTGAAAATAAATCCAGATTAATAATTTAAACATGACTAGTCTGAATGGTATCATATTTGGCAGCATTCCCATCTCTTTATGTATATACACACATGTGCTGTGATGCTGTTTTAGTGAGCTATCAATAAAAAGAAAAGCTATGCTGGAGCAGAGTCTGACATTTTCAGTTTTGTGAAAGATGAAAGTAACCTTGTTGTAGCCACTTTTGAATGCTTTTATTCTTAATATACTGGAACAATTAATCAAGAACATTTTGTCCATGTGAAAGTATGTTCCCTATGAGGCTATCAAAATAATTGCAACCTTGCCATAACCGCTGCAAAAAGTGATGGCCAAAACAAAACAAAGCAGCTTTAATTTACTTTCCTTTCTTTTAAAAACAGTGGACAAATACCTTTATGCTATCTATGCTATCTTTTGTCTTTTAAGCCTCATTATCTGTTTTTTGTTGTTGTTGTTCCACTTCAAGGCATAGGCACTTCAGTATAGATGAATACTGAAGATGAATTAATTCAGTCTACACTAAATCTGCATAGGCTAAAAGTAGGTTAGGGTACAAAGTTCTGATTTCTTGCCAAACTGATCATTTGAGGCCTGTGGAGGTACATAAGAATGAATTATTCCACTCATCTTGTTTTTT
>VXAV01010450.1:0-11311 GCA_013399715.1 Alectura lathami
GTGAAGGCTGAGGCAAAGAAGTCATTGAGCACCTCAGCTTTGTGCATATCACTTGTGACCAGGTCTCCAGTCTCCTTCTGCAGAGGAACCATATCTTCCCCAGCCTTCCTCTTATCATTGATAAGTACTTGTAGAAATTATTTTTCTTCCCCTTTATGTCCCTGGCTGGACTTAATTCTGTCTGGGCTTTGGCTTTCCTAACCTGATCCCTGGCTGCCCAGACAACTTCTTTGTATTCCTCCCAGCTAGCCTGTTCTTGTTTCCACTCCCTATAGACTTTCTATTTACGGCCAAGTAAGTCCAGGAGCTCTTTGTTTATCCACGGAGGCCTTCTGCTGTTCTTTCCTGCTGTTCTTTCTTGGGATGCACAGCTCCTGGGCTTGAAGGAGATGGTCCTTGAATATTGACCAGCTCTCCTGGGCCCCTCTTCCCTCCAGGGCTTTGTCCCATGATCATGCTAAGCAGACCCCTGCAAAGGCCAAAGTCTATTCTACAATTTCAGAGCAGCAAGCTTGTGGCACACCGTCTTTGACACCTTAAGGATCCCGATCTCTACCATTTCATGATCACTGCAGCCAAGGNGTGCAATCCAGGATCCTCCTTGGTTGCTGGTGCCCTGCTGTGTTGTCCTCCCAACAGATGTGGGAGTGGTTGAAGTCCCCCCTTATGACCATAGCTTGTGAATGTGAAGCTGCTCCTGTCTGTCTGTAGAGGGCCTCATCCACTCGGCCATCCTGATCAGGAGGCCCGTAGCAGACCCCTCCTGGTCCTCCGAGGTCCCCTTTCCCTGCCTCCCCTCTAACCCTGACCCATGAGCACTCTGGCAGTTCCTCATCCATCCCCAGGTGGAGCTCCATGGACTCCAGCCAGTCACTGACATGGAGGGCAACACCCCCTCCCCTTCTCCCCTGTCTGTCTTTGCTAAAGAGTTTATACCCATCTATTCCTGTGCTCCAAGATAAGAACAGAAAATGAGGGGAGACAAAGTCCCTAGGCTAGAAGCTGGTTTGGAGGCCTTCCTCTCAAGAAGATCAGACTGAACCACAAGTTAGAGTACACTGGTGCTCACCAGTACTCAGCAAAGCAGAGGAGGAAGGTGGGAAAGCACACTGAGCAGATGGCTTGTGACCCTGTCCCCAGACCAAGTGGGCATGGCTGTATGAGGGGTCAGTCTGGGGACTGAACTCTGGTTAGAGAAAACATCTTATTCTACATTTAATTATTCCATGAAAACTGGACAGAGACTGCCAAGAACTTAGAAACATCTTCCTTTCAAAAATGAAATGAGTGAATCCTTTTGCAGGTCATTAATGAACAGTACTGTAAGGAACAGAACCTTTCCTTACATTTATAAACCCAGCATGTTAAAAGTGAGATCAGATTGGGTGGTATCCTGTGTTTCTTCTTCATTCCCAAGGCACAGGGGTTTCTGCCATTTTTTAGGATCATTCCTCTTTTCTGTTGGAGAATCTGACTCCAGGTGTCTCCTAGGAACCAGAGTGCCTGGCAAAGCAGAGCACTGCAGAGGAAAGCAATGTTTTGATTTCCCAGTATCTCTAGAGTTTTCTTGGGTTGAAGAGGCGGGTCAGGCCAGTGGCATCATACCTGACCAATTTGTCAGGTTCTTTCCTTCCAGAAGTGGTATGATTTAATTACACTTGCAAGATATGAATGCAGCCAGGAGCACTGCCAACAATGCCGTAGTCCAGTATCCCAGCCTGATGCCTGCTCAGTCACTAGAGCATCCCCTCAATATTGCTATCCAGGATAGCACACTTCTCTGCTGTTCTCCCACTTCCTTTGGTTTTCAGCTCCTAGGCTTCAGGACAGCAAAACCACAGACATGATACCAGCTTTAGTACTTCACCCCTGATTAAAGAATCACAGAATCATAGAATAGCTTGGGTTGGAAGGGACCCCAAAGACCCTCCAACCCCTTCTGTGGTCTGGCTGCCACCCTCCAGCTCAGGCTGCCCAGGGCCCACCCAGCCTGGCCTTGGGCACCCCCAGGGATGGGGCACCCACAGCTGCCCTGGGCAGCCTGGACTAGGGCCTCACCACCCTCGTAGCAAAGAATTTCTTCCTAATATCTAGTTGAAACCTACCCTCTTTTAGTTTAAAAACATTACCCCTTGTCCTAACACCCAGATAATGAGTCTCTCCCCATCTGTCCTGTAGGCGCCTGTGAGGGACTGCTGTTAGTTCTCCACAGATACTTCTCCATGCTAAACAACTCCAGAAAACTCAGATTATTTATTGAGCAAATTTGTTTACCAGAGCTTTCTAAAACCAACTCCCTGCCTGGGTTACTATGTGATATAAGATCTGGAACAGTAATGTGAATAAAGTAAAGCACAGGAAAATTGCTCCTGCCTACACAGTTGCTTGTTTCATCTGTGGTTTGGTTGTTGTTCTTTTTTTTTTTAGTGTTTTGTTTATGGCTTTCTCCAATATTTTATGTGCATTTGTTGCTGGTATTTTTCTTGAATATTTGTACTCTTTTTTGCTACCGTTGACTTCATTTACTTTTCCTATTTGCCCATACAATCTGTTTGTATTTGATTTTCTTGTTCCTATCTCTCTTTGTATTTGATTTCATTGTTTGCACAACTCATACCAATTAAACGTCCACTTTGCACAAGCCACCCACCTTCCAGGTGAGAGGCTTGGGCATGGAGGATCAGAAGAGTGCTAAGACCTGCTGAAGGCCTGTTGCCTGCCACACACAGCCAGTCATGCTGCCAGGGTGAAGGTGGAGGAGGGAGAAATTGATGAAGGATTAAGACCAGACCAAATCAGAGCTAGTGCTGGGTGAAACAATTACAGAAAGGAGCTCTCATAAAACATCAGCTGCCAAGCACTTCCCCCAGGGTTCCACACAGCACACTGACTTGGGCTTTTCTTGCAGAACAAGGCGTTCTTGCTCTCATGGAGCAGGACTCTTTATCAGGGACTGTAGTGATAGGACTCAGAGTAAGAGTTTTAAACTAAGAGAGGGTAGATTTAGGTCCGATGTTAGGAGGAAATTCTTTACTCAGAGGCGGTAAGACCCCTGCCCAGGCTGCCCAGGGTAGCTGTGGGTGCCCCTTCCCTGGAGGCATTCGATGCCAGGTTGGATGAGACTTTGGGCAACCTCATCTAGTGAGAGGTGTCCCTGGCCATGGCAGGAGTTTGGACCTGGATGATCTTTAAGGTCCCTTTCAACCCAAGCCAGTGTGATTCTATGATTTTTTCACATTATTTCCAGAGTTTAATATAAAGAAACCTCCCATTCCCCCATGTCAGGTGCTGCATGACAGCTGGTCTCCCCAAGAAGTTTTGGGATGTGAAGCGTTCACGGGTCCATTCACTGTGAGTCACGACGAAAACACACACAAGCAGAGATGAGAAGACGCTTTTCCTTCTTCATGACAGTACTTACTGTACCAAGAGTTCCTTTCAACCCCTCTGTCTAGTGCAGAGCACAAGATTAAAATAGTTTTACAGCAGTTTACAGTTTGCTAAAAGTATCTCCAGCCACCAACCAAGATCAACTTCTCCCAACAAAGGAACAGTACGATACATTTTTGGGGAGGCAGCACAAAACTGTAATCTTATCCAGCACTTATATCGGTTGTGTCTACATGGATGCAGCGAAATAAGGTCTTGAAAATCATCCCGGCAGTTTTGTAAACAAATAAAATATAAGATCTTATCCTGGGTATAATTTTATCTGATCAGGTGATAGATTTATTGTGCTAATATGAAACACGACTTTAAAAAATTGTGATTGCTTGTAATCTAGCCAGTCTTGATTGTATCAACATTTTGCTGTAAGGCAAAAATGTGACTCTGAAAAATATCCTGATCTTGTGCAATCTGGAACTTACACGGGAGAGATTTTATCAAGATGTATCCAAACATTAGCTGCAACTCAAGGGAAAATACAAAAGGAGAGATCTGTATGGCAGCAATAAATTGTGTTTGTTTTCTTTAAAGTGTTGACTCTAGTCCATTTACTGCTATAGACTGCTTTGTGGGTTTAAAAAAATAGTACCTGGTATGAGAATGAGCTCCTTACTGTGATTTAATACAGCACAACATGAAGCTGCCTGCTTTTCCCCTCCTGGTCTATTTACATATTTTTTTTTTTTTTTCCCCCCAAAAGCAGTCTGATTAATAATAACTCAGGAAAAAAAAAAAAAAAAAAAAAAAAAAAGTTACCTTTCCAAACACCTGCAGACAGATTCCTCTATACTGAACATTTTTGTAACACCATGAACTTAATTACAGTGACTCAGTTTATTTTGCTGCAAGGAAACTCTGCAAAATCCTTTTACAGATTATAACAAATCTCAAAAGAAGATGCTAGTTGAGTATTTATCATCAGAAAGATTCAATAATCCCACAGGAAAATAAAAGTTTCATAAATCTAGCAAATCCTCATAGATAATTGAAGAAAGAATCAGAGAATCATATCATAGAATCACAAAATGGCTTGTGTTGGAAGGGACCTTAAAGCCAACCCAGTAGCTTGTCCTCCAGGGGGGACAATCCCCTCCCTCAGCCTACTAGCTACATTTGTTTTGATGCAGCCCAGGATACAGTTGGGCTGCAAGCGCACACTGACAGCTCACATTCAGTTGTTGATCTACCAATAAACCTAAAGTCATTCCCTGCCAGGGTGCTGTCTATTCATTCACCTCCCAATTTGTATTTGTGCTTGGGACTACCTTGACCCAGGTGCAGGACCTTGCACTTGACTTTGTTGAACTTTGTGAGGTTTGCATGGATGTAACTCTCACGCCTGTCCAGGTCCCTGTCAATTGTCAACTGCTCCATACAGCTTGGTGTCATCTGCATAGAGAGTACACTCAATCCTACTGTCCGTGTCATCGAAAAAAGTATTAAAAGAAATAACAGAACCAATTATTTTGAAAGTTTTAATGAGAAAAAGCCCTGGATTGCTTTATTTTATGTTGAAGATTTGATGTATTATAAATCAGAATAAACATACTTACCACAAACTGGACAAAAGTCTGCAGTGGATATGCGCTATCAGTAGTAATCGTCAGTAACTGAACATTGCAAATCAGTTGGGACGTAGGATTTGCTCGCCTTGTAGGTTCACATGAAATAAGTATTTGGGATTTTTAATTGAATGTGTTACCACATGATCCATTTTGCAGTTGTTCAGTACAAGAGTGGAAAGAAAAGAGTTTGTGATTGGATTTCTACTCTTCTGCCCTTAGTCTTTACACATTTCCTATTGATTGAGCTAATGCATCCATCAGGGAAATAAAAATGTTAGGCCTTTTTTAATTAAACCAAATTACTTTAGTGACTTTTACATACTTTTGCTTATTTTTCCCCTTCTGGGAGTCCCAGTAACTTGTGTTGAGCTTTGCATTGTATTTGTGACCAAAACTATAGGAGCAGAAGATAATTTTCTGAATTGCTGTGATAGGTAAACACAATAACACAATATCCTCTCATTTCTGCTCTTTTTTTTTCATAACAACTCATAATGGATACACACATTTGTTACTCATGAGGGTAGCAATTACATTAAAGCACTAATTTGTTTTCATCGAGAATGCATCTGTAAATAAACTAGATGAGTACAGAGTGAAAATTTTACTGGGAGTTGTCACACAGCACCTTCCTGAGCACCCTGAAATCATAGACTCTGTCTGATTACAGTGGGCTTTTCTTCTTTCCCATACACAATATACATGCGATTACAAATAGATTGCTCACAGATACTTCTGTCTTTCACTAACTCAGCTAATTAAAGCAAAAATAGCAATGGGGCTTTAACAACAGAATTATATTCTGACAAAGTGTTCCCTGTTAACAGTACAAGACAAAAACCGTCTCCCCACAGATCTTAAGAAAAAGCAATAACTCTAGCTCACCCTGTTGGACGGAAACTTATGTTCTTCCTAGAATGATTAATGCTCTTCATGAGTGAAAGAGCTTTTTCTTTTTGCCTGGATACCTGTTAAGATTGTCTTAACTGTTGGTGCTCATATCAAAGGGCTGCAAGTGAGCGGGACAGCACAGGACAGCCACGGGAGAGGGTGATGGAAAATGGAAAGGGGCTCGGTCCACCGCTGCTGGGAGTGTGCCGGCACCACGGCTAACCCAAACAGATTGCAGTCCCGATTAGGCATTATTCAGTGATGGAAAACCATCAGATTCATTCAGTATTCAAGGTGGGCTGCTGTATAACAATTTGTTTCACAGCAAAAAGTTGACAGAACAAATCCAAAACAACTCTGTGTGCATGTTTACATGGGGAGCTATTGGCATCAGCAGTGCATTTGAAGGTGTGCTTCAAGTCCCTTATGCTTTTTGTAACATTTTCAAATTCATTGCTGTCTTCAAGATGACAGGAAATTCAGGTCTGCCTTCCTCCTGGGAGATCTTTATTCACAGACAAGTCAAAAACCCTTGACAAAAGGCAACCAAGGGAACTTGCTGACCTTTTAGCTGCCTGTCTAACATCAGTGCAAGTATTGCTTCCTGATAAAATGAGAAATTCAATTTAAGGGGAAACGTAGCAGGTATTTGAGTAGGCTCTCATTTTATTTTACTTCTTGGGCTGTCTCTCAAACAGAAAACAAATGTAAATAAACAGGACTGCATCCTTCTGTTGTTGCCAGAGCTCACAATGCAAAGGTAACATTATTCTTTTGTCTTCGTCCACCCCTCTGTCTGCTGATTTTTATCTCCCCAAAATAAAATTGTCATTTAGAAACCATACCCTTATATTACCCCAGTAATTATTGTCCTTAATCTCAGGAGGAGAGGTCCCGTTCACATCAAACACCCATCAGTACTACATCAGTTCTTTGGAACCTAGCTGAGTGCTGAACCATGATAACTTCCATAGCTTGGAGCAGAGGCATAACGGCAACATGCACAACGCTTGATGGGGAGCAGGAGAAATCCAGATTTGTATCCCAACATACCCAACACCCTTTCTCTTTGAACCCCTTTTCATCTACATCACTGGGTTCTTCAAAGGAGGAGAATGTGTCATTTTATGTATAGGAAAGTTGCAAACAGAAATTCTAGAAACTAATACACCAGTCCAACAGTAAGTCATGGTCAGTTACAAAGAGTAGCACCTAAATGCAGGAATCTGTATGTACAAAACTGATATTACAGCTTTGATCATCTGGCTTGGTTCATCTGTGTTGGTTGTACATCTTTGGCCCCATTAGCTGGAATTCGCTAAGCTGGTCAGTACAGCTGGATTCAGATGCTGTATCTTGAGAGTTTATTCCTATCTTAAATTTACAACATAAAAAAACAACCAGTTGTGAAGTGGCAAATAGACAAAGGCAGAACAACCGTATTCTTGGACTTATAAAGCAATTCAATTTGTAGAACCTTTTGGTTGTTTGTTATTTGCCATTAACATCTGTGTTGTAGTTGGTGTTTTTAGGACCAGGAGCTCTCTAGTTCAAACAAGTAATGGAGTACAGATGACCCCTGGAGTTCCTTGTGGTTTCAATCTGCTGCAAGTAGCTAAAATACGCTTGGTAACTCACTGCCTCCAAGCAATCTGCAAAATTTGTACCTAATAAGTGGAACAAAACAGATTCCTATTTCCTGCATTAATATACAGGAATAAATATAAGCCTTGAGAGCAACCCGCATCCTTAACAACACTTGCCGTTTGCCTAGCACTGTATTCAAGCACCTGGGAAACATCCTCTGGCACTGGAGCACAATTATCTGTCACAGTAACACACTAAGAAAGCCTGGCACCCTGCAGGTCTGCCAGCCAGCCTGCAGAGCATTGCCGTGACTGTTCCCAACAGGCAGTTCACGTTCAGCCCGACGTTTGGGGGCTGAAAGAGAGCTTATCTCAACAGCTGTGGGCTGTTCTATGGAATTTGGTTCTAACTGACCCTATTTAGTATATTAGCATAGATTCACCCTGTTATCTGAGCCCACGCATGACTGCTGGTAAGCCACGGAAAGGGCAGGGTTAGAACTTGTGCCCAGGCACATAGCTTTTTGTAGCAGGCACCTTTTCATTGTGTTCTGCTGTTGTTCTGTTTACGTTGAAGAATCTCACTGCAGCTGAACAAAAAGCACAGGTACAATAAGCAGTGGGAAAGAAAGCTTACTGAAGGTACTTTATAGGAAGCTTGAAAAAGAGAAGGAATTTTTAAGAAAGAACTGGAAGCATAGAACCGCATTATTTCTCCTGAGTTTTCAGAAGATCCTGGTAAAGGCTACAGAGATACCACAGAAATAGCATTTCAGATTGACACCACAGAGCTCTCTAGTATCCCTCCTAATTATTACATGTAACTACATAGGACCAACCATTTTTCAGTATGTCGTTATCATGAATCTTGGATTACTGATGGCTCTGACAACTAGAATTTGATGATTGAAATGCTGTCCGCATGCCCCATCGAAGTATCAAATTGCTTCTCACTGGAAAACACTTCCCTATCTATTACTGTGTATCCTGCATTGCTTCAGTGATGATGTATTCAGAATGCTGAAGATTTACAAAAGGCATACCATAATCACATCCCACAAGATGTTTCATATTCAGTCCTTACATCCAGCTAGAAGTGGCAACCACCCTTTCACAATGGCCTTAGCTCCTATGACGACAAAGACAAGGCAAAACAAATTGTCATAACCAAGCCAGATGTCTTTCCAGGGCAAGCTGCTCCCTCAGATTTGCATTTGCTAAAACATTCCACTTTTTGCACCACAGTGAAGTGTCCTCCACATACATGCATGCTCTGGTCAGGCCTGTTGGTGCACATAAACTTCAGTGCAGTTGTGTGTATGCAGAACAGAAACTTGTGAAGCCGTGGAACCATTTATCAAACTCAGACATTTGCTAGACCTACTGCCACGGACAGTCACAGAGAAGCACTTGAATTTAAATGTGGAGCTTGTAATGTCTGTCTACATAACGTTTTCCTTGTAAGTATTGTCTTCCTTGAAGAGCACAGGCCATGTTTAGCAGCACAGAATCCCACAAGATTTGGGAAAATTAGATATCACTTCCTTGATGCTCATTGGTGTTTCACATTGGCTAAAAAAGAGGGTAACATTTATAAAATCAACATTCCTTCTATTTGCATTCAACTATTTTGCACTGCCATAGGATGCAATACATTAGGGCTTGTTGAAGACCAAAGTATTGTAAATTTAAATAAAATATGAAAGAACATTGCTTGTAGTAGGGCTACATTTTTTTTAATGCAGAAGTGCATGTCATTTTTGATAGTTTCATATGTGCAGATTGTTCTTTCAAGTACTCAGCAGCAAGATTTTAGCTAAGCAGCATAAATTCCCACATTACCTTAAGCTGTCTGTGATCATGCTACTTATGGGAGCTCAAATGGAAAATATGGAACAAATCCTTCCACAAGCGTGAGCTGAAGGACTCTCCTCAAAGCTGTACTGATTGTGGTTACTGCAATGCACTCTTGGTGAGTTGACCAGGATGCAAGACTGGCGTGTGTAGGCTGAAGTAAGGACGGTATAGGAAGGGCTGAGAAAGGAGGGCAGATGCAGCAGTTGCACAACACAGACTGTATTTATTGGTGTGCCTGAGCTGCAGCCGGTCACAGACCACGAGGGCAAAGCTGTCACCCACCTACATGTAGCTTTGTGCCCAGGAGGCACAAGCCTAATACACGTTAAAAAAAATGCTTCTTTGGCACTGCTCTCTCATTTTTTTTAATCACAGCATCCACAAAGCCACGATGGTCCCAGCTGACTGCCAAGCACCCTGTGACTCTAACTTCTCCAAATCCATTTTCTCTTTTTATCTCAGCTGTCTCCCCTGCTTTGGTGGTGCCGCAAAACTGCTGAGCAGCTGGGGTTTGTAACACAGGGAGAAGTTTTTGAAGTAACCTGGCAAAAAATCCTGCACTTATCCACTCAGTGGGGCCTGACTGAAGTGAGTTGCCCAGCCCATCCCAGGTGACATCCTTCTCTGTGAGGTGACCTCTATAAAGTAGAAAACATCCAAGCATGGCAGAATATTTCATAAATGAGAAGGAGCATAGGTGAAGTAGGCTGTTTGTTGTGGCTTTGAAAAGGAAATTCCTCCCTTGCCTTGTGACAGGCAAGCTGGTGAAAAACAGGTAAGGAGAGATGCAACACTTGTCCCTTTAAAACAAAGAGCATTGTTCTATGGCACAGCTGGCTTCAGGGAGGAAAAAAAGGTGACTTTCAGCAGATCTGAAGACAGCAGGTACAATTCATCTGACTGCTGTTCCGCTGTCAAGGATGCATTGGGCTGGGAAGAGGCTGAAACAAAAGCCCGTCCAGCAAATATGAAGCTCTCAAAGTATCTTCAATCTGAGCCCAGGCTGAAGATGCTGTGGCTTTAGGAAAGGGAAAGAAATTAGATCTCTCAACATTCAGTTCTTCCTCTAACCCTCCCCTTCCCTGCAGTGTGCAGAAAGAGTGATAGAATACCCCAAACACTTTTTTTTTTTTTTTTTTTTTTTAACTGGNCTATGCAACCTACAGGATTCAAACTGAATTTAGAGATAAATCAGCGGTAATTCAGTGGGTTTGCCACAGTTTATCCCTGCATAGCTTGTCATTCCCTCAGTATATTTATTGCTCTCGAGCCTGTTTCTGACAAGGGATATTGGTAAAGTAGGCAGATTTATTAAGGTTAAGTCATATTTGATAGAATTTACTAGTGAATATTTCATGTGCTAGCAGTTCATCTAGAAATAACATTTTGTCCTAATTTTGTCAGACACTTTGGAAATCTCTGCACCTGGCATAAAGAAAACACATTGTCTGTGTTCCTGCGTGAAATCCTTGTCCTTGCAGTTCCCCCCACAGAACACAGGTTCTCAGGAGACCATGGAGGAGGCCCTGAGTGCTGCACGCTATTGATCACAGTTGAGCAGGCTCTGGTAACAAATCCTGAAGACAACTCACCACTTTCTTTCTGAAGACCTTTTCAAACCTTTTTGCAATCACCGGCTGGAAAGCAGTAACACCAGCAAGTTCAGGCTTTGGAAATGCTTAGCAGGCAGGGTACAGCAGGAGAACTTTCACACTTCTGAATTATTGCAGGCTGAAACCTTCCATGCTTACATTTGAGTCAAAAGTTATGGAAGTTATGGAAGTGAGCATAAATAAGAAATAAATATCTGCAAAGTCTTTTTTTTTCTGTCCTTTGATTACAGCATTATTTTATTTATAACTCCCAAAAGAGAGGCAAACTTCTATTATGTGACATTTCTGTAAATTGTTACAGAAAAACAAAAATGGATTACTTTATAGCAGGTTTTTCTTCTATTGCTACCTG
>VXAV01010450.1:11670-26181 GCA_013399715.1 Alectura lathami
GAAGGAAGGATGGAAGGAAGGAAGGAAGGAAGGAAGGAAAATAAAGGAAGGAAGGAAGGAAGGCAGAAGGAAGGGAAGGGAAGGGAAGGGAAGACTTTTGTAAAGCCTCTGTTTCACCATTGCCTATTTTCTACTTGCTTCTCATGTAGTTTCCTTCCTGTGTTAAAACTAAGATCTGAACCTGCAAACCATTAACACCCAGAATGAAATTTACTTTTGTGCAGGATTATTTCAAGGATCTGGCCAACTTATAATGGTCAGATGGCAAATTTCTGTTCAAACTCTTTAGCTGAATCTGTGAATTCCCCTCTCTTTTGTGATAAATTGAGTACAGTGTTATGTAAGAAATGATTACTTAATAACAGACATATTCAGACACGTGCTTTGTTAAGCGCTGCTGTCCTCAGCACGCAGCATTGACAGGAGATGACAGAGATGATAACTTGCCCCCTGACACCTTATATCCTCATTCTCAGTCCATTATCCTTAATGCTGGAAGAGTCTGGACTGAGACCTCCCTGCCATCTGGCTGTCTTTCAGTGTTTCCTCCTGCAACACCTATCTCCTTGCTATTTATGGACTGAGGGGCACACACGGAGCAGGCTCACCACCCCACAGGCCATTCTTGTATCTGTGTCAGCACGTGGAAATAGCAGCGTCTGACCACAAACTGTGTACGCACACCACCAGTAATCCTAGCAACACTTTTAATATGCATTTTCAAAGAAAGGTGAAATCCAAAGAGATCCCTTTAATCTGCTGATGTTCCCTGTTTTTCCCATATGCAGAAAACAATCTGTAGCAGAAAATGATTCACCACAACAGCCCAAAAGATAAAGGCAAAAAAAAAAAAATCCTAGTATACAGACGGAGTTTGAGTTGAGCTGCACACAGCAGAGTCATTTCTACTTTTTTTCATCCGCAGAATGTTATCAGTAAACTCACAAATAAAAGCATATCACACTGTCATCAGCCTTTTCTTAATGTACATCGAAAATATTCATCATCTAAATCTGTTTCTCTCTCAAGCCCAGCTCTGGAAGTGAATCAAAAAGATTAAACACATCTCTCCTGTCTCGGGCTTTATCGTAACAGACTGAGAGCGGCGTTCCCTCTTTTTCCTGCCTCTCGCTCTTAAATGTTTTCATAAGTGAATTTATTGCTATTACTTCTCATTAGCCCTGCCAATTTGGGGAAACATATTGCTCTCATTAACATGAAGGCTGTTCACATGTTCCTTTCTGGGACTGGTGTAACAGGTTTCCATAAGGATCATGTCAATGAAAGGAAGTAAAGAAATTGTCAAGATTCCTCTTTTCTTGGCCAAGAAATTTCCTCACTATTTCTAGAGTGTGCAAGCTGTAAAAAATAAATAAATAAATAAGTAAAGGAAGGGGCTGTAATGCAGCTGTCGCCTCAGACAAAGGCTGTCATCTCACAATGAGCATCCTGAGTCTGTGATTTCTGTGCTTCCATCTTAAATCAGCTTCATCCTACACCATACAGCTGACTTACAAGTGTCACCTGTCTGTGAGTGCTGTCTATATTTTCCTTACTATTTGCATTGGAGTTTTCAGAAACACCACTGGCCCACATATTGCCTGCCCAAAATACTCCTTTGTCTGCAAGACATGTTGGGATCAAATAATTTTTAAATCATCACTTGTACTGCTTTCATATCTTTTCTCTCTTCTCCTCAGAAAAAAAAAAAAAAAAAAACAGTGTAATTTTTATTCCATAGTGATTTTTAGTATTTTTGATGTCCATTTTTTTCAGCACTGTGTCACATAAATCACTTAGTATTACTACATACTATTGTCCTAGCCCAATATTCATGTGTTCTCTCACTTAAAAACTAGGTTGATAATTAAAAGTTGCACTTTTTCCTTAGTTCACAGTGAGCTTTTTAAAAATTTTTAATTTTTTTTTTTTTTTTACTTGTTACTTATTTTAAAATTTGAATTCATGCAATAGCACTCAGAAATTAAACTTTGCTTATAAATATAAACAAGTTGTTGCTTGGAATACCAATTTGCTAGTTGAACTTTTCTATCATTATTAAACAAGTGGGTCATTAAATGCAATCAGGAGAAATAAATTCTGGTTTTCAAAAGACCATTATGAACAAAGCTTTAAGAAGACTAACTGAGAGCTATGGATTCTTTTCAGAAAACACAGAGATTTTCAAAGAAGTAAAAGAAGCAAATATTCCGGATTTCTAACGGCTCGTCAGCCTTTAAGCTATTACCACACTGGATAATAGAGTAAAGTACTATTTTACTCCCTAAAGATGTTTGACTTCGCTTTCGGTCACACCTGACACCTGAGATGCCTTGCACCTTGCACTGGGGAGAAAAGTTCTCTGTCGCTCACTGCTTTGCAGATACCACAGGTTCCCATTTTGACTCTACTTCCCTCTTCATGGCTCCTGGGAACCCAATTGGATATTGCATGACCAAATTTTTTTTCTTCTTCTACAGAATCTAAAAGCTGTCCCTGCAAGGTTTTACACCGTACTCAAGTGGACACTGACTTGAGCAGAGCATTCAGGATTGTGTCTGAAACCTGGAAAACATGGTCTGTTTTAAGGTTTTTCTCCCCATTTGGGCATATCAGGAACATGTCACTCTGTGCCTCTGATGGGTGGTGTGATATGAATGTCTGAGGAGCAAACCCCTCCATCCCCAGCACTGCAGCAAAGCTGTTCTGCAGAGATGCCCTAACGTCAGGCCGCAATGGCACCGAGAAGGTCGGCCTCCTCCTGCTTTTAGCGTCCGTGCTCTGATACGAGGCCCTGCAAGTATCTGGCTGCTGGGGGAAAATGTGCAGGCATCCTGAGAGATTAGATATGCCCATCTGAGCCTCACAGAAATGGACACTGATTGAAACATGTCAAAGCCTCCAGGCTCTATCCCTTCCCAGGGGCTTGTCCCAAGCCCAGGTGAGGAGCAGCTCTGTCCGCTTCCCCAGCACCCGACATGAAGGTCTGCCCAGGGTGTGGGGCAACACGGGGTCCACGGGGAGATAAGGGCTGATGGATGGCATGGAAGGCCCACAGGATGAGATAACACCAGGACCCAGGGGCAAGTATGCAGCGGGAGGAGGTGCTCCCTGCGGCCACCACGGCCTATCTCCCACTGCTGCTTGGGCAGTAGGCCAGGGCCTCACCCTGTTTACCGTTATATAAGAGCCTTCCACCGTCCTGAACGGAAATTCTTGCCTGAGAAACAGGATGACAAGTGGCTTCATACCTTCAAAAGCCTCTGCCAGTCATCCCAACCCACATCTGTGCTAGTCCATCACACCTCTGTGATCCATTGTCCTCCTAATCCATTGAGCACTGGGTCCCCAGTGGTAGCGTCTTTCAGAGAAGCCGTTGGTTCTTGCACCTCTATAATATCGAAGACACCCTCCTGACTGGCAAAGTCTCAGATAACACAGTAGAAAAGGTGTTCTGTATTGAGCGGGGGGAAAGGGAAAGCGCAGAAGGAGATTTCCAGAGTTGTGCTTCCATTTTATTTATTACACAGTACTACCTGCTGTATTAAAAAAAAACTTCCCAAAATTGGCATGACTCCTTTGAATCTTCACAATGCATAGCTAATATCACTGTTGTCACATAGATATCTGTGAAGATAATGATTTTTTTAAATGAATGTTAAAAAAAAACAGGTGTTTTTAAAAATATGAGGTCATGGAATGTGGGAAATGAGCGGACAAAATTTATTCTCCTTTGAAAAGACATTTAACATTATCAAGTTGGCTGATGATCTCCTTTCAGGAGAGAAGTCTCTTCAGCAAATGAGTGTTTAATAATCCTCATGCTCTCATTTTTGTAATCACTCCAGTCTGATATTAAATATGGCTTGTTCAGATGTCTCTCTGATACAAGGTATGTGTGTCAGTGTTTGGACAGAGAATAATTGGATTTATATCTCTGTTATGCTTTCAAATTGCTAGGTCAGATTTGGGTCTCTGCCTGTAAATTCTTCAATTCTATTCTAAGTCAGAGGAATGTGACAGATTTAATACCTAGAATAAGTTATTAACTGCAATGATGCATAAACCAGTGGCACTTTTAGAACCAGTAAGTCTACACTGCTCCTGTTTTCTAAAGGGAAAAAAAAAAAAAATGAACCTTATTTCTTTGTTTCTTGCAGTTCTTGTAAACATTTTTCTTGATTAATCCATGAAGAACTTGAAACTGATGTGCCAGTAAGTACAACCTTCTGTTACTTTTTTATTGCAGTAATAATTTGTGTTGGAATTAGTTTTACTTTCAAAATTAGTACTTAATTTATAAAAGCAAGAGGAATTTGCACACACACACAGTATTAAAGCATCACTAGCTATAAACAGAAAGTGCCTGTTCCTACCATGAACTGTTTATGAAAGACTAATATAGAATTATGTGCTGTGTAGAAAGAAATCAAGAAAGATTGGGCAAGCAGGGAACTTTGCCAACCCGTGCGTGTGTTCAGCTGGAAAATAGATGACTTTATGTGGCTGAAAATACTTGGGTTTGCTTCTCCCACAGGCTGGCTAATTGCTGCATGCTCTGTGCTTGTCATGCCATCCTGCTTTACCCCGTAGCAATGCCCTAGTATGGACCTCTGAGATGGCAGCTGCAGTTCCTGCACACTGTTTTGCCCATAGTACATCTCTCCCCTCTAATATCTCAGAACCATGGCTCTAGGATTACCTTTCCCTATCCCCACCCCAGCTGTGAAGCCAGGTTGTTACGCTTCCCTCTTTAGTCAACAGATGATTGTTGCTGGAGGTTACTGATGGCTAAGGAGAATGCAACTTACTAAGCCTGCCAATGATTTGGTTTTCACTTATTTCTCTTCAGGAATTTGCCCCTGCTTAACTGAGCTACTCTGTATTTGGTGATGGTCTGTGAGAAAATCTAAAAATTTCTTACTACACAAGCTGATACAACTGGGAAAATAATTTAAAAAAAAGTGGATCTCCAGCACACAAACCAGACATGGGACTATTGTACATGAAATGTAGATGTATCTTGCCATAGTTAATATTCACTTACTGTAAGCTAAACAAGAACTGCCTTACATCACATTTCACATCCTGATACCCTTCAAAATTGGCTAAAGCATTATGTATGCCATTATTGCCAGCTATCTGTGTTTTCTTGGCAGCTATTTGGATGGATACCTTCAGAAACATGCCGATTTTCTTTCTTTTTCAAATGAATAAGGTATTTTTTTTCAACCAGAATAATATTATCTGCTTTTATTGTCCAAATGGTAGAACTGGTTTCCTCGGTTACTACAAGAAAAGTGATGGAGAGTTGGGGCTTGAACTTAGGTATCCTAGGTTCCAGAAAAACAGCATAATTTCAGAATTATGTCTCTAATTTTGACTGCAAAATTTATCCTATATCAGAGAAAATGATGTTTTTGTAAAAAGTTCACATCTCAGTATGTTCTCAGAAAATATTTTTGCTGAAAAGTTGCCAATTAGTCCTAAACAGAATATAGAATATAGTACATAGCACACAGCAACTCTAAAAGAAATAGACTTTAATGAGTTTTATATCCTTTCTACTGCAACTGTGGTGTTTTAGGAAAACTGCCTACTAGGCTAGAGCCAAGAGAATTTATGAAGTTGTCATGAAAGCCTATGAGAATCAGTCCCACTTACCTAAAAAGGACACTTGATTATTAAGTAGCATAATAATCACAAGACAGGATGGCAACATATTGTCCTTTTAGGAGTACTCTCATGAGAGCCTTCATCCTTTCCATTCAGAAGCCATGTTTAATAAGTATTAAATATCTTCCCTGAGGTACTCAGCACCAGGTCTAACGGCTCTTAGCTACTAAGCAGCTAAGCACTAGTGATAAGGAGAAGTGATTGAGAGATAAGAATTTTTTATTTTCATGATCCTGGTAATATCTTTGTAAAATTTTATTACTGTCTTTTGCTTTTTGCAATATTATACAAAGTAATTTAATATATATATGACGTCATCAGAGCTCAGTGTTTGGGCTCAAGTGATAAATTATAGGAAGTCTTGAAGCTGAGACTGCTGTGCTATCTTTAATTCACTGTGTTGTGTCTAGTTATGGCTGGGACTCTGAAGCAGTGGGGAACAATTTGTACCTTATAAATCATGACCAGTCATGTGCATGCTCGTGTCCTCACTCTTATTTTGATACAGGAATCACTTTCTGATGTTTTAGGTACCTTGGGCATTTCTTTTGGTTTATGAATTGTTACTTTTATACAAAATGATGTATTATGCTTTGACAGCATGATCAGAGACAGTTTCTCTTTCATACATTAGGCAAGGTCACTCACATGGCACCACTTATTAGTGGCATCAATAGCACCTCACCATGGGCAGCCAATATGATCGCTGGAAGCATGCAGGATGGTGCAACCAACAGCAACCGAGTTTATTAGAACTGCTTTAGTATTCTGTGTAACCAAAAACTGTAGCTGCTATAGGAAGGCAGTAGGCAGACTGGAGTCCCCTGAAGAATGACAGAAATCTGTCAGTGAATTGATTTTGATGTAAAAGTCCAGAAAATGCAGAAGTGAGGATCATTGGGAAGAAAGAACAGGTAGTGTGCACTTTAGAACATTTCTGCTAGGATCCTACAATTGCTGTTTGTACTGTTTACACAGCTATTGTGGAGAACTTCAGTATTTGAAGTTTTTTTCTTTTTTTCTTTTTAAGAGTGGTAAAAAATCCTGGTAATTTGGGAGATATGGCCAACTAAATTGAAATTAATTCAGTAAGCACAGAGGTTTCAAACTTTATCTTTTAGGAAAAAAAAGTAGCAAAACCCAAATCATAACCAGGAAAAAATGTTGAAATGGACATACATTTCATACTCTTTTTGATGCATTGAAGGTAGTTTTCATGATGTCATCCAGACAGTTTAAATAAACCGTTTGCATATAAGGTTAACAAGCTGCAGTGGTAGCAGGGTCTGTGTGGGATTGTATTAGAATTAATTTGATCAATTACTTTTAGTTCCAGAGGTCTTCAGATGAGACAGAAGCCAGCATACGCAGTTTGGCAGATGAAGAATCAGTGCAGTCAACACATGCCGTGAACGTAATGAACATTCTTTTAAACTTCATTTTTCATCCTGACCAGAGAAGACAACTAAGCCCAGACATTGCTGCTCAGAGCAGCCAAAATGATAACCATAAATAATCATAATAGAGAGCCTGTGGTTTAAATGCAGTTGAGAAGGATAAAATAAGTATTTTGCCATTAAGCTGATGTTGTTAAACCCAGAATTCTCATTATGGTTTGCCCTGGAGCACGTCAATGTACCTTTACCTTGAGATGCAACTTCTGAATTAAAAGAATGCTGAGCATTTTCATTTGATTAACTGCTCAAAAGAAGAAACTAGGAAAAAAAAATTCTAGTCAAATAAAGGGAAAATCTCTGACACTGCATTTCACTTCCATGTCTGAACTGAAATTCAGGAGGATCAGGTCTGCAGGCCAGCTCTCACAGGAGGCAGTGGGAGGCTCACCGGTGAAAGGCTGCTGTGTGCTCCGCGCTGCCCAGCGTTCATAGTGCTATGCAGACAGACCTCCTGCTGATTCATTAGGAGCTTCTGACAGTGCTGGAACTACTGTGAAGTAGGACTGAAGATTTTCTACATTCAGCAGCTGCAGCAAGGAGCCAGCCATCCATAAACTGAATATTTTGTGATAACGACAGAAAATTTGTTATTGGCTGGAAATTTCTTAGAATTCAAGAATAACTAAAATGATAATTTAGTGGAAATTGGAATGAAAATTGAGACAACAAATGCAAAAATATAATATGCCATGCATTGCATTATGCATATGCACTCTATTTTCTACCAAGTGTATTTTCTTTCTTTTCCTGCCTCTCACTAATAAGAGCAAGTTTATGTGCTTATGACAAGCCAGCCACAGGCCCATGAATACCAAACAGGTTCTTTGTTGTTGTTTTTTTGTTGTTTGTTTGTTTTTGTTTTTGTAAACAAATGTAATGATGTTGCTCTTCTAAGACAAGGCCATCATACATTTAAGTGTTCAATGTAGATTTAGCATGCTATCCTTTACTTCTAGGTGAAAGTGCTATAAATTTTCATTTAAGTGCAGCTGCACAGTTTTAAATTAGATTGAAATTGTCAGGTGGCTTACATGTGCCAAAAGTGTGAAAGTTCAGGATTTTTTTTGTGCTTTGTAAAATTAAGCTAACATTTTTTAAAAATTGTCTTCACTATAAATCTGAATTATCAGTTGGCAAAAAGTAGTGATCTTTGTGACTATTTGCATGCATCTTTTTTAATTACCACATTACCACAAGGCCTTTGACATGGCCCCACACCACATCTTTATCCAGAGAGATGGATTTGATGGGTGAACTGTGCGCTGGATAAGGAATTGATTGGATGGTCACAACTAGAGGACTGTGGTCAACAGCTCTACGTCCAGGTGGAGGCTGGTCACGGGCGGTGCCCCCCAGGGGTCCATCTTGGGACCGGTGCTCTTCAGCATCTTTATTGACGACTCAGACTGTGGGATCGAGTGCACCCTCAGCAAGTTTGCTGATGACACCAAGCTGAGTGGTGCAGTTGATACCCCTGGAGGAAGGGATGCCATCCAGAGGGACCTGGACAGGCTGGAAAAGTGGGCCCACGAGAACCTCATGAGGTTCAACAAGGCCAAGTGCAAGGTGTTGCACTTGGGTGGGGGCAATCCCAGGTGTGCGTACAGACTGGGAGAAGAACTCCTTGAGAGCAGCCCTGAGGAGAAGGACTTGGTGGTCCTGGTAGATGAAAGGCTTGACACAAGCCAGCAGGGTGCACTTGCAGGCTGGAAAGCCAACTTCATCTTGGGCTGCATGAGAGGGGTGGCAGCAGGGCAGGGAGGGGATTGTCCCCACTCTGCTCTGCCCTCATCAGGCCCCACCTGCAGTGCTGCATCCAGGCCTGGGGCCCTCAGCACAAGAAAGTGTTGAGCAAGCCATGAAGATGCTCAGAGGCTGGAGCATCTCTGCTAGTGAAAAAGGCTGAGGGAGCTGGGGGTGTTCAGCCTGGAGAAGAGAAGGCTCCAAGGAGATCCCATTGTGGCTTTCCAGTACTTGAAGGGAGCTGATAAACAGGAGGTAGAGCCACTTGTTACACGGATTGATAGTGATAGGACAAAGGGGAATGGTTTTGAACTAGGAGAGAAGAGGCTTTGGTTAGATAAGGGGAGGAAATTCTTCACTCAGAGGCAGTGAGGCCCTGGCCCAGGCTGCCCAGAGCAGCTGTGGGTGCCCCATCCCTGGGGATGCCCAAGGCCAGGCTGGGTGGGCCCTGGGCAGCCTGATCTGCGGGGTGGCAGCCAGCTCAAGGCAGGGGCTGGACCTGAGTGGGCTTTAAGGTCCCTTCCAATCTAAGACATTCTGCGATTCTGTAATTCTAGTATTTTAAAGACTATTTTTAAAGCACATTCAATTATTCTCTCTTCTCTTCTCTTCTCTTCTCTTCTCTTCTCTTCTCTTCTCTTCTCAGCTTTGCTCAAAATTTGTTCAATTGATATTGCTCATAAATTTAACTTCATTCCAAAAATCTGTGATAGTACTGTTTGCAACCTGGTGATTTTTTATACCACAGACACTCATATTCACTGCAAGCCATCCTGTTCTGCTTTTAAAATTCTGAGATTTAGCTCTCTCTGCTCATTGGCAAATTGCAGTCAACCATGTTTTGAGGCCCAGATTTCCTCTCACCCTCTGATACAGACATCTCATCTGTATGCAGCCATTACTGAATGACTGGCTCCAGAGTCAGAGCCGTGACTTCTCAGTCACGTAGCCATCCCACTATGTTGCTTTTGAACAGAGATTCTGGGCAGAATTCCTGCAGTACACTTGGCACATTGATTATTATCATGTATGTTTTAATCTGCACTGCAACAGTAAAGAAGACCTTGTTAGAGACTCTATTATCCCTGCCTTTTTCCTTCACACCACCCACTGTTTGTTCAGTAGCTCACACAAGCATTCTTTCAGCCTCTTTCACTCACAGCTCCTTGAAGATATGGCACACATACAGCTGGCATTACATGGCCATCAGGTATATGGCAAACAAGGTCATTAAGGTCTGCAGTTTGCAGGGAGAGCAGGGAACTTGGCACATAAAATCAACACACACCATTCATGAAGCACCTCTTGGCTGCCATAGGTGGTAGTGACTGTCATCTGGTAGCAACCTGCCACAGTCAGCTTTGATAACTCTATTTCTCTATCAAAAATTTGGCTACCACAAATATAATGACATGTTGGCAGCAGGTGGTTTTAAATATTCTCAGTGTGCAGGCACTGGGAGGCAGCACTTTACAAAGACAGCTGCTTTCACCATACTTTTACTGGATAGGAAACTGAACCTCACCCTGCACCCACAGCAGAACTGGCTGTCAGGACGTGCTCCTTCAGGCTGTCTCACTTGCTCTGCTTTACCCAGATATGTAAGAATGTACATCTGAAGAAATGTTTATTGACTTTGGTGACATTTAGAGTTTATCTGTCCAGGAACACCCAAGAAAAATATTTCAATTTAGTTAAAGGTATGAATTTCAATCTTGTGGTTGCTTAACTGCATTATGTGCACATAGTCTTTCAAATTAAAGCGGGTGTAATTTGCTTTTTAGGGAAGACAGGTCTGGAAGGTGAAGGGGTGGACTTCCTCTTGATGTGAGAGAGCATCTGAAATGTACTGAACTCTCTCTGCAGATGGATGACCGGCATGTTCAAAGCTTGAGGGAAAAGGATTAAACTGCAGTCCAGCTTGGGTAACATCAGTATGGGTAAACACTACAGTCCACAAATCAGGAAGAGGAAGTCAATAAGGCTTTCTACAGAGTGTTGGAAATAGACTCATGATCATAGGACCTGGTTCTCATGGAGGATTTCACCCACCCTGATATGTGCTGGAAAAGCAACACAGCCAGGTATGCACAGTCCAGGAGGTTCCTGCAGAGCACTGATTACAAGTTTTTTACCCAGGTGGTGGTGGAGCCAATGAGAACAGGTGTGCTGCTTGACCTTGTACTGACAAACAAAGAAGAACTGGTTGGAAATGTGAAGGCTGAAGACAGCCTTGGCTACAGTGACCGGGAGAAGGTGGAGTTCAGGATCCTGCACTGTGGAAGCAGGGCAATAAATAAGATTGCGGCTCTGGACTTCAGAATAGCAAACTTAGGCCTCTTCCAGAAGCTACTTTGAGGAATCCCGTAGATTAGGGCCCTAGAAGGTAGGCGGGTCCAAGAAAGCCAGTTAATATTCAAGCATCACTTCATCCAAGCTCAAGATTGATGCATCTCTGTGAGTAAGAACTCAAGTAAAGAGGGCAGGAGACCTGCACAGATGAACCAGGACCTCCTGGCAGAACTCAGGCAGAAGAAGGAAGTATACAGAATGTGGAAAAATGGAAAAGCTACTTTGAAGGGATATAAAAAGTTAGAGTAAGCAGGATGTGATGAGGAAGGCTGAGGCCCATTTGGAATTAATTTTTTCAAAAGATGTCAAGGACAAAAAGAAAGGCTTCTTAAAATACATCAGTAGCAAGAAGAAAACTAAGGAAAATGTGGGCCCACTGCTGAATGGGGTGGGTACCCAGGTAATGAAAGATACAGAGAAAGCAGACTTACTGATTGCCTTGTTTGCTTCAGTCTTTAAAGCTAAGGTTGGCCGTCAGGAATCCCAGACCCTGGAGACAAGCAAAAGTCTGGAGAAAGCAAGACTTTCCTTTGGTCAGGGAGGATCACGTTAGAGAACATCTAGGCAAACCTGACGCCCACCGGGAGGACCTGGGAAACTACAGGCCAGTCAGCCCTACCTCCATCCCTGGAAAAATGGTGGAACAGCCCATCCTAGATGTCATTTCTAAGAATGTGGAGTAAACAAAGGTAATCAGGTGTAGTCAACATGGATTCACCAAGAGGAAATCATGCTTGACAAATCTGGTGCCTTTCTGCGATGCCATGACTAGCTGGGTAGATGAGGGGAGACTAGTGGATGTTGTGTACCTGGATCTCAGCAAGGCTTGTGACACTGTCTCCCATAACATCCCCATAGGTAAGCTTAGGAAGTGTGGGATAGATGAGTGGACGGTGAAGTGGATTGAGAACTGGCTGACTGGCAGAGCCCAGAGGGTTGTCATCAGTGGCACAGTCCAGTTGGAGGCCTGTTACTAGCGGTGTTCCCCTGGGGTCAGTGCTGGGTCCGGTCTTGTTCAACACCTCCATCAACGACCTGGATGTAGGGGTAGAGCCCACCCTCAGCAAGTCTGCTGATGGTACAAAGCCGGGAGCAGTGGCTGACACCCCAGGAGGCTGTGCTGCCATTCAGAGAGACCTGGACAGGCTGAGAGCTGGGCAGAGAGGAACCTGACGAGGGTCAACAAGGGCAAGTGCAGAGTCCTGCACCTGGGGAGGAACAACCACATGCACCAGGACAGGCTGGGGCTGACCTGCTGGAAAGGAGCTCTGAGGAGAAGGACCTGGGTGTCCTGGTGGGCAACAGGTTGGCCATGAGCCGGCAGTGTGCCCTTGTGGCTAAGAAGGGCAATGTGATTCCAGGGTGCATTAAAAAGAGTATTACCAGCAGATCTGCCCTGGTGAGGCCACATCTGGAGCACTGTGCCCAGTTCTGGGCTGCCCTGTTGAAGAAAGGCAAGGAACTTCTAGAGAGAGTCCAGTGAAGGGCTACAAAGATGACTTGGGCCCTGATGAGGAGAGGCTGAGAGAGCAGGGCCTATTGACCTGGAGAAGACAGAGAGGAGAGCTCATCAATGCATACAGATATTTGAAGGGAGGGTGTCACGAGGATGGGTCCAGGCTCTTTTCGGTGGTGTCTAGCAACAGGACAAGCGGCAACAAGCACAAACTGAAAGACAGGGAGCTCCATCTGAATATGAGAAAGAACTTCACAGTGAGGGTGACAGAGCACTGCAACAGGCTGCCCAGAGAGGTGGTGGAGTCTCCTCTGGAGACGTTCAAATCCTGCCACTACACGATGCTGTGCGACAAGATATAGGTGTCCCTGCTTGAGCAGGGTGTTCGCTAGATGATCTGCAGAAGTTCCTTCCAACCTCAACAGCTCTGCATGTGATTCTTTGTGTGACATAATTAAATTTACTTCAAAAGTAAATTAATACATTCTAAATGAGAGTTGACTACACAGACATTTAATGTGGTTTAGCCAATCTATTTTAAAAGTTAATTCAGATTGATTTTTCTGCAGGTTCTAGACATAACCATCAGCTCTTAAAACAGCTTTCTCTGAAATGGAAAGAGAAATCTTATTTCTTTCAGGTGTGTAGTTTAAAATGTTACTCACCACCTCCTCTAAGGATTACTCTGCATGTCTGCAGTCTATGCATTTTATCTAGATATATGTTTTTAAGAACTGAAATACCATTTCTTTTTAATATGAAGAACTTCTGTATTATAGTTACTTGGCAATAGAGGACTCCTACAGGAATGCCACTCAAGATCTCAGAACCTTAGATCAACAATAACTGAGTATCTTAAAATATATGGTTTTGAGTCAGGCTTTGAGAGTTGTTGTAAGCCTTCAGAATGAAGAGAAATCAACAAATGACTGTTATATCAGAAAGTGCAGAACAGAAATCAGAGCTATGGCTATTTCTACGTAAAAATTAAACTGGACTGCCTCAGCAAAGTTAGGACAAACATGACTGCAAAGTCAACCATACAGCTGCAGTCTCTCCACAAATGGAGCAGTAAACTGGGATGTGTAACACCAAAGACTCACACTAACTGCTGGGCCACTGCCAGTGTATCACACGGGTACTTGCTGGCTGTGGCAACAGCAGAACGAAATGTAGGAAAAAGGATGATTGAACTCCTCCTCATATAAAGGCAGTTAATGGTATTTTTGCAAAGCACAGCATCACTTAGTACGTTTTAACTATTAATCAAATTCAAATCCGGAGAGGAACTATTATTTTCTACGAAGCTGACACATGCTTTGTTCTCCTGGAAAAATTGTTTGTGCATCATTAGTTTGGCATTAGATCAAGCAGCTCCAGTTTTTGACTGATTGATAGACAGACGGATAGAAGAACTGCATTTATTATATGTATGTCCTGCAAAGATAAGTTAGAGGAAGACTTATGAAGTGCACATTGCATTAGTACAACACAACAGATTTTACTAGCAGTCAATAAAGATTTGTGCTCCTAACCTTCTTGGTGATTTTGATGAGAAAGTAAAGATATGTCTGTCTAAGAAAGTGCAATTGTATCACATCCTAGCATTCTGCTTCTAAGTTAATTAAGTGTCCCTGGAGAGTTTCTTTTCTGATAGTACACACTAAGACTGTGCTGCTGCAATGGGTGTAATTGCTATCAGTGCTATGACGTTAGTGTGGATAAAGTAACACGCTGCAGTCATGCTGTCATCGTCTTGTGTAGATGAGCCTGAAGATCACAAAATCTGTTTGAAGAATAGATCATTATCTAAAATGCATCCAAAAA
>VXAV01010450.1:26214-38152 GCA_013399715.1 Alectura lathami
TTAGGAGGGTTAGAAATAGGATGGACCTTAGGATTTTTAAAGTTTAAGTTATAGACTGTAACTGTTTTTCTGGTGTTTTTCTCCTCTGAATACCTGATAGAACTTGCCACTGACAAACTAAATGGCTAGATTAGGATTACAAGTATGTAGTTATTCATTTAGAAAGCTTTCACAATTTTAACATCTGGTCTTAAAGTCTTACCTTTTCCCTTTGGATCAGTTGGCACTTTGAAGATTCAGGGATAGTAAATCTTCCATAACAAAGTACAGAAATGCCCAGCAGAGTTCCACATGTTTAGATCTAAAGCAATCTACATCTTATCACTCAGCAGAATCCTGCCTAGAAGTCATACAAAAATATATGCCCTCAGTGCCTACATAAGCCACATTCGGATGTCAAAGCCTGTTCTTGCGGTTCCAGCATTTTCATACTTCTTTGTGGCTATTTATGGAAGAGGTGTTCTAACTTTATGGAACTTCCTACCACTCCTTCCAAACTAGCAGCCATGCTCATGGGAATAGGAAAAATAAAATTATCTGTGAAAAAGAATGCACAGATGATTTCCCTCTTATTCACTTTCTTCATTCAATGTCGTACTTCATTTCCTGCCCCAAAGCAGGACCCTTCCAGCATAAATGCCATTACCAGAGTTCATTATTTTGCTGATAATACAAGGGTAATTTGAGAAAAAAAATAAACTATACTGAACAATGGAAAAAGTTTTAATTAGCTGTGGAGCAAATTGATTCCATTTCCTACTTGGTAAAGGCTATCTAATATTCCTTCCTGGGCATACAAATGTTCCTCTGGGACCATGGAAGCAAAATAATAAAAGTAGAGCACACTCACTGAAATGTCTAAACTATGCTACCAACTCCAAGACATAGAAGGGTTTTTTTAAGTACTGTTGGTTACTTGATCTTCTAGGGGCATCACTATATAAGCAAGTAGCATGGGCTGGTACAAACACATTTGCAAGGCTTACATCTAACATGTAAAGATCTGTATGTGTGCAAGCTGTATTTAAGTTTCAACAAAGGCATACCAAAACAAAAGGTTCATGTTAGAGCTCCATGCGTGACGTCAAGCATGCATTTCTCATAATAAGCATGCGAAGTGGTTGAGGCTGGCACAGCAATGCCTGCCAGAGCACAGCCAGTGGGTGCAGTTGCTTACACAGGCAGCAGGCAGCTCCCAGGTAGCAAAAAGGGCTCCTGAACTCTCTCCTAGCAGCACCTTACTTCTTACACCCTGCCTCAGACCCTGGAACAAAATAAATGAAGATGTATTGGTTTCTGTTTGTCTCTGAAATCTATGAATAGAATTCAGGGCTAATAACCATTCTTCAAAGGGAATTGATCAGTGGGATAAGGCTTGCTTACACCCCGTCACGTTAAAAAAAATCACTTGCTCCACTTGTGACATCTCAAAAAGTGAGCTTAACAATTTCCTACTGGAGTTTTGCAGTTTTCTTATCATAAATGGATTTTGGGGAAACATCCATAAATGGATTTGGTGGCACACTGTGGGGTGTCCTCTCTCATAGCTGGGCTGGCTGTCCCTGTGCAGGCTCCCACCACACTTCTGGCTGCTGCAGCTTTTCCCAGCTCCTGGCCCACTGACAGAAAATGGCTTGGGATCTTCCACTCTAGACTTCAGCAACACATTTTATTTTGTAGCCCTCAGGGGACAAAGCAATCAACTTCTGCTATCAACTTGCTCCTCAGCAAACTCTTTCCTTCTGTCCCTCCTTTCTCTATGTCCCGAACCTCTAGGTGAGGGTGAGAGGAGCAGAGTCCCTCCCACTGGAAGAGCAGAACAAGTCCGAGACCGCCTCATGAGACTGAATGTATATAAGTCTTTGGGGCCAGATGACATGCATCCCAGAGCTCTGAAGGAGCTGGCTGATGTGGTAGCTGAGCTGCTCTCCATCATATCTGAAAAGTCATGGCTGTTGAGTGAAGTACCCAGTGACTGGAGATAGGGAAACATCACTCTCATTTTTAATTAAGCTAGAAAGGAAGACCTGGGGAACTACAGGCCGGTGAGCCTCACCTTTGTGCCTGGAGAGATCATGGAGCGGATTTTCCAAGAAGACATCCAAGACAAAGAGGTAATCCCAGACAGCCAGCACGGCTTCACCAAGGGCAGGTCGTGCCTGACCAATCTGGTGGCCTTCTATGATGGAGTGACGGCATCGGTGGACCAAGGGAGGGCAACAGATGTCGTCTACCTGGACTTGTGCAAGGCCTTTGACACGGTCCCACATCATATCCTTATCTCTAAACTGGAGAGAGATGGAGTTGGAGGGTGGCCTATTTAGTAGATAAAGAATTGGTTGGACAGTTGCAGCCAGAGTGTTGTGGTCAATGGCTCTGTGTCCAGGTGGAGGCCAGTCACGAGCGGTGTCCCCCAGGGGTCCATCCTGGGACCGGTGCTCTTCAACATCTTTATTAATGACTTAGACTGTGGGATCGAGTGCACCCTCAGCAAGTTTGCTGATGACACCAAGCTGAGTGGTGCAGTTGATACCCCTGGAGGAAGGGATACCATCCCGAGGGACCTGGACAGGCTGGAAAAGTGGGCCCACGACAACCTGGTGAGGTTCAACAAGGCCACCAAGTACAGCAGGGCAGGGAGGGGATTGTCCCCACTCTGCTCTGCCCTCATCAGGCCCCACCTGCAGTGCTGCCTCCAGGCCTGGGGCCCTCAGCACAAGGAAGTGTTGAGCTGCTGGAGCATGGCCAGAGGAGGCCACGGGGATGCTCAGAGGCTGGAGCACCTCTGCTATGGAGAAAGGCTGAGGGAGCTGGGGGTGTTCAGCCTGGAGAAGAGAAGGCTCCAAGGAGATCCCATTGTGGCTTTCCAGTACTTGAAGGGAGCTGATAAACAGGAGGTAGAGCCACTTGTTACACGGATTGATAGTGATAGGACAAGGGGGAATGGTTTTAAACTAAGAGAGGGGAGATTTATTTTAGGTATTAGGAGAAAATTCTTCACTGAGGGTGGTGAGGCCCTGGCCCAGGCTGCCCAGAGCAGTTGTGGATGCCCCATCCCTGGAGGCATTCCAGGCCAGGCTGGGTGGGGCCCTGGGCAGCCTGGTCTAGTGGTTGGCTGTCCACAACAGGGGACTTGAAACTAGATGATCTTTAATGTCCTTGTCAACCTATACCATTCTACAATTCCATGATTCAATTATTCTATAATTCTGTGATTCTATGTGTACATCCCAAGTACTTCTCCAGTACAGACAAAATTTAGGAAGGCTCCGGAGGGCTCACAAGTGTATTTACAGACTTCTCTTTGAAACCCATCCTTCCTGGTAACCTTTTATTAAGAGGTGTCTCTCCAGGCACATTCTTTACTCTGCATCAGAGGGTCTGGATGCACATGTAGCATGGTAAATGCTTCTCCTCCAGCCACTATGTTGCTATAAAATTTCTTTGCTGGTTTTCAAGCTCCTTTTACAAATCCTAAAGTTGGCAGTAGGTTAGTTTTGATGATCCTTTTATTATTTTTAAGGATGCAGAAGTCATAACAATGCAGTACAGCAGTCCCAGGAGGCTCTCTAACAAGCATGTGTCTTCAGTTTAAGTTACAGCAAATCTTCCACACAGATACAGTATTTCAGGTCCTCAGTCATAGATAACAAGAGTCAAAACTGTTTAGGTACTGGATAAGTACATACAGCCCAGAAAGACATCTACTGCACTTAGACATTTATAGTTTAAGACAAGAAACAATAGGTAGTTGAAAAAATGGGAAAGACTAATGAAAAGGTACAGTAATACTGGTGGACATGAACTGACAGAAACATTAAAAAACTGTTCCTCTGGAAGTCTTCATGGCATCAAAAAGAAACTCAGATGGTGTCAAGGGGCTACTGTTGCAGTATGCATTAATTCCTGGATAAAGAATTGGTAAAGAGTCAGCTCTGAAGAAGAGTCAACTTTATTAAACTTGAGGCTACATTTAAGGTACTGTAGCTACACACTCTAGCTTTCCTTCTGTTAGCAAACTGTTTTGTTGCCTACATGCCTTCAATCCTACACACAGAGACACAAAGTCCTGTACACCAAGATACAAAACTTCCCTGTATTGATTTTAGTGTGATTCAAAACTCAGTGCATCTACACAAACAAGAACAGGGCTACTAGGAAATCAGAATTAAATAATCGTCCCTAACCGCTGTGTTTCAAATATACCCATTGATTTTTAAATATTAAGGCTACACTAGCCAAAATAGGATTTTATCTTCCCATTAGAAGAGACTAGTGAAATTTTAAAGGTATGATTGTGGCAGATGTATATTTTCTGACTTCTTAGGCTTCAGTGTTACAGCTGGTAAGAAAGACCAGCCAAGTGTTTTCTCTACAACAGTGGTAGAAAAACGATTTCATTTCATTCTTCTTAAAATGCAGACATTTATTTTGTTTGAACTTACAGGAAAAATTGCCTATTCTTAAGACAACTGCATATTCAGGCTTGGAAGGTTGCCTACGTCATCTCAAGACTTAGACAGTGAGGTACAAACACTTGACTACGGCTGAAAAACATACTCACTGGTTCAAAGGAGCTGGTGGCACCGTTATAGTGGCCTCTATGCCCTCCTGTTTTGGACCAGCCACCCAGCAGTCTTCTCTCCCAGTACTTCTTGAAGCTATGTCAGCTGACAACAGTCCTTAGGAATTAAGACAGTTGTCAAAGATTGTGGCCACAAACAGTGGCTATCCTCATGTGCCAGCTGCCAGCCAGAGGCTGACGCTGAAGTTTCTCCGCTGGCTGTGTGCCTGCAGCTGGTGCTCACACTGGAGCAACCCTGCCTTGACGGACAAGTCTGCTTTCAGGAACCCGTCTCCACTGGCACTGGAGCAATAAAGGCATCTACTGTAAAGGAGAAATGAGACATGCTTTCTTTAAATGCTGCTTGTGCTCTGGGGCAGAGCTGTGCAGCAAGTCCCAGAAGGTGTAAAGTTATGTGGGAAGGTAAATTGGTTCAAAAACACTCTGTCTGGCTCGGTGATGGTCACTTAGATCTTTCGGATGGGGCCAAAACACACGGTGTTTGTGAGCGCCTAGCACAGTGGGCTCCCAGTTGATGACGTGGGCTCAAGCATGCTATGGCCTTGCAAAGTACTAAGAAGCTATTTGGTTATATTATTATTATTCAGTGGATGCCAGAAAGTGCAAATGGTGCTTTTGAAAAGCCTAAAAAAGTTAGTCTAGCTCTGTGGTGGTGCAGTGTGTCAAATAAATAGTCACTATCCAGCTCGTTAAGGGAAATCTAATTCCAGCTCACTGCAGCAGACGAATGTATCTGAGGTCTCAGTTTGCAGCGCAGGCACACACATGCACATCAAAGTGTATGATCAATGATGATGAATCCATGATCCCCTACTAGATTCCTTTCTCAAAGCAAAGGATTTGATATCTATTCAAAGTACAAAAGAGAGGATAAACAAGCATCAGTCACTTTTAACAAGAAAGGCTCAGTAGAGGGAAAGAAACAAAATCTGTCTTCAGTTTATGCCACACATAAAAGAAACAACTTCAAATGTTGAGCTTCGAGGGAAAGCAATGAGAAAAAAAATGACCCTTAAATATAAAAAATAAAAAATAAAAGATAAAAGATAAAAAATAAATAAAAAAATCCACATCCTGACAGAGTCATTTTGGAGAGGTAAAAAGAGAAAAATAGATGTAGGAGACAATCACTTTGCTGTATCCTGCACAAGCAGAACTAGACAAAATTAGCTCCAAAAAACCTCTCTGGTATGGAAAGGGAGCTCTCACTGATATCAGCGTGGTCCTTGTGGATGTCAGGGGCCATGGCCTCTCTGCCCAGTGACTTTGCACAACAAGACACAGTCCAGACACAGCTGTGTAACGTGAGGTTTACTCCACAGTCGGTAGCAGCCAGTGCTTTCAAAGTGAAGTATTTTGACAGGTAGGAGGATACCGTGGCACAGAGCCATGGTACCAGTGTTGAGGAGAGAGGGGAGAGGACTTGCCAAAACACACTCCCTAAAAGCTAGCTGCTTACTGTAATCACACATCATTTATTGAATATGAAAGACAGTCTGATACAAGCAGAGTGCAATGACCTTGCAATTTATTTCACTTTTCTTTGTCACAGACAAGACACATCTGGGTCAGACTGAGGTTCTTATCCACTCTCTGACCAATATATGCTTTTTTCCCCTGCTTACTTTAGTTTTCTTTACACACACCAATTAGGATAAATTCCTCCTCAGAAGTTAGCAGCTCAGATACAGTGCAGGTGTTTATACTGACCTGTCTCAACCGCTCACTGGGAAATCTGTCCAGAACACAGTCCAGCATCTCGGTGGTCTCCAGATAGCACAGGGGCCCTGCCTTGCTGGCCTTGGCTGTGCTTGCAGCAGGACTTCTGCAGCTGCTGGAAACAGCTCTTGTCCTTGCCTGGTGCATCCAGCTGCCGACAGCTTGGACAGCCAGAAAAGTAATTCTGAGTTTTTTTTCAGGTATCGTTTTGGGAGCATCTGAAGGTACCACTTAGGGATTCTCACTACTGGAATGTACAGTCCGTATTAAAAGTGCCTGTGCAATTCAAGGCACTAAGTGATTTTACTGAGTTTTAACAGGTTGTATTCTGTCATGGCAAACAAGATCACTATGTATAAAATATTAGTAGAGAGTAAGATGAAATAAGCATGAACATACTAACCTTGTTTGACAGCTCCATGTCTTGGATACTCCACAGCATCAGAGCTCTCCTCTTATCTGCATAAATTATTAGTTTGTTTTGTTGTTGCCACTGGGTTTGGAGGCTTGAGTGACTGAAGAGTTTAAACTCTTCTCACAGCACCCAAGTTCCCATTCAGTCTTTTCATAGTGTACAAACTGTGGAAAAGTTTTCATAGGTTACTCCCTGCAAACTTGACAGACTTCATTTACCTGTAGACAACCAGCATTACTATATTATTGACACTCAAGCAGATAACAGGTTGTGGGCAAGTGTTGGCAGATAACCATCTAGTGACATGACAAATGTGCTGGTTTTGTGCCAAGTGCCATAAACAACCATGCGTGCTCTGCCTTTGTCTAATCCACAGTGTAGCTTGCACAGATAGGGGAGTTCAAAGATCTGGTCTTATGAAATACATACGATGTATATGTAAACACATTTATTAATGAGGTTACCTGTAGAAAGTCATGCTGCTCAGGATAAGAAGGCACTCATTCAGCAGCACCTGCAGTACTCCTGTGTCAAATATCCCTTTGCTCCACATACACCGTAAATCGTTTGCTTTAGTTCTACTAGTTAATATTCAGAGAGTGCTTACTACTATTCTCCCAGGAAAGCACTGCATTATTTCATCTTGCCTGGACAGATCTCTCCCATTTGCTAATGTACTCCTCTCTCCTTGTGTTTCACAGTGCAATAATACGATTTCCACTTGTTTATCCTATTCTCTTGGCCTGAGGACACAAAATGTGATAGTACAAAACGCAGTCCAAGTCCTTTCCTCCATAAATGAAATTGAAGCAAAACATTCAGCTCCGTAGTGCTTTCACAAATCAATGACTACTGAAGAAATTAGGATTTAGGATTCTCTTTGATTAAAAAAACAAAGTTTACAGAGAGTACTAAGAGTCAGGGTTACAGTCACAAAAGGCAAAAGCAAATAAGTAAGAAAGAAGTTGTGTATGCTCTCAACCCTAGCAACCTTTTCTCCTAGGTACTTGGGATGCCATTAAACAACAAGTAGCAGACTCCTCTTCTTGCAAGAAGGAATGGAGAAAAGTTTAAATACTACTAGAGTCACCAAGACACTTCTAAATTCAGTAGTGAGTTGGAACCCACCAGTTTAAGAAAGGGTTTTCCCAGATACCACACGGTGCATGTAGCAGAACATCATCTGTAAGTCTCTCCTGGCTCCCTTCTCTGTTTTGTAACACTTAGAGCCGTGCAAGCAAACATCATGCTCAAAGAGCTGGAGAAATAAACATGATCTGATGTGAGAATGTGGTTGCGGAAAATCAGCTCATGAAAGCCAAACCTTACATTACTTTTAGACTTCACTGGATTTATTTTTTGTGCAGTCATAACCTCAGCTGTTGCTCTGGGAATAATAATGTAATGTTTTTCTTCTTAGCCTTCAGGGCATCAGCTAGTGAACTCTTTGAGATAGTTACTGTTTGCATAACACAAAATATGTCCAGTTTATCTACTTCCCATGGTATTCAATGAGAGGACAGTGCAGTCTCTTGCCTTGCTGAACATTCATGCCAGTATCAAAGAACTAAATCTTGACTCACATGCACTGCTAATGCCCTGACTACGCCCCATGTCAACCCACACTGCATCTTACAGAAAAACTCCCTAAAAATTGCATTTCCAGGTGCTCATTGACGGACTAGCTCATTACCTTCTTCAGTGGAGCCTCTGGTCTTCTTCACTGTTCTCTCTGCTTTAGCACATCCACATCCATTAACAGACCTGTGGAGATGGCAGTTGGGCAGACAGCATAAGACTGGTGAGTATCTTTCCTAGCATCAAAGCTGGCTAGTAGCTCCAAAACTGAATGATCCTCTAGGAATTATGGGAGTTGCTGCACATTATCAGAATTATTGTGAAGTTTTATAGCAGGGACATACTCTGGTTATTTTCAATACACCTTTTTCAAGAACCTCCATGCTTTCTTACTTGTAAGTGTTGGAGTCGCTGTTACTGAAGATCACTGTTCTTGCCTACAGCACAGAAAGGCTGCCTGGGTAGACCTCAACATTCTTTTGGGTTTTGCAGGATTCTCACTGAACTGGGTGAGTGTCACCCAGACAACAGTTCAGGCTGGATCAACATTGATCTTTCATTTATAAGCATCATGAAGGAAGTTATTACACATGCTCAAAGCATTTTCCCCTATTTTCAAGCAAAATGAATCTTTGATATTAGACACTGAGAAATACAGAACGCATCTCAATTCAGTTATTTTTCTTTTCTTTTAAACAGAGTATAAAATTAAACATCCAAGCTTAGTGAGTTATAAATTACCCAGAGTTTGATATTCCTCCTTTGAACATGGTCATTTTCTTCTTTTTTATTTTAGATCATGATTTATCAACTGGATTTTCAAAATGCTGCTGCTAACTGATTTCTTTCTGCTAAAGATTTCTTTCTGGAACAGCACTAAATGGAATGTGAGGACATCGGGAAGAGAGGTTGTCACCATTTCACCATTTCTTCCAGCTGCTCCCTAACCTGACAATGGTGCTAGGTGCAGAACTGTGCCGATGCAGCAACAGTGGCTGAAAGAGAAACAGGAACAAAATCTCACAAGTGAGTTTGAAAACCGATTTTAAAACAAACAAACAAACAAAAACTTCTGTAAGCTCTTACATTACTGAAATCCAGTTTTCACATAGCTAAATATTTTTGGTAACACAGGTGTGGCCTGTACTGTATCATCATGGAGTTTAGAAGCATGCGATTCTGCAGGCAGTTCTCAATAATTTTACAAACCTTCTACTTTACATAATTTATTTCCTGCATTCAGATTAATGTGTGTGAGAGCACCTTCCAAGAAGGCCAAATTTTTCACTGGGAGTTTTTTCCAATGGATCAGATTCCCATAAGAAGTGCCTAGGTGGGACATCGCCTGTCACTTTCAGCCTGGATTTCAGTCATGGTTCTGGAATCAGGTCAGCTCTGGAAGCATTGTGATGNNAGATTTGTGGGCCAGAGGGAAAAAAAAAAAAAAAAAAAACAAGCAGCTGCCAGAGCACGAGAGTAGGAAAGAGTTGCTTGGATGCAACATGAAGTAATCATTGTGTCTTATGTGGTGTGTCCAGACCACGACATAAATGCAATCAGAGTAGGGAAAAATGGATTGGAAATGTCTTGAGATGATTATCAACAATTACCAGCATCCTTTCTGTGCTTATTGCATTTCCATTTGCTTCAGCAGAAAGATACCATGTTGCCGATGGCTCTTCTATAGCAAGTTGTTTCATCCAGTTCTCTTTGCAGCAGCATCTGTGAAGATAACAGAGGAAATAAGGGCAAGGGAAAGAATGAAGCTGGGAAATAACAGTTCTAGAAAAAATAAGCTGTAAAATAGCACAAGGAAGAAAAGGAAAATAAAAACTCACAGTTAACAGAGCAACATGCGGGAAGATGGGGCAGGAGAGTTCACCATATTGTACCAGGTTCTATTCAGGCATGCAGTACTTTTCTCTCCACCTTGAAATGTTCATCTCAGTTTTTCCAGAAATCAGAATGAGAAGAAAAAATATTTAATGTTTTAAAAATGGATCTATGCATTCCGTCAGATAGGAGACAGATGAGCATTAGTCAGTGGGATGAACTAGAAATCTCTTGAGGTCCATTCCAACTCCATCTCCTACAATCCCATGATAAGGCAGAAAGTTATCACACGCAGATACATAGCTGACAAAAATAACTGATCGCATTGAGCAGATGTGAGACACGAGATCATTTTTCCAAAGAACTCTTAAGAAAATACTATATATAGGATTTATATCGTGACAGAATGATCTAACTGATTTTGGTTTATGTTTTAGGATTACTATCTTGCTTCCCGTGAATTGAAACACTTGTTTGTGCTGGATGCTTCCCTTTAAAAAATTCCCCTGTGGCTTCTTTTTCAGATATAAACAAAGTTGGAAAAAATATGTGAAGTGTAGATGAAGGAGGCAAAACAACACATCCACACTCCCTGGTACCATTCAGTGGCACCAGATGCCAAAAATAACAAATAAGTTTTTACAGGCTTAATGTGCTAGTCACCTTTTTCAAGAAAACTGTGAGACAAGAAAAACTGAGAGTGGAATTCTGCACCTCTCAATAACCAGTTTTCGGAAATCCATAAAACATGGGCATCTCTGATGCAATGAGAGAATCCTGTGCTTTTCTTGCATTTATGGCTAAAACTGAACAAAAGGAGTTAGCCTACAGGAGCTGCGTAGATCCAGAGATCAGAGGTCCCCTCCTGTGACCTGGAAGAAAGTGATCCAATCATCTCCCTGCTCTCATTAAGATCACTTACACCCAGACAACTCTTGAAAGACAGTTCAGACTGCTGTGTGAACTGTTTTATGAAAGAGATGGTCCACACATGATCAGATCTGCACGTATTAGAAAATTTTATTTACCCAAAACATTCATACATGCAAACTAAGCCTTGATTTCTTGTCACATATGAGGAACATGCAGCATTATCAACTTCTTTACAGCTTCTTAGATATTAGTCTAACATCATATCCCTCATTCTTTTCTCAGTTTTTCATTCTTTTATAAAATGCTTCTGTTAATATTCCAGAAAGAGGATTGCCTGGTTTTGATATGGCTTTTTGACTCCCTGTCATGATAGATGGATGTGACACCAACTAGTAGCCATATCCCATCAGTTTCAGATAGCTTTTCAGGGAAGAAGACATGTTCTTTAAAATGCATATTATAATAATTATTCAAAGCTATGAAATGAAATGTTTTTTCTGAAAAATGGTAAACTATTTAGGGTTGCCAGCCTAAATAGTGTGCACCATGTGCAGTGGTTCTGATCCAGTAGATGAGCATTTTTCAATATTGCAAAGACATCTCTTCCTTCTTTGTTATTTAATGTATTACTTATCCTTTCGTACGGACATAGAGTGGAGCATTTTTTATCTAGCTAACCAGTGCAAACAGGTTTTATGAAGCTTTTCTGGTGTAAATCTCCATGGCTTTTATGACTGAATTTGGTATCCACTTTATAAAGGAGTGTGAAGACAGGCTCCAGTGACATTATTTTCCTAGTAAGTTTTGACACACACAGTTCTTTAAAGTATAGCTATTTAACCAGCCTAGAACAGCAGTGATCACTGAATAGTCTAGCTTTGCTGTCAGCCACCAGAGGGAGTTTACACAGCTTCACATCTAGCACAAAATACTAT
>VXAV01010450.1:38176-48550 GCA_013399715.1 Alectura lathami
TATAAACAAAAAAAAAAAAAAAAAAAAAAAAAAAAAAAAAAAGTATTTCAGACCATAAACTTTAAAACATACTTTAAAACATAGTCTGAGAATGCATCTATGGAATAGACCTATGAGTGGCAAACTCAAAGTATGTTTTGGATATAATCTGTGTTTCCAAGTGTGCTTTAAACACCTATGTTAGAAAAGGATGTCTTTTAATTTGCTGAATTAATCAAGTATCATGCTGTTTATACCAGCTTTGACATTAGAGTCTGGGAAAATGAAATTGAATGCTTTTTTTTTTTCTTTTTTTTTTTTTTACGAAGAAAAAAATGCAAAATCCTTTGACTGAGACTGACGAATTTTTCCAGAAGTAACATGCTCATCTAAAATAACAGGTTCCATGTCAACATACTGACTTAGCAGAAAGAAATATATTCTTGGCAATAGCTTAGAACAAAAAGTTCACTAGTCCAAAATAGCATTTGCTTCATTTTTTTATACTTCTGGTTAAATAACAGTATGGGAATTTCCTAAGACTGATGGTTTCTGTTTATGATTTTTGAAGAGAAGTGGCTTCTAAATAACATTTGTTCTCCAAACCAGAAAACCCACAATGCATTCCTGTCGTACTGAAGTCATAACTACAAATCCACTAATGTTTTCAATTTGATTTCATTAGATATTCTAATGCTTGGATCTAACAAGCGGTATGACATCGACATTTCAGTTTTTCACCAGTCAGAACCTCAGAGAAGACTTTTATTTCCTCTAGGTTTTAAAAGGCTAAAGTTAAAATGTGTAACTCCCTGAACAACAACAACAAAAAAAGTATCCCACATAGTGGTAGCACATCACAAATATGGGGCAGGGGGGAGGGGGTGTGCTGGCAATTTTTCAGTCTTTCAGTCCTCCCAGAACCAAAAGGATATGGAAGTCCATCCAGCATACGGACTGGCTCAGCAACGGCAAACACCGGGGCACACTGCAGAGTCACAAAATGAGCAAGCAGTATCAGGGAACGACAGAACATCTTGTGTTGGAAGGGGCCCACAAGGATCAGCAAGTCCAACCCCAAACCCAAGCCCTGTGTCTGAGAGCAGTGTCCAAACGCTCCGTGAGCTCCGGCAGCTCAGGGCCGTGCCCGCTGCCCTGGGGACCCTGTCCCGTGCCCACCACCCCCTGGGGCAGAACCTTTTCCTAACACCCCCTGACCCTCCCAAGTTCCATGTCTTCGGGCCCTGTCGCTGTCCCCAGAGAGCAGAGCTCAGCGCCTGCCCCTCCGCTCCCCTGGGAGGGAGCTGTAGGCCGCCATGAGGCCTCCCCTCAGCCTCCTCTGCGCTGGGCCCGGCACACCAAGGGCCCTCAGCTGCTCCTCACACCTAGCTGCCAGCTGCACACTCCTGTCCCAGCGCTGTCACACCTCCCTGCAGAAGACAGCAGTTGTGGCCAGGACCCATGCACCCCGGTGCAGGGTGAGGTAAGAGTTTGCAGTCACTCGCCTAGCTACATGCCTGTGTGAATCAGGTTTGTATGCACAGCCTTCCTGCCTGTACTGCTGAGAAAACTGAGCCAAACGTAGGAACAGAGCAACTGCCGCAACAAGGGAGAATGCAGGTACTACTTCTCTTATGAGGAAAGGCTGAGGGAGTTGGGACTGTTCAGCTTGGAAAAGAGAAGGCTCCGGGGAGACCTCCTTGCGGCCTTCCAATACTTAAAAGGAGCTTACAGGCAGGAGGGGGACCGACTTTTTACACGGGTGGAGAATGGTGGGACAAGGGGGAATGGGCTAAAACTGAAAGAGGGGAGGTTTAGGTTGGACACCAGGAAGAAATTCTTCCCTGAGAGAGTGGTGAGGCGCTGGCACAGGCTGCCCAGAGAAGCTGTGGCTGCCCCATCCCTGGCTGTGTTCAAGGCCAGGCTGGATGGGTTCCTGGGCAGTTTGATCTAGTGAGCTAGTGGCTGGCAGCCCTGTCCACGGCAGGGGGGTTGGAACTAGATGACCTTTGAGGTCCCTTCCAACCCAAGCCAGCCCCTATGATTCTGTGACTACCCCAACCCCCCAAAAAATATCCTCCCACATAATAAAACAAATAGAGGGTAAATATTCCACATCCCATCAAACAGTTTATATTTCAAAACACAAGGGTTAATTAATCTAATAAATATGTAACTTGGTTTAAGTGTGGGTGACACTAAATCTTAAGAATGTCTAAGCCCATTTCATCATTTTATAGATCAACAAGTACTGCAGCTGATTAATAGTTCAGTCATTGCATATAACAAAATAAATATTCTCTAAACATGGATACTAACTCAGAACTATTGTTCCAAACCTGTCATGTTTTCTTCACCACATTCTCACATTCTGTTTGTTACCTATTTGTCATGCAAGATCTATTTGATGCTTTTAGCCTTGCATTGCTGTCACCAAGCATGCAGGGGCTCTCTCCAGATCACCTGAGGTGAAACCAGCCATTCCAGTTCAGACAGAACTGAATCCAGCTGGGGTGGCAAAGTCACCTCTGGCTGCTCCTCTTGGCTGCTCTTCTGGAGGGTGAGTGAAGCAACAGCCTTAGCAATAGAAGGCAGGGCAAGAAAAAGCAGAGCACAATCACTTCCTCTGCTAGCACAGACAGAACTGGGCTGGATGCTCGTCAGCGCATCCATTGGTCTGGCCTCTGCCCTCACTAGTGACCGCTTCCATAGGTCTGAACTCCTGCTGGAAAGGAGTGCTTCAACGTAACACACCAACTGCATGGATTTATGAAGAGAAAGGTGGGCATGTTTGTTGGGGGAAATTCTTCAAAATAATTCAAGGAGCTTAAATATCTTGAAATAAATTCCATGGAATGGTTGTGTTTGTTGTTCTGGATAAGTCAGCTTGTCAGCTATTAATGGCCTATTTTCTTATCATCAGGCAGGAAGTGGGAGGTTACTCTTCCTTCTTCCATGTTAATCTATAGAATGGCAAACAAGAAGGAGGAACTGAGATACCAGTCCATTATCATTACATTAATGTGTCAGTACTCTAGCAGCTACAGGAAGAGTACTTAGTGGTCTCCAGAAAAAACAAACGCTTTTTGCTATATGCTACAAAATTTTACACAATTATACCACGTAGCACTATGACATGCTCAGACAGAATTTTATTAATAACACTTTAACTTCTCCTTGATTTTTTGGTGAACAGGTTAAGTGATTTTACTAGTTAGCCTGCTGGCAGAATCATACTGCATATTCTATAGTATTAAAATTAGGTGTTTGAAGCCCTGTTTTTTGACATGTACAGCAGTAGGTTAATCAAAGCGAATTAATTACACTCTAGAATACAACATATAATCTACATTAGAAAACTGCGTGCACTTTTCTGTAGCTAAATCTCCATCTTACGCAGGTCAAGCATTTAAAAAGTTCTTTCTAAGATGTCAAGTGAATCTCAACACTTTGCTTTTGAAGCTCTCATCTCTGTATCATGGGTTTCTTACCATTTTAGGACTATCTGTTCCTCCACAGACTTCTCTGAGCTCTTGAAGGTGTTTTCAATTAAAAAAAAAAAAAATATAAATTTATTTATTTTGACAGTATATTATTTTCGCAATGTTCTGGAGAGATGCATATTTTTTTTCTTTGTGTTTAGCACTTGTTATCTTTTGAAGAACAAACTTGAATAAAAAAAGATTTGCTACGCCCAGACTTACTCCTCTATGGGATAAATTTCACTGGAGCATACTGAAATACAATTTGTCAATGAAAGACAATGCTGTAAAACCAGATTTTGGCTCAATGTGTCTGAAAATAACTTAAAGAAAATATATGTATTAATGCTGTTGTGGCTACAGTGCCAGGTTATTTTTTTTGCATTGCTGCTCAGTGGACATTTACAAGCTTCCCTGTTACTTATGGGGGAAGTCGTAATCAACATTAAATTGATAAACTAATTGTTATAACAGCCAGAGACAGTGCTATTTGGTGGGAATCAATTATGTTAGAAGTTTTTAATTTTTCCTACTTATCTTTCGCCTGGTCTGGCTATAATCTAGACAGATGCCCCAAGTCAATTTACAGCAAAATTGTAAATGATGCAAATTACAGCTGCATTTGTTCTGTGGAACTTTGAAATAAAGCAAATACTGTCTCATGCACACTCACTGTGCAATTTTCAATGAAAAATTGCTTTCACATGCCCCTATCTTACATATTTGCAAAGTGGGTAAAAAATTTCAGAGGACTGGAGATTCTGCTCCAAAAAAATGACCACAGACATTTGAAACAACCTTTTCTGGTGCCTAGTTCTCTTATTCCACAAAAGCAAACAATTTGATAGATATTTTAAAGTTTGAGTGTGTTTCCTATATTTTTTAATTCTAGGTGTCTGTTTTTCATGTGTGTTTGTTTTGTTTTGTTTCAATTTTTTATTTTTTAAAGCAGCGGGAGTATATGAGCCAGCATGTGTTTGGAGGGGAGGTAAATCGTTTTTTCTCAGACTAATTTTGGACTGAGTATTATTAATAGTACTTTCAGTCAGGTTAATTCTACAGTCACTTCATAATTTTTATGATGATAAATATCATAATCAGCCAACCAGCCACATTCAAGATTAAGGCTCAATAACTTAGTGGGATTTAGGATATATGTGTATGCTTTGCTGAATGAGATTTTCTCACCTTAATTTAAGCGTCTATCTATGCATTTGTGTAATCATCCCTCCAGGCAGTGGAAGCAGAAACTCATCGCACAATTCATCCTAACACAGCAGCTTAAGACAGGTAGGATTGCAGAGGAATCATCTTTTGTTTTGACTCCCTCCTTCTATAGCCTGTAAATTGAGCTGAGTAGCTTAGAGTAGATTCCTGCCTTTCAGACAGCTAAAGTTAAGATGGCTAGGCTGTACCCTAGATACATATGAAAATGCTGACAGAGAACTGAAATGCAGGTTTTTGGAGCTATGAGTTGGATGCGTGCATTCTTAAAATTCCAGCAGTAGTGTCAGAGAGCAGACTTCTGTTTTCTTAGTTTCTGCCTTTAAATCAAACTGAAATACCTAAATTCACACACACACACACACCCACACACACACACACACACACACACACACACACACACACACNAGTGGAAAACTATTTTAAAGCACTGAATATCTACGTAAGGGCAGATGCAACACCCCTCTCCTTTCGCATGTGCACAGTCGCAACAAAAGAACCGCTAGGACCCGTGAACCTGGTCCTCCACAAAGGGCTTTGAAGACCTTGTTGGCAACTGCCCTAGCAATGACCTCAAAGACCTTCCACTCCCGAGAACACACAAAATACATTGCCTCCAGCTTCACTCCTTATCTAGCCCAAAGAATCGGTTGCAGTTTTGTCCTTGCTTTTTATGCACATTTAAAAATGGATGAATTAGCAAACAGCTTAGTTTAATGCCTTAACACAGCAGACTGTCTCTCAGAGAAATCTTGTAATACGTAAAACGTGAGCTGGTTTCTATAGTAACAACTGAAAAATCTTGGCCACTTCAGGATATAGCAAGGCCACCAGTGCAGTAATCCCACAGCAGGGGAGTTGGCTGCTGTATGTAAGTATCGCAGTCTGTGCTTTGTGCCAAGTAGGAGGAAAACAAACTTCCTTCTCAAAGGCTCAAGTCTTGGCAGAACAAGACAATGCTGCCAGGGTTTATGTTTATGGTGGGGAATTGGGAGATGACCTATTTTTGTTGCATGTCACTCATTTTCCTCCACGCTGCAATTTTCTCTACCTTCAGGCTTTTTCCATGATTGCCCATGAGGTTCTCACACATAGAAAAAAAACTTCGTCTTCCTTCACATTCTTCCCAGTTCCCTCCTTGGAGCTTGCAAACTGAGATCAGCCACAGAAATGCATCTCTTTGAAACCTTCCCCAGCTAGTAAATGATAACATAAAACTATTTTGAGCTTCAATTCCTACACTCGATGGGGACAGTACCTCTGGCTGAAAAATGTACACTGAGATGCAGCTCTGACTGCGTTAATTTTTTAACAAAGCATGTGCTCCCAGCACGTTATTTCTTTTTCTCCTAAATACCTGACACTTGCAAATGGATTGTTGTTGTTGTTCTGTTGGTGGTGGTTTTCTGTGTTTTTTTTTTTCTTTCTTTCTGAAACTGTTTTTGCTATGGTTCTGACCCTAATGTTCTCACTAGATTAATATTTTCCCTTGACAAATCAGATAACAATAAATGGTAAGGTTAATTCTTTCCTGGTGAAAAAGCGATGGCAAGAGTTAGGAAGCCATTCTGAGCAGTTCCTAATGCAGTACCAGAAATTAACTGTAGAATAAAATTGCCTCTAACCCTACCTCCTAGTTGAGGTAAGGAAAATGGTTAAGTGTCTCCACAGTTGAAGAAACTTGGAATCCCTTAAGAAACAGTCACATAACAGCCACATGAAACCTATTCTCTGGACAGTGGAATTTTCAAATGGTACCTTTGGATGTTCAGCACAGGGGTGGCACCACCAAAGACTGCACGCTGCCTCTTCTGCAACACCACTCTGTATGGAAGCTGTTGGCTCCTTCCCGTTACGGTTCTGGTCTTCCAGGCACCCTTGTATTGTTTAGTTTTGGGTGGGAGAACAAAGACAGTCCAATACACCAGTATGAACAACTAGCCCTGAAAAAAAATGGTCAAAGAACATGCCTCCAAATGAACTGCTACAAATATCAGTCGGCAGCTAAGACTGCATATGAATCTTTAATCAGCTAGACTACTTGTACTGTTCCCAGCTCTTTAATTGAAAGTCCTAGCAAACTAGAGAATAGTAAAAACAATTGGATGCTCGCATCATTAATTTGTCCTCAAATACCTTACAACAATTTACCCCTCAGAAGGTGTGTTAAAATTGGTTAATGCACTGCTACAGATGTTCATACCTCAAACGGGACCAACTGCAGACCTAATTCCTTCACATGCACTGGAGGCAGGAAAGCAGGTTGAGACAGCTGTGCATTTATGATGATGTACAAAACAGGTTCACAGACCATGGGCATGTAGCTATGCAGTCCAAAAATTGTACTGGGTTATGGGTGAACAAGTAACTACTCAGCATTTAGACTGCGCTACTGTGAACTCTTTGCCTTTCTTAACGTGATTAAGACTATGCTTGTCCCTACGACAGGGACCATGAGCAGATGCCTGGAGAAATGTGAGCTCCAGGCAAGTGGAGATGATGCTTTTCCAAATACTGTCCCAACTCAAACAGTTCTGGAGCTTCTGAGATGCACATCTTCTGCCTTGGCAAGGAATGCCTCAGGTCTGCTGTGCCTCAGGTCTACTACTTGCTAGCAACATCCTGATGTTTGTTTTCAGCCCCACTCCTTACTGGATTTGAGAGCCAGTGCCCAATGAAGGCCAAAGCAAATCAAGGTATCTCAGAGGCTGCTGTGTATTTCTCATCAAGTTGCCAGGGTTAGGTTTGGATTTAAGGCTATTAGCGCCAAAATAACAACAAATCTCTGCTAGAAGGCATCCTGTCCCTTGTAAAGCATGGACAAGTGGAGGACAATCATGACAGCAGATAAATGATAAATGTGTGTCACAGTAACCAGGTTTCTCATTCAGTTCTCAGCTGCCATGAGCGTTTCTGAACTTGGAAAAAAACTGCTAATTTTCTACACTACTCTACTGTTTTAATAAGGAAAAATTACCCAGCTAACACTACTAGAACTTTGAATTTTAATCTACTGCAACAACAGATGAAGTGGAGAACAGAAATTCCCACTGCACTAATTGACTGAGGGCAGTACCTGTCACTACTCCAATGGTGAATTAAGCATCTGACTTGTTAAAGCACCTGTCCGTTCTACATGCATAACAATTATTTGTTTCTAATAAATGAAAAACACTGGCCACTCACTAGCCAAGAATAAGACAGAGGTACTAAAACAAATCTTTTTTTTTCTTTCTTTCTTTCTTTTTTTTTTTTTTTTAATATGCAATTAAATACTGAGATGGAAAGATGGCATATGTTTCACAGAACAGTCACCACGATCTGAAGCAGAGTGTTCATTTGGCTGACTGGATGAGTGGATACATGTGACAAATACACACATTTCGTAAATATTTGTGTTTTCTAATTTTTCTTAGAAAGGCTGACTCACTGCAGTGTTTTATTGCTGCCTGCAAGTGTAGGCACTAAGTAATAGCACATTATTCCTTTTTTAATATTTTCTAAATGGAAAAGAACAGATCTCTGAAGTTCATGTACTCTAAGTACTCTGGTGGCTGTTTTTCCCCTACTGCACGTAGCCATTTTCTTACAGTATCATTTAGTGAGGAAGTAGTCTTTAAGCATTGCTTGAACATGTACCTTTCATGACATTTTCATAAGGAAGCCAACGGAACAGCATTTGCAATCTAGTATAGAGTTTTTCACAAAAAAGGTTAGAAAATATTGTTACGGAAGGATGCCCTGAATGAAGGGTGACAGTGTTCCATCGCAGGCCTGATATGATTCCAGTGATGGAATGGGGACAACGCATACTGTATCAGCATTGTATTTCCAAACAGCTGAAGCATAGCAAAATAATTCAAAATTGTCAAAACAGATTGGAGTCAATGTCAGTAAGAGAAAATCCATCAGGGAATGTGAGATTTTACTCCAAAGTCTGGGTAAACCACTTTGTGGAGAGAAAATGAGGTACTATACTTAAGAGAAGTTAAGTGTCACACATATAAGAAGCTACACAGATCTGACACACTTGACTATAAAACCTTGATCCACATTGTTTAGAACTTTGTCAACATTATTTTTATTATCTAATTCAGTTGTTTTGGGACAGATGAACAGAAGTATACCCAAGCAGAATAATAAACAGCATTGTACTCATAACTGAATAACTTACAGCCATTTCAGTCCTTCACCATCACTGTGGCCTGCATGAGGGAAAGGAAACAAAGCCCTGACACTGCTGTGTTGTTCATTTTAAAAGCTATTTAAGATCAACCAGATCATAATCTTCAGTAACATATATTTCTATATGATTAAAAAAAAAAAAAAAAATTTTACTGTATGACCCCCTCTCAAGACTGTTTATGCAGAAGGCATTTTTGTTTTCTGTATCTCCTGTGAGTGGCTGCGCTGCAGAGGCTCACAGAGCCTACAGGTGCTGTAGAAGAGGCAGGACAGGTGCACCAAAGGGTCTGTGCTGAGATGTTATTGGCTTGGAAGAACTGCTGGCTGGCAGGCCAAAAGGAGAAGTCATCTTTTTTGGAGGGTTCTCAGCTTCTCTCAAGGCCAATCCAGAAAATACGGAAGCTGACAAGGGCTGGCAAAAGGATAGTGAGGGACAGAAGAGAGGCGTAAAGGAGCAAAGGCCCATCCCTAAATCAGAGGTGTGGATAAGGCTAGTACTGGGATGTTGAGGCTTGCTGCCCTAGTGTTTGGTACTTTAGAAAAACACAGATCCTAGCTACCTCAAGTTTGGGATCCAAATCAGCAAGCATTTGTGGTTTCAGTTCTTCATCCTCTGCTCATTGCCTGTTAAGTGGGCAACATACTCCCATAGGAATACTCTGAAGAGAACATACATCAGTGCCTGGAAAACTCAGATTCTGTAGCTAGGAACCTCAGAGAAAAGCCTGCAAGGACGTGAATTATTTTGTCTTCAGAGCAGGGTTGGAACTGCATATAATAAATGAAGTACGGAGGTAACTGTGGTACCATAAAGAAAAAGTGTCAGTAGCGGTACAGCCAGCGCTCCCTGGGAAGAAGGCTCCTACGGAAATGTTCGCGCGTACGCACACGGTCAAGGCAAGCACAGCACATACAGGCAGCGGGCTGGATCGAGTTCCACAGGTCAGCTTCGTCTTGGCACTTCCACTGACCGGGCTGGTGACCGCGCAGCCTTAATGCCCTTCTCACGTGGCGTTAAAGAGGTGCACTCGCTGGCTGCAGTTCCCCTTAGCATACGTGGGTACCCTGCTGTCCCTCCGTGTGGATTCTGGTTTCGTAGCACGAGGTAAAGCTATTGAGCGTTTGTTGAACAACACATGCACCAGCACCAGTGCTGACTGGGATGAGGCTTGCCTTTAAACCTAGCTTTTTTTCAAAGTTATTCCTTGGTAGTTTTTTCTCTCTTTTGGATTATTTTTCCACCTAGATGTACAAACCCCCAGCTTTCCTGCAGTTCCTTTGCATTACTCCTTTGGCCCCTCTATATATACCCTTGTTAATGAGCTAAAAATGACTCCAAAACTGACACCTGTCCACTCTTTATTTCGTCCCTCTTCCGTACCACACGCAGCCGGTGTGGCAGACGACGGCCGCAAGCTGCTCCCCAGAGCTGGGCCTTGCGCCCCCCCCGCAGCCCGCGGCACCGGACGTGACGCCACCCAGCAGCCTCGCTCCCGAGGCGGGG
>VXAV01010450.1:49185-66102 GCA_013399715.1 Alectura lathami
GGGGCTGCGAGGCTGCGCGCGGTGGCAGGGGCCGGGCCCCGCGCGGTGCGGCGGCTTGTGGGGCTGCGAGCGCTGACCTCCGTGCCGGGGGGCTGGTAGGGAGTGGGGGGAGAGCAAACCCGCCGCTGGCTGTGTAGATGCTTCCTGGGTCTGAGAAACGCTTGTGTGTTCATGGATTGAAGTGGGAGCTTTCATTGCCGAGTTGCAGTCCTGTTCCTTCTGGGTGTCTTCTGGAAGAACTTTGTTCTTCCTGTACACAGTTAGCCATTTAAAAGGAAAATTGTTCCTGTGCCTCTCTTCCTGAAGTTTCCTGTCCCTGACCTTTGCAGTAATAGGGTCAGTGCATATTTCTTTGTTTTACTCTGGCTGCTGCCTGTCCTTAACAGAAAAGAGCATGCAAAGTGGCTCTTAAATATATTTTAAGGTCACTTGTTTTCTCTCAAGTCACTTCTTTTTGCTCATAATCTGTGCAATGGTAGAAAAAAGATGTGTGGAGTTGTGCTGTGAAGGAATAGCCAGTGATGCTGACCTGCAGTTGACAAGAACTGTATCGTTACAGAGTTCTGTCCATCTGTGTTTGACACTGTCTGTCTGTTACTGCTGTCTTCTTATGTGCATGAAGAACGACTGCAGTAAAACACAAATATAATCTTTACTGGTAAATCTCTGGTCACTTTAATTCTAGACCATGACAGAATTAATGCCTAACCACAGGGACAATGAAAAGCCCTCGTCTTAATGATTAAACACAGTTACTGAAAACTTCTCTACCTTGAGAAGCTGGCACAGAGGGGCGGTTTCCACTGGGCGGCTTGGTTGGCAGTTCAGTTGTGCTGCTTCCCTTCTGGGTGCAGTTTATTTGGAGGAAAGCAGCTAAGTGAAAAGGGGAAGCGTCTTTGCTTAAAGGGAGGCTTTTTTGTCTGTAAAGCTGATTTTGATGTCTAATCAGCATTTAGGGAAGAGCCTTGCTCTTGTGATTTTGTAGCAAATTTGGAAGGAAGAGATCAGGGAAACTACATTTGAACTTCTCGGTAGCATGATGCCAGATCATTTTGCTTAGGCGTGTAGGGCACCTTTGTCCAAAGAACAACATTATCTCACAGCTTCTGTCTTGAGTGTTGTTTTAATCCTATAAATATTCATGAAGTAGCAGTTTCCAAGGGTCAGTGGAAGCTCTGCGAAGTAACAGCAGAATGGCATTGTGCTCCTCATAGCTGGTCACATCTGCCTGTGGGCGCCTGAAGGGCGGGCATCGCGGGGCCTGGTGAGGTCCAGCACCAGTTTGTGTGAGGGTTATGGTGTTCTGAAAGGGTTCCTGACTGGTTTGTCTTGGAGCTGTGCATTTGCTTTTGGCGTGATTCATTTTTGTTCTTACCCCCCCGAGCTTTTTCATTCTCCTTGAAGCTCGCAGAAGGCATCCTGTTCCTTTCTTATCGGTGATGTGACTGTGCAGCGGGAGAGCTGTGAAATTCCTCAAAGGCCTTCCAGATAACTTCCACTTCATCAGAGTCTCTGAGATGAGTTGGTGTGTGCCTTCTAAATTTGTTCTGACAAAATATAGGTTTCAAATATGTTATGAACAGTAAATATGGACTATTTAGAGGCAGTATATTAGGAAGGCTTGCTGACTTTATTGGCCTATCTGCATAGTCAAGTGGAGGCTCGTTTATGTCAGGTTCATTTATCTGAATATGCAGAGAAAGAAGCTGGAGTTTTAACTTTGCTTGCACACGTACTGGATGTTAGTGTCTTGCGTTAAACCCTTGTAGTTCTAGAATATGAAGTATTAAAACATCACACTGAGCTGTAACATCTGGAGTTTCTAGGGCGTAGCAGGAAGATGTTCTAGGACTTGAAAAGTTGCTGCGCTGTAGTTAATGAGAACACTTCCCTTTCTGTGAAAATGGGACTTGAAAACTCTGGGCAGCTGCCTGAGCAGCAGCTGGTGTGAGCTGGTGGGGTGCTCGCTTCCTCATCAGATATCCTCAGTGCCTCTGAGTGGGAGAATGGCTCGTGGGTTTTCATTGTGCCAGCTGCATCGTGATGCCTTACGGACCGTCTGCCATTGAAGTCATGGTCACAGAGTGGCCTCGCGTTAGCTGCTGCCGCAGCAAACCACAGTGTAGAAGTCTCTTTTGGCAGCCTATGTGAAAACATATTTTAGGTTTTCTGGTAAATGTTTAGTATTACTTTCATTGCTTCATTTTCTTTTTCCTCCTCCTCGCTCCAGGCTGCTCCATTCCCCTACTACTTACTTGCCTATGTTTCTTTGCCACCTGCTTCCTTGTTCATCTGTTGTTGCTGATGTGACACTTCTTCATTTTTTCCTAAATACTTCACTCATTTCTGTGTTGCTGTCTTTATCTTCTGTAAAGCAGGTGCCATGTGAACATGTAGCTAGCTAAGCTGCCACGTACTCATTTCAATTGATATTTATATTCCTTTTTCTTTTTCTTTTTTTTTTTTTTTCAGTGGAAGAATACATAGAGGCACTTGAAAACAGTGAGTAAGCAGTAGATGTGGTAATCTATCGAGGACTGTCATTTAGGGCAGGGTGTGTGTGTAATCTCATCACCAGTTTAACAGTTTATGTCAAAGACCTACAGTGTGTTCTTGTTTTTGTACAGACGGCAAAATATTAAATACACACAGATATCCAGGTGTCTTTACAGCTACATGTTTAATTTAACAGTGACAATTACAGTGGAAGCAGTAATGACCCCTGTAGAATATCTGAGAGTAAAATGTTGAGTCCTTGAACTGTAACTTCGCAGAAAACTAAGTCTACATTCAAAATTTGTTTGTGGAAATTCTACTGGAAATACATCCTCCTCCTCAGAGTTAGATCAAGGCTGTAATGGAACCATGTACTCCTTTCGTTCTAGTGTGACTGTGCGTGTTGTCTTACTTTCTGCTGAACATTGAACTGTCCTGCCTAAGTCTTTATTCTGTTTGTCCAGGCAGTGCTTTGTGAACTTCTGTCAGTCCTGTTGCAGTGAAAATGATCCAGGGTGCCTCAAACGACTGGAACACTATGGTGTCCTGCTTTTGCCAGCCTGCTGTGCCCTGGTCTAGGGAGGCTCGGCAGATTTCAGACAGCTGGTTGAGCTGGTTTCTGGGAAATCCTGCGCCTGAGAGAAGGGACACTGCCCAAAGTTAGGGCTATAGCTTCAGCCTGCAGAAAATGTGAGAACTGGTTTTTGTGCTTGCATAAGTCAGAGCTGTAAAGTTACTCATTTATTGCCACTGCAATGTGATTTGCAATTAAAGGGAAGAAAATTGAGCTTGCTACTGCCATTGTAGGCGGGAATGGGCCCGTAGTCCTCTCATCAGAAAGATGTTTTATAGAGAACAAGCAAAGCACAATCTTGAGTGTCCTGCATACGTCAGTGTCCCGGCGTTTTGGTTGCTGGATGCTACCCCTGAGCTTCATTCTGCACTGAAGTCACTCAGAAGCTTTTCAGGCATGGATCTTTCAGGACATTGACAGGCTTGTGAATCACTGGCATCAAGTATAAAATTTCTGACAGCTGTGCTGTCTATGTCTTGTCTGGACATTGAGTTTTTCTGTCTTCAGTTTCTTTTGAAGTGCTTGGATTTCCACTGCGTTAGTTATGCACCAGCTTCTCTGACAGCCATTTTTTACACGTTTTAGCTGCACTTTATAGACAAAGAAGAACAAAGCTGAGTTGGAGAAGTTGGAGTACCCTCTCTTAGCTTGCACCTGTGTTAATGTTTGTGTGGGTGCATTGATGCTTTTTTTTTTTTTTTTTTTTTCCCCCAAACACTGAACATCTCTCTGTTACTCATTTATTGTATAGAATAATTAGATCATTAGGCACTGCTTAGACATCTTTTCCAACCTTAATGGTTCTATGATTCTACTGATTCTGACGCTCAGGGCAGTGGCTTTCTGCATCTTCACAATTCACTGAACAGCTGCCTGGCTGAAGATAGCTTTTGACAATAGCAAACCAAACTTTGTTGCAAAACTCTTAAAAACAAGTTGGTCCTGTGTCCAAAGCTGCAGTGAATGGTCAGACTATGAATCGTTCTTAAGAAGCTGGTAAGCTTCTTAAGCTCTGTTTATTTTTAGATTTTTAGTATTTCTTTTGCTTTTTCATATTAAGAAAATCCCAGCTCTTTGTCAAGACATTTACCTCCATCCTTAATTTATCACATCGGAGAGTGACAGCTGTTTAAAAATTCCAAAGAGCCACTGAAAGATTAATAGGCCAGGGAATCTTTTGTTCAGCGAAGGCTGTTTTAAAGGAAAGAGATTTTGCTAGTAAATCATCCACAAAGCTAAACTTTAATATTCACTATTCTTAAAAAAAGAAATTCAGGTTATGTACCACATACAAATTTTATTTTATATTTATGTAGCAAATAATGCACACAACCTCTGTTTCACTGTAAATCTTCCTGTAAAGAGTTGCTTCTAGACCTTGTGCCTTTTGTGGCCTCCTCTGGACCCGCTCCAGCAGGATGGACCCCTGGGGGACATCGCTCGTGACCAGCGTCCACTTGGACATAGAGCTGTTGACCACAACCCTCTGGCTGAAACCAACTAATTCTGTATCTACTAACTAGCCCACCCTTCTAATCCATCTCTTTCCAATTTAGAGATATTCTTTCATGAACAGCACTGTGGATAGAATCTTTCCCACCTCAATATTAGAAAACAATCTGTAACCCTACCAGAGCTTGGTGGCATCTTTCCATGTGTTTCTATCTGTTCCTACAAGGACTCTTTCTTCAAAGTGAGGAGGCCTTGGTGTTGGCCTAGGTTAGGTCTTCTACGTGATTTAGGCATGTAAATATTTTCTTTTCCATATTATGCCATGTGTGGATTAGGTTTCAGTGTTCAAGGTGAATCTTGTGTCTGTTAGGGTTTCCTTTTGTGATTAGAAGCAAGGCATTGTCAAAAGGAATCATCAGTAAGCGAAATAGCTACCTCAGTTAAAACTGAGGGGATAGACTGGGATAATACCTTGAAGATGTAAGTAAGTATTCTTCAGTTATTTTTTTCCCTGTTTATTAATCAAGAGCACAATTAAGGATAAAGCTGGATACCATCTGCTGTGTACAACTGTTTAGGAAGGACTCTGTTCCCTCTGCTTGGCCATGTTACAGCTGTTTCTCGTGGAGGTGAGTGGACAAGCACGAAGTACATAGTTCTGTTTCTGTGCTCATGTGGGGTACCCGCTATGTGCTAAACCTCCGACGTGTTAGTGTATAAGTGGGGTTTTACTCAATGCTGAGCAGCAGCAGAACTGGTTTGGAATGAGTAATCTCTAATGTTTTTGTGCAGAATCGCCTTTGCTGATAAAATCATAAATTGCTTGAGCCTCACAGGGAAATCAAGCTTTTCCTTGCTTTGCTGTTCTTGCCAAGGTGCACAACCTTGAACTGCAGCTCACGGAGAACTGCAGCCCTACATGGAGACAGGCTGTTTCTTCTGGAATGTGCTACTTGTAAAGGTCAGCACTTAAGTGATCCGAGAACTCTCATGTGATGCAAACTATCTGTCCTGTCATTTCTAGAATAATGAAGCATGTCAAGTGGTGAAGCTTCTTCTAAGTTTCCTAGTTCATTTCCGCTAAACTAGTTACATGCCTTGTCACACAGTTTAGGATCCTGCTTCAAAGGATGAACAAACACAACCCAGTGACCTCACCGTACTGGATTTGCTGTGGGGTCGTTTGGGTCTGGGTGCAGTATGGCATGAGAAGTGTCTGTGTGACTGGTGGACTCGTTGCTTCTAAGCAGCCTGTGGCAAAGGGAAGGGAATATGATCTGTGTTGTTTAAATAGAACTGTTTATTATTGCAGTCATAATAGGGTTTGTGTTCAGAGGAATACCAATTTTCTTTTATCCTTCTATTTTCTTTCTCCTTCCTTCTGTCTTGAGCAGGAAAAAGCTTGAGCTAGCACCTCTCAGTAGGTTAGGAGAGGTCCTGATTTCATGTGTCCTGTGAAAAACAATTTTATACTATCTCAGATTTTTCTGGCAGAACTTCTACTACTCCTAGCTTACTTTTTCTGACCAAAATTTCAGACGTCTGAGGTCTGGATGGACTGACTTCAGGTCCAGAATCTTGCTCCGTGCTGTTTGAAGTAAAGCAGCAGTTGTGTATGCCAGGTCAGAACATCCACCGTTCTTGGGGAATCAGCTGTAAGGAAGGCCTCTCCCTTAGGACTAGTGCCTCTGCTACATTTAGGAGTATGCAATACGTAATCTGCACAGATTATTTCAGTGGTTTTTGAGTATTTTTTAGCCTTTCTTTTTTAATCTTTCCCAGCCTGTGGCATTTGTTGAAGTATGGCTTAAAACTTTCATATCTGTTTTGAATTCCGGTTCTGAACTTGGTCTACCACAATTCTCAGCAACAACTAGGAAACAAGTAATGACACAGTTTACAGATGCGCCTTGTGAAGTGCATGCACTCAGGAATAGATAGGCTGTTGTTGAAAACTCCTCAGCTGAGTGCCTTGGATGAAACTGTGTGGCACTCTGTAGCAGTAATCCCCTAATTCAACCTGTGGCAAAGATACCAAAACTTCTGTGGCCCTGAGGAGAGCTGAGATGTTTTAGTGGCATTAACTTACTCTTTTAACCGCTGAAAAATTGGTATGGAGAACTTGAAGGTAGTTAATATTTTTTCCTACGTACAAATCCAGATCTAAATATAAGCCTTTGGAAAAGTAGCTTCATAATCAAATTCCGTTCAGCAATGCTAACAAACTTATTCTAGATATTTCTGTACCCGCTTTTGTTTCATGTTAGTTAAGCTTGAGGAAACGAGTAACTTTTTTTTTCTCCTCCAACAAAGAAATGAAGGGAGCTGTTGACTAGCTCATATCCTTTGTTCATTGTTATTGCAATAGGAGTAGGAAATGGAAATTGCTGACAGCGTTTCCTTTCTGTTCATCTTTCCTTGTTTCTTTGCAATGAAAGAATGTTTGTTGCAATCGTTCTTACGTGCTGACACGCGGCAACTGGTTCTGTGCTAGTTATTTCACATTTGTTTTTTGTTGTTGTTGTTTAACAGTCAAGTCCGTCATCTCCAGAGCCAGCCAGTCTTCCTCCAGAAGATCTCAGCACAAACTCCAATGGTCCAAAGCCGGCAGAAATCATGATAGATGATGATAGAGAAGACCTCTTTGCTGGTAATCACTTTTTTCTTCTAGAGTGTTTGTGTGAACTTTTTTTGCTCTTGGACTTTAAGGAATGTGCTTTTCTGTGGAGGAGGGTTAAACCTCTCTGTGCTGTAGAATATCATGTTCACCTCTTAGCAGTAAGGAAATGTGAAGCAATACGCTTTGAATGGGAACTTCAATTTTAATTTTATGCAATTTAGTGTTGTAGCCAATCTTTACTCTTGCTTAGCCTATTCGTTAAGTAATGAATTGGTCTGTTTGGGTATTAACAGTGTCACTGGCATTCATCAAAATTCTTTACTGGATTCACGTATTTACTGCATGTACTGTGGTCTTCTGAAATATGCTGTTAAATTTCTGAACTTGAAAATTGGCACAGGGAATAATACACTAATGGGTAAAAAGAAATGAGTTTCTTCTTTGCTCAGAGTTGTTCTGTCAGTGTTAACACATCTTGCTACTGACAGTATACTACTGTAAAACTGTTTTGGAGTGTAGCCTTTCATTTTGAACTCAAAGTAGAAGGTTTTATTTTGCTTGTTAGTAAAAACAAGGTGATATGACTTCTTTGGATTAGATGAATTTTGTTTGAGTTTCATTGGGAAATTAAAAATGGGAATTTTTTTTCAGTCAAGGTTACACGTGTTGTTTCAGGAGTAAACACCTGTGTAACACTTAACAATATATATAATTATAATATACATATGTAGCTGATAAGAGTTAGTTTTTTATACTGAATTAGCGTCTTATTTAATAGAAAAGTTTGATTTAATTTTCTTAATTAATTTGACAATGAGTTACAGCTTTTCCTTGAGGGACACCAGAGCGGTAAGTCTTTTCACTCTGTATCGGCTTCTCAGCAGCGTGCGCTGTGACTGCACACTGTGGCCGCGACCGCTGTTAGTGACCTGTTCTGCAGGCAGTAATACAGTGCAGTGTTCAGGTTAGCATGTGTGTAAAAAACATGGCTGAAACTATGTCCTTGTTCTCTGCTTAATTACCACGTGTAAGCTGTTCTGTTATTTTGTGACTGCAAAGAAAGGTAATTCAGATCATGTTACAAGCCAGATGGTATTTTGTTTTTCAAAGACTCTTTTGTTATTGCAATTAAAAGGTAACAAGCTAGTGTAGAGGACAAGTGCTATCATTTCAATAGCGTTTGATTTTTGTCTCTGTTACTTTACAGTACTGGTGTTTGGAGAAAGATGTGTGAATGTTTTGATAAGGGATCAGTCAGACGACAATTATTTCTAATCCTTCATTAATCAGTCACTCCCTTAATGTTGCTGTTTTGCTGTTCTGGCATGGGTTATGATTTCTGTCACAATTACAGAGTATTAAGGAGTATTTAGGAGTATTTTCTGTTCAGGAAAGGATGGGTAATAGTTGGAGTCAAGAGATGGCTTTCAATGCTGCTTCTCAGGAGGAGGACTTTGCCTGCTGCTGCTTGGGAGTGAGTCGGTTGACAGTCTGCTTTGGAGATGATCCCCATCTCATCTTCCTTGATTCCATGATACAATCCTTTGAAAATAAGTTCTACAGCATGTAGTTCTAGACTATTTTTTGTAGATAGCTGTATACGCAAGTCCACATCTTTGTTCTGAACTTATCAAACTTAACAAAACGTATTTGAACTTACATTTGCTTATACACTGTTAGAGTACAATGAATAGTTTGTTAACTCTCTGAGGCTATTTTAAATAGTGAAAAACGGGGGTTTTCCTAGTTCCTTTGTATTTATATTACCTGGTCTTATTACTTGAAAAGACTGGCAGTGCTTCAGGAATGAAGCTTTCTAGTACTAGTAATTTGTACAGTGTTTAAAGTCAGCCTTTTGTAACCGTAGAGCCATCTGGAATGGATATTTCAGGAAAGCCAGTTCTCATCTGGCTGGATAATATAAAAAAAGGAGGCTGGATTAAATATTGATGGGAACCAGACAGAAGGAACAAATGTTAGCAGCCAGATTGTTTCAGCTGAAGTGGGTGCTGTGAGAAAACAAACAAAACTGATCTGATGAGTTTGAGTTTCGCTATGGAAGACATTCTTCTAAATGCACACAGCACCAATGTGAACGCATCTAACATACTGCGTGTCTAACTCAGCTAAAAGTGGTTTGTGAAAGGTCACTTTACGTACAGACTGAGGCTTGTATGGACTGAATGAGCTCTCAAACAAGGAAAAAGAGCAGTTCACAGGGCTTAAGATCAAATACACATCTTTAGCAGTATCTTGTTCTTAACAGCAAGTTTGCACAATACAGTTGTAGTGCGGTGATGAACTTCTGTCTTTGTACCACTCTCAGCATAGGGGTCTTAAAAAATACGTGTATAATTTGTGTTCTAGTGTTGTGCACTCACAGGTGTAACTACTTCTTTCTATAAATCGTCTTTGCTAGACGATGATGTTAATCCAACTCCTGAACAGAAGCAGTGTGATAAGGCTACACGAGAGGTCTGCTCTTGGCTTGATTGTGTAACCCTTAATTTCTGTGGAAGCAAGATCTAATTGAAATAGGACTGTGACTGAGTTTTTTTCTTCAGCATGTTGAAAGTCCAGAGAAAACTCTCTCTCCACCCGTCATACAGGAGCAAATTAAGTGAAGAAGAAAAGAATGAAGTTCTACATTTTCTAACTTATGTTGTGCCTTCACACAAGGGAAGGCACTATAGGCACTATAAAATCAGGTAAAAGAAAAGCTAGGGATGGCTCCTGAAGGGAGGGCCTGACTCTGTGAGGGTATAAACAGTCACAGTTTTGCAGACAAATTTGTAAAAATATGGGGATGTTCTTCTCTATCTGTGTCCCTATTTTCAGAAAAACCAAAAACCACTGGTTTTCCACTCTGAAGGGTGTGGATACTCTTACACTGGTATCTAGCTGCTATGTCCTGGGGGAAATTTGATGCATTTTGATGGCAGGCTTTTTAATTTTTTTTTTTTGGGGGGTAGTGTGTTTTGGTGGTGGGTTGTTGTTTTGTTTTGGTGAAGGGGAGTTGTCCTTCAGGTCCTGATAAATTTATTTTAGGTACTTTTTTTTCCCCTTGAAAGTTTGTACAGAAAAGGAGATGCCATTTCCGTGGACCAGACAAGACACATTTTAAACTCAATTGAACAGCAAAAGTTTCTAGCTCATAGTGTCTGTCACGTGGTATGTCTGATCAGAGGAGTTATGTGCTTTTGAGAAACTGGTTATTGACTTCTGGTGCTCTTCTGTGAGAACCAAACACACAAAACTGGCTTAACCTACATGTAGCACTGTTGTTCATAATATTTCTGTTCTGACTGATTATTTTAGTCCTGCTGTTAGGGCAGTAAGAGTCATGGCCTGTCGGTTCTGTTGTCGACAGAACAGTCAGTTCTGTTAAGTTACCTGTTTTCAAATTGTGCTGAACCTGGAGAAGCTTCTTCCCCCCCCCAGTAATTTGTGCTGTGTTCTGAATAAGTTTCTACTTCAGTTTACTTCCAGATTTATGTGATCAGCTGAGTAAACTTTCGAAGATAAGCTAATTTGAGCACTCATGCTATGTCAGAATGGTAGAGATATGTGACATTTAGAAGTGTGATCGGTAAAAATAACTTAGCTGGAGTGAGGTGCTTGTGAGGAATTGTGAACTTGCACTTTCTCATATGATGTGTGACAAATGCTGGTGGTGAAAGGTGAAGGAAACAGGAGCTGTCTAATGCTGAGATTAAGCTTGCTGCTTAGGTGCTAACAGAAAGTTGGTGTAGTTACCTGTCTTCTGCAGCAGGCTGAGATATTTTCCTATGCTTTCAGAACGAAGCATCTCGAGAGTGTTCTTTTGTAAAGACTGTTCATATATTGTAAAGCAGGCATTCATGTGTAAAAGCCTTAGAGCATTAGATTGGTGGGATTGCTTAGTATGTGCTGGTAACTGCCACGGCTGATGGGAGTGATGGATCTCAATGTTTTCCTCCTCCTTGAAGTTGGGCAGAACATAAGAAGAGCTTACGCTTTTCAGAACTATACAGAAAAGCAAGACATCCAGATTTCATTTTTCATCCAAATATTGATACAGAATTAAAAAAAAAAAAAAAGCCCCACACAACCCAATAGATAAATTTTCTGGGGAACATCTAAAATTAATTCTGAAAGTGACATAGTTTATAATCTGAAACTTACCAAATTTACCTCTCAGTGAAAGAAAAAGAAGTATCAAAGTTCAGTCTAAACCACAACAATTTCTCACATTGAAAGGGTGTATGGATGAAGTACAACTGCCAGAGGTAATCAGAACAAATCTATTTCTTGGGAAATAATCCTTCACCTTACATACTATTCAAAGACTGCTTTTCTGAGGGGGAAAAAATAGGTAGAAAGTGTAATACCCAGCTGTTCTTACTGTAGCGCTAATGCTTCATTTCCCCTCACAATCTATCTTGAATTACAATAACCTGCTTCTGAAACTAGCTACTAATACCTTGCTTCTGAACAGAAAGTATGACAGCCCTCACACCCCTCCACAGGGTTTCCCATTTCACTTCTCAAGATCTATGTAATGTGCTGGGTGCATGTGAACGTGGGGCTGAGAGGTGGTAACAGGGAGGAGAGTAGCATAAACTCTAATTTTATCTTTCTAAAATAACTGACCTGCTCTGGTCAATCAAACATACTTTTTTTTTTTTTCTTTCCTCTCAGTAAGTTCCTCAAGGAAAATAGAAAATGAGGGCTTGTAGGCAGCACGTTAAAAACTTGTCTGTGCTCTGCCAGCCTGGACTCACAGGTTCAGAAGTACTGGTGTGAACGAAGTCTGCTGTTACGCCAGCTTAATCCTTAAGTTGCAAGTTGGTGGTCTTGCTGAAAGGAAAGCTTGCACTTCCAGCTGCTTGTTCCTGCTACGTCCCCTCTTACAGAAACAGTGCAGCAGCAGAGCTTCAGCCATTGCTGAACGGTGGTGGGAGGCTGATCCTGAGTGGATTTCAGGTGGTAGTCAGCCTTGAGCAGTTCACGGTACTAATGGCTGTGTGGGTACAGGTCTGAGAAGGGAGTGGTGGGGAAGAAGCGTGTTGTTGTTTCATCTGAAAGCAGTGCTTGGTGCTGCCGTGAATTCACTCATCTTCATGAAGTTGTGTTTTCACAGCAACAGGAATGTTTTCTCAACTGATCAAAGTGGGAGATCTGTGTGGTATGAATTGCTTAATGACTTGTGTTATAAGTCTGTCTGAAATTTGAAGGTACAGCACTGTTCTTACTGGTGATTAATGGTCTGATTCCCAAACGTGTGTTGGAATATAGCTGCTGGTAGAAAAAGGGAGAATTGGAGTACAGTGTGTGGTGTATGTAGATATGTATGTATATACTTCTGTGAAATCGTTGTACAAACTCTTATATATGTTGAATGCTGCCAGTCAACAAATGACCTACCTCTTTTCGTTACTGAAGTGTTGTTCTTCCACTGGCTCAGTTGAAAAGTTTTTTATTTTTCAACTGTGAAGGCCAATGGCATCCTGGGCTGCATCAAGAGAGGGGTGGCCAGCAGGGAGAGGGAGGTGATCGTCCCCCTCTGCTCTGCCCTTGGAAGGCCTCACCTGGAGTGCTGTGTCCAGGCCTGGGGCCCCCAGCACAGAGGGGATGTGGAGCTGTTGGAGCGGGTCCAGAGGAGGGCCACCAAAATGATCAGAGGGCTGGAGCACCTCTCCTGTGAGGAAAGGTTGAGGGAGTTGGGACTGTTCAGCTTGGAAAAGAGAAGGCTCCGGGGAGACCTCATTGCGGCCTTCCAATACTTGAAAGGAGCTTACAGGCAGGAGGGGGACCGACTTTTTACATGGGTGGAGAATGGTAGGACAAGGGGGAATGGGCTAAAACTGAAAGAGGGGAGGTTTAGGTTGGCCATCAGGAAGAAATTCTTCCCTGAGAGAGCGGTGAGGCGCTGGCACAGGCTGCCCAGAGGAGCTGTGGCTGCCCCATCCCTGGCTGTGTTCAAGGCCAGGCTGGATGGGTTCCTGGGCAGTTTGATCCGGTGAGCTAGTGGCTGGCAACCCTGTCCACGGTAGGGGGGCTTGGAACTAGCTGATCTCTGAGGTCCCTTCCAACCCAAGCAATTCTGTGATTCATTCTATGATTCTATGACTTCCCATCACACATGAGGTTTTGAATCAAAATTGTTGTATTAAACATGCAGTATCCTTCCTGTGGCATTTGAGGGTAGGAAGCATGAGCAGAATTCTTCAGAAAAGATTTAACAATGAGAATGAAGCAACAGTAGGAACATGAGCTTATTCAAATAAATGTTTTGGATAATCTTTGTTCGTATTAGAATGGAGAATCTAAAAATGTGCTTATGTTTGTTTGGTTTGAAATAGTATGGAAATCTCTAACCTGAAGTCAGAAGAACATTAGCAGTAGGTCGAGGGAGATCATCCTTCCCCTCTGCTCAGCCCCAGTGAGCCCACACCTGGAGTCTGAGCCCATTTCTGGGCTTCCTGGTACAAGAGATACATGGAGCTACTGGAGACAGCCCAGGAAAGGGCCACGAACATGATAACGTGCATGGAGTGCTTGACACAGGAGCAGAGGCTAAAAGAGATGGAACAGTGCAGTCTGGAGAAGAGAATCATAGAATTATTTAGGTCAGAAATATCAAGTCTAGCCATCACTAACAGTACTGATTCACCACTAAACAATGTCCCTAAGCACTGTGTCCACACATCTCTTGAACACCTCCAAGGAAGGAGACTCCACCACCTCCCTGGGCAGCCTGTTCCAATGCCTGACCACCTGCTCTGTGAAGAAACTCCTTCTGATATCTGATCTAAACCTGCCTGGCACAACTTGAAGCTGTTTCCTTGTGTTCTATCACTTGTCATCTGAGAAACAAGACTGACACCCTCCTCGTTGCAGCCTCCTTTCAGGTAGCTGTAGAAAGCAGTGAGCAATGAGGTCTCCCCTGAGCCTCCTCTGCTCCAGACTGAACAGCCCCAGTTCCCTCAGCCACTCCCCATCAGCCTTGTGCTCCAGGCCCTTCACCAACTTTGTTGCCCCTCTTTGGACACGCTCCAGGGCCTTGATGTCCTTCTGGCAGTGAGGGGCCCAGAACTGAACACAGCACTCGAGGTGCGGCCTCACCAGTGCCGAGTGCAGGGGCACAATCACCTCCCTGCCCCTGCTGGCTGCACTATTCCTGATGCAAGCCAGGATGTCCTTGGCCTTCTTGGCCCCCTGGGCACACTGCTGGCTCCTGTTGAGCCAGCTGTCCACCAGCAGCCCCACATCCTTTTCCTCTGCACAGCTTTCCAGCCACTCTGCTCGAAGCCTGTAGCATTGCATGGGGTTGTTGTGACCAAAGTGCAGGACACTTGGTCTTGTTGAACCCTGTGCAAATGGGCTCAGTCCATGGATCCAGCCTGTCCAGATCCCTCTGTAGAGCCTTCCTCCCCTCAGGCGGATCAACATTTCCTCCCAGCTTCGTGTTGTCTGCAAACTTCTTGAGGGTGCACTCATCAAGATCGCTGATACAAACATTAAGCAAAGCTGACCCCAGTGCCGATTCCTGGGGAACACTGCATGTGATTGGTGCCAGCCAGATTTAACTCTGCTCACCCTGACCCTTTGTTCTCAGACATTCATCCTGTTTTTTACCCTGTCAACAGTACATCCTTCCAAGCCATAAGCAGCCCCTTTCTCCAGGAAGAGGCTGTTGGAAACAGTACCAAATCCTTTGCTAAAGTCCAAGTAAACATCATCCATAGCCTTTCCCTTGTCCACCTAGAGAATCATTACAGAAGATCAGGCTATTCAGGCAGGACCTGCCTTTCATCAACCTGTGCTGAGTAGGCCTGACCATCTGATTGTCCTGAGCATGCCACATGATTACACTCGAGATGATCCACTTCATGACCTTCCTTGGCACCAAGGTCAGACTGACAGGCCTGTCATGCCCGAGGTCCTCCTTCCTGCCTTTCTCACAGATGGGTGTTTGCCAACATCCAGTCACCTGGGACCTCCCCTAGGCTGGTAAAATTACTGAAAGTGGCTTGATGAGCAAGCTCAGGGGATCTCAGCAAGCTGTGCAAATACCTAACATGAGGGAATGAAGAAGAGGGAGTCAAACTTACCAGTGTGTCCACTGACAGGACGAGAGGTAGTAGGCATAAACTGAAGTACAGGGGATGCAATTTAAACACAAGGAAAAAAAAAAATTTTGTTTTAATAGTGAGGGTCATGAAGCACTGGTATGCATTGTCCAGAGAGGAGATGGGATCTCCGTTCTTCAGGGTGTTCAGAACCCAACTGGACATGGTCCAGAGCAGTCTACTTTTGCTGACCATGCTTGATCTGTGGGGTTAGACTAGACAGCGTCCAGAGGTCCCTTCTAACTTCAGCAGTTCTGTGATGTGCTCCAAAACAAAGTGACAACAGCAGACTAGTCTGCCTCAAGTCAGAATGAGCATCTGCTTCAAAACAGGTTAAGGCATGGCGACCTTGGAGTTTGTTTTTGTTTCGAGTTTTGATAGCAAACAATTTGGGCATGCTGTCATTGTCATCCCAGAAATAGAGAAGTGTGGTTTTGTGCATTTATGAAGCAAGTGTTGTAGAGGAATGGGGAAAGGGACTGACTACTAGAACATCTGTAAGTGGCAGCAAGGATATAGCTGAGTGGTTTTGATGTATTGATTATGAAAGACCATAATACACTTTTTTCCATAGTAAGTGTTCATTCAGTGCTATTTCCAGTTCTGTCTACATTGCTAGTAGGTTAGATGCTGTTTTGGAGAAGCAAATGATGTTGTGGGGGACAGAAGTGAGACTGTTTTTACACACGATATAAAAGTTTCATGAAATTTAAAGTAGATCAAGTCTTTAAAACTGTTTTTTTCTTAACCCTTGTGTAAGAACTTGTCACATTCTGTATATGTGACAGATATTTAGGAAGGTTAGAATGAATGTACCTAATTTTCTATTGCAAATTGAGTTGTTACCTAGACAGAAGCTGCAAAAACAGCTCTTTTCACATATACATTATAAACCTCTTCAGCAACTGTGTACAACTCACAGTGGATGTGCTGTGGTGCCTGAGGCTGTCTATGCTTGGTGTAAAGTGCTTGGGAGGTGCTGCAGGAAGTCTACTTTGTAATACGCCTTGAGATCAGTTGCAGAGTCAATTTCCATATCAAATGATGGTTTTGTGGTCAAAGCTATCTTTTAAGGAACTACATTTCTTGAAAGTGCACATTTAGCAAGAACCACAGCGTTAGTCACTTAAACTAGAACAGGAACTTCTCTATACCCGAAGGAGTACATTTTTGTCAGTGGTCAGAACCAGTTAATCACGGAACATGTGCAGGGTTTGTAGAGCAGAGATTTAAACATAGATTAACTGCATATAGTCTGAAATATTCAGCTTTTGATGAGTTATTGTAAACCCCAAGAGGCTGAGTATGGTAAAAATAGTCTTACTGCTCAGAATGCCTCATCTGATAAAAATATTTGCATTTTTTAGGTTATGGGCTTTGGGATGGGGGCTGTGTTACGTTCATATAGCTCTCTTTAGCACATACTGCTTTGCTTGGTATGCTTCATTATCAGCCTATATGGTTAAATTACCTGTTTAGAGTACAAAAACTGAAGTTGGCATACGAGCGGAAGAAGAGCTGTCTTGAGGAGAGAAAGAAGTTCGTTCGTTTTAACAGTACCTCTTACAGAAATGAACAACTGAAAACTTCCGTGACTACTTTAAAAGACTGTTTACCTGACTGTATTTAAAAAAAAAAAAAAAAAAAAAAAAAAAAAAAAA
>VXAV01010451.1:1446-19270 GCA_013399715.1 Alectura lathami
GGGTTCTCAATGCTCCATCCCGCAGGACCTGGCAGAGGTGTGCAAACGGGATGGCGCGGAGCGAGCTGAGAAGGATGTGGACCGGGTGGTCGGCTTGGGCAGCTCCAGGTAGGCACCAAAACACCGCTTAAAAAAAAAAAAATTGCAACTTTTATGTTTCTTAAAACAAATTTTGTGGCCCACTGCTGTGGTTTCTGCCCCCAGCGGCAGTGCCGGCCGGGTGATGCTTTCCAAGGAAGACAAAGAGGCGGCCAAGCTGGGGCTCTCCGTCTTCACGGTACGTTGGGGTTGACCTGGGAGCATGGAGAAAGCGTGGGTTTTTGGGTTGGAAGTGACTGCTGCGGGCATTTTGAGCTGTTCCCAAGGTTAATTCTCCCTTTTAAAAGGAGAGCAACCTTTTTGTTTTGGTGTAACTCAAAGCTCTGGGCGAGCCCACGCACTCGCTCTGTGCTTTTCTCTCCCCATACGCCAGCACCAGAAGGTCTGCAGCAGTCCCGAGGCATCTGGCTCCAAGAGGAAGCAGGACAAGGAGGAGAAGGCGGAGGAGAAGCGGTGAGGATGGGGACACGTCCCGTGCCACCTGCCCCTGGTTGGAGGGTGGGAAACAGCCAGGACTGGCTGTGCTTTTCCAGGGAATGTTGTGCAAAATGCTCCTCTGGTTGGGTTCAGCATCACAACTTGGTCTGCGTTAGCCTGTATCCCGCCCCGACCTCTGCATCACCCCCAAAGCCCCTTTTTTATTGTGGGTTTCTCCTTTACCAAGGAGACCTGGTACAGATCCAGGCAGGGATGGGGATGGGTTTTTGGTGCGGGAAGGGCTGGAAGGATTTGTGGGGCAGCTACCCATGGGTGCTGCCCTATTTCTCCCTGATTCTGCAGGACAGAGAGCAGCAAGAAATCCAGAAAGGAGAAGAAAAAAAAGAAAAAGAAGAAACACAAGAAGGAGAAAAAGAAAGACAAACACCACAAGCGGGACGCCACTCCGTCATCCTCCGCCTCCTCTCCGGACCAGGACGAGAGGTAGAAGGGTCATGGGGCGAGGGAGGGGACACAGCGAGGGTGTCCCCGTGGGGTGACACCGCTCTGTCCCCACAGGCACCACCGGAGGAAAGCCCAGGACCGCCCGGCGTCCCACGGTGGCCGTCCCAAGGCGTCACGACACCATCACCGCCGCGACACGGACTCTTCCGACAGCAGCAGCGGGGGCTCGGGCAGGAGCCCCTCGCGCCGCCCGACCCGCAGGAGGGCACGGAGCCGCAGCGGGGACGGCCACCGGCACCCGTCCCCGCGGCACAAGGGCAGAAAGAGGAGCAGGAGCCGGTCTCCCCGCTCCCACAGGGCCAGGCAGCGTCATGACACAGATTCGGATGACTGAGGGTTGGTTTTTTTTTTTTGCTGGAGAGAAGTTCTATAGGTTATATATTTTTTAAGGTTATTGTCTAAATTAAAGTCACATCTTTACAGCTACCAAGGCTGAGTCTGGCTGTTGCGGGCTGACCTCGGCACAGCCTGGCCAGTGTGTTACGTTTTGGATGTTGTGCAATGCCACTGTGCGGTTCCCCTCCATGGGGGTCTCCATCTGCCCCCTTTGCTTAAACCTGGGGCAACACCAGCTCGCCTTGCTGCTTTCTCTGTCTGTGGCTTTTGGAGAGTGAGGAGAAGATGGCTACAGAAAGGGAGCAAAACGCAGCAGGTTCCCAAGCACCTCCCGCCATGGATCTGTCCACTCTTACTCGTGCAGCTCTGATCCCCAAAATCTGTGGAGACCTGGACACTAGCCAGCACCTTGGAGCAAGGCACGAGGAAGCAGAGGTGGCGTCACGGCCGTGAGCTCTCAGGGGGTGGCACAAATCACCACTGGGATGTCCCCGTGTGTCCCTGTTCCCTGCGTGCGGCTGGAGCAGCCTGTCCCCAGGGATGAATGTTTTCCTGGCCCAAGTCTGCGGAAAACTGGGGGGGCTTTGCGGCTTTGAGCAGCTGCAGGAGGGGGTGTGCCTCAGCAGCCGGTGGCAGAGGTGATAAATGTCCCTTTTGGCTGAGAAATGGCCTCTGCTTAAAAGGGAAACCGCAGGGAGCGCCGCTCCTCGGCAGATGGGGAGAAGAGGGATGGGGCTGGGGCGTCTCCTGTGGATGTATTCGGCGCATTCCGTTCCCATCCAGGATTTTAAACCTCGCACCATAAATACAGTGATTTACGCGCTGGGTGCGCTGAGCGAGGGACGTGGGTTTTAAACCAATAAATAGAAACACCGCTCCGTGTGGAAAGGGGTCATCCCCAGTGGCTCCCGGCTGGCGCACCGCCGGCTGCGTAGGGCCATCAGCATGGGCTGGGGCGGCTGCGCGGAGCACAAGGGCCTCGTTTGTGTAACGAGCGCTGCAACTCCTCCTGCCCAAGACAGGGCTGCTGTGTGTGTCTTGGCAGACAAAAGCCTCGTGCCGGTGACCGGCATCGCTTCGCGCTTTGGCAGCTTTCGGGCTCTTCCGTCACCCGTTGAGGCCGTGCCACCGCGCTGCCCGCAGCCCTCCGGGAGGGACGGGGCGCGGGGTGGGACCGGCCGTGCCCGCATGGAACAAGGGCAGCATTCATTGCCGGGAGGGGGGCGAGCTGGAATAAAGCCCTTCTGTCCCAATCCCCTCCTGGCTGTGAGCATGTGCTTAACCCTGCTGGTGTGGGCAGCAGGAGGTGTTGCATGGATTTTTCTTTTTTTCTTACCCCTTTAGTTCCTTCTGGAGTGGCATTGATGCCCTGTTGGCAGGGCCACAGAGCGATTCCTCTTCATCTGAGCAGCTGTGGCCCCACAGCCACGTGCAATGCACACAAGTCCAAGCCTTCCCCATGGGCTCGCTGCATTCGGGGACACCCTGCTGGTGCTTTTTGGGGTGTGACTGGTGCCTGCTGGGAGCATCCCAGTGCAGTGGTGGGGATGGTGGAGCATGGCCCTGCTGCCTGGGGAGGGTTAATGGGAACTCAGCACTGAGAGCTCCAGGCTGAAAAAGGAACTTAAAAACCCAAAGTCAGCACAAATCCACCGCCCAGCTCGGGGCTCCGGTCCCAAACTCCCGGTGCCCTCATCCGGCTTTCCTAAGCAGGGCAGGGTGCGTCCCCTCCTGCAGTCCCTGCTTCCGACCTCACGGAGCGGAACCAGCCAGCAGCACCAGCAGCTCCCACCTCTCGTACCTGCTGGTCTCCACGTGCTGTCTGAAGAAGGCACCTCTGCCTATTTCACACCCAAAGCTGAGCTCCTGAAGAGCAAAACGCTTTGAGAAATAAAAGCCAGAAGTGGGGTGAAGGAGCCTCACCCCATCCCTACCCCAGCGCTGCAAATCCATCCATCCACCTCTGCTCTCCTCCGCACCAAGCTGCTACACAGGTTCCTGTGGACAGGGATGGAACCACACCAGCTGCAGTGCTCAGCCTGGCTGAAGCACGCTGGCGTCTTCCCTGGGCGCAACCTGCCTCCCTCCTGCCTGGATGGGTGGCTAAAATCCCCAGGGGCTTGGCCAAGCCCAGGCCAAAACAAAGCCAGCGCTGCCCCAGCAGAGGGCTGACTCCCACAGCTGCTGATCCCAGATAACATCAGCACATTCCCTGTCTCTTCCTCCTCCCAGCCTTGGCGAGCAACAAATTGCTGTATAGCTGGGGGTAGCCTGGACACTGCACCAACACGCCTCACACAAAAACCCCGTACAGACACCCACATGCTGCTGTGGATGGGGTTAGAGTGCTGCGCTAAAAGCAGGGCACCTGCCTTTCGAGGGATGGGGAAGAGAGAGGAGCAGGGGGCTCTGCTTGCTTCGGCAGTGCCAAGTGACGTCAGCAGGAGAGCTGGCCCTTCAAGTTCAGCTCACTCCCGCAACACGAACAAACAGATGTCGTGCCCAGTTAGGCATGCAAAGATCCTGATCCAGAGCTTGAAACTCAAGGTGAAACAAACAGCTCTGAACGACTAACCTGACTTACAGGAGTTTTGTAACCCCGTGTCACTGTTTGCCTAACGCTGTTTACCCTTTACTGCAGAGCCAAGCTCAGAGTGCAAGAGCAGGGCTCAGGCAGCCCTGGCTGGGAACCTGGAATCAACCTGATCTCCTTCCTCCCCGCAGCACCCTCAGCTGAAGACAGGACAACCACTTCACTCAGCCCCAGAAGGAACCTGCGCTGGAGCTCTGGGCCAGCCTGCACACACATTAAATCCTTCACAGAACAAGGCAGCTGCTTAGAGAAGAAACAAAACCTGCTGGGAAAGGGGGGTTAACCTGTTCGACAGATGAGAGATCAGAAGCAGACCAGCACTCCCAAAGTCCCCTCTGACAGCCATCCGAAGCCTCAGTTCTCCCCACGTGTGAGGTGCTGCTGCGTAACCTGCAGAATACCTTTCCTCCTGTGTATTTCCAACCTAAGGGGGAAAAAAAAGTCAGCTGCAGCTCCAGCCAGGAAGACAGCCAAGAGCTGGCCTGCAGCCCGAGCACAACCATCAGTGATGAGAGGCTGCAGCTGGCCAAAGAGAAGGCAGAACACCAGCTGGGAGCAGCGCAGTCCCACCGCAGAAGGACAAAATCAGTTTTTAGGAAGGCAGACTTTACCCCAACAGCAGATCACTCACAGAGCCTGTTACTACAGAACAGCCTGCTGCGGGAAGTGATGGGGCTACTCCCCAAGCACCAGGCAGCAAGGAGACTCAGCAGATGCCCACCAGGCAACAGGACACAGGACTGCTGCCCGCTTCTTCACCTAAAGAGCTAGCCTAGGAATGATGCATTGGTTGGGAAATCTGGGATGTGCTGAAATTTCCAACCAGCTTGTGATGATGTGGCAAAAGATGGGTGAGGTGGGTGTTAGTCCTCAGCAAAACCTAACAGAGTGCTGCCTAAAGGTGAGACAGAACAGCATGATACCAGTGCAAGTTTCATGAAACTTTTTATTCAACAAGTATTTCATTATGATTTTGCCAAGATGATCAAATGAACAGCAAGGCATAAAAAACATGAAATAGTTAAGAGATTTTATTCTAATAGCTTTAATTACAGTGCTTGTTTGTCGAAATGAAAACTGAAAACAAGTATACAAAACAGTTGATTACTAATCGTGTATTGAAAGCAATAAAGGTTTCCACAACACTAAACAAACCAGTTCTGATAGTTCTTCAAGTTAAAGTTTAACAGCTCCAGCTTCTTCAGTGTTTATCAAAATACAAAAGAAAAGTAGAGAGGTCTTTTTCTGATGGCAAATCTGAACCTTGCAGTATGAGGGATGCCAAGGGTTTTCACACATATACAGATATGGGATTGTTCCAAGGTGGGATTGAATACTTCTAGAGTGGAATGACTCTCCTAACTCTCATGCTTTTTTGTTTTTTTTTTTTTTTTCCCCCTAGACACTATATATAGATGTTTGGTGTTTTTCATGGCAATTCTTACTTAAGTACAGTACCTTCTGACTATAGAGCTTAGGACTGGTACAGGCTGTGCTTTCTGTGGAAAAGTTTGCCTTCTGGAGTGGTTTACACACAAAAGTACAAAACACTTTTGACAAATACAACAGGCTAAAAATGTGACTTCCAGAAATTATTTGAGTTCAATGGAAGTGATAAATCTCACCTGAACCAAAAGTCAGAAGTTTAGCATGAGTCTGCAAGCTCATCTAAACCAGGTCCGGCAAATCTTTTAACAAGTACGAACCAACGTGAGCACACCGTATGAGCTACAGAAAGAGTCAGAGATCTGTTGGTGATGACCTGCATTTCAACCAGACGAAGCTGATCTGGTGTCAGTCGTCGCTTCATCATTTCAAAAGAACCAGGAGTCACCACATCAGAGCTAGAACAGCAGAAGCCATGTCAAACCTTTGTGTGTTGAAGTGTTTTTACTTTTCCTTGACTACTTAAAAAAAAAAAAAACAAACAGAATTCAGGTTAAAAACCAATCACCAAAATGGATCTCACAGATCTCACAACCCAGCCAAGATAGTATCCAGCTCTACTGCACAAGGACCGCTGGCAACCCTTACGTTAAGCCACTTAATCCCTTCCAAGTACTAAACAGTGAGTTGATTCTTTACAATAAAAAAGCTGAGTAATATTGCATAGGAGTACCAGAAACTGCCTCATTGGAAACAAAAACTATTTACATTAAATAAGAAACCTAACTGTTTTCAGGCTTGGATTTGCCACATTTACAGCATGATGCAATATATACTGTGACAAAAGAAATGAAAACAGCTTCCGGCACTCAATACCACAAAGTAGCACAGTTTGCCACATTAGAGTAAAGCGAAGGGCGAATAGGAGGAAATAAGAGGGAGGGGTGCAAAAAGAGGGAAGAGGAAGGTTTCTGGTTTCATTTCTGGTTTCGGAGCTGATTGGACAACCAGTCCAGTCCTTCATAGAGACCGTCTCCACTAGTGGCACAGGTCGCCTGGATGTACCAGTTCCTGTGACGGAGAGAATGCAGTCCAAGTTTGTCTGTGATTTCTGCTGCATTCATCGCGTTCGGCAGGTCCTGAGGGAAGGAAGAAGAGTCATTCTCTCTCCTGCTAGCTGGGGAGAAATGCCCGCCCTTTCTAAACAACTTGCTCTGATTGATCATCAGCTTTAAATCCATTGTTCAAAGTTAAGAGCGCTCAGAGTTCATCTTTCAGAACAACTCAGTGGATTATACTCAAGCTATTTTGCCTGAACTGACGCAAGTCCCCAAAGGTTTAGACACACCAACAAAAGCACTGCTTGCAGTATCAGACTACTACTTCAGGGACCAGACACAAGCTGGCTGATGCTTGGATCCAGCCATCGAGCCCCTCTGAGCTGACCCACAGCTGCGTACAGTTCATGCCCTGTTTCATTCACTTCCCACTCAGGAAATGTCTTCTGCAACTGCAGCTACGACTCAAACCCAACTCTTCTCATGAACTAGCACTCAGCTCAGCACTGCTTCTGCCCATAGCCCACCCTTCCTGTTCCTAGGAAAGGACTTCTACAGCCTTTTCACCCTTCCCAGCTACGCCTGCACTACTGAGCAGGCAGCAGGCTATCCCTCCTGTCAGCTCCCTCACAGAAGGCACTTTCCAGATACAAACTGCGTGAATGGGCTTGTTGTCTTCTGCAAAACTGAATGCACGTTTACTGAAAGCCCATCTACGATGCTGAAAACACAGAAGTTCAAGATCCAGTGCTCACAAATACGCTGCATGCTTTGAGGAGCTCCTACAGGAAGGCCCCTTCCTTTGGCATACCTGTTTGTTAGCAAACACTAATAGGACAGCATCTCTAAGCTCATCTTCTGCCAACATTCTCATAAGCTCTTCTCTGGCCTCATTCACTCGTTCTCTGTCATTACTGTCAACCACAAAAATCAAACCTAGGAAGAAGCAAACAATGAGCATAAGCAGACAGCAAGTGCTATCTACAAGTGATATCTGCTTCTGGCGATCAGAACTCAGCTGTGGAGAGAAAGCGATGCAAAACAACACATACATGAAAAAATACAGCTCATACGATTGTAATTCACATCTGAGAGAAAGCCTGCTCTTGCCAAGAGCTGGTGAAAGCAAACAGCTCATCTGCATTTGGATTTTGGAACCTCTGCTCGATCTACATAACCACTGCGTATTTTCCAACAGGGAGCATCTCCTGAAGTCCTGTGCCAAGGCTCTAACGCATGCACAGAAAGGCACAGCAGTGGAAGAAACGACAAGCTCTCAGCTCACAGGGCTGTTCCAGTCTGGAGGAAGTGACCAGTAGTCAGGTCTGCTTTGAAGTGATGGCTGAGAGCTTACAGAAGTAAACCAGAAATTCTGAACCCACTGATTCAGACAGACAAGGAAGACTGGTTTCTAGATTTCTTTCCACCCCTCTTTGAACCAGCACTGGTTTAACAGAAGTGCCACACCAGCACACAAACACACCCTGTTGTAACAGTAACTACTATTTTTCCCCAACCAACTGGTAAGATTACAGTAAGGACAAGGGAAAAAACTTTTTGTATTCTGGAGGTCTGTGATGTAGGGGTTAGGACTCACCTTGTGTGTTCTGGAAATAATGGCGCCAGAGTGGTCTGATCTTATCCTGACCACCTACATCCCACACTGTGAAGCTAATGTTCTTGTATTCTACTGTTTCCACATTGAAACCTGAAACAGAAAATCTCAGTTAGACACACTTGGCCTGTACCCATTTTATTTACCAGCTCACACTCAATGTCATTACTAAGAATATTACCTTAAAATTTAAATCTACTTTAAATAAGCAGTCTTACACAGCAGCCCTCAAAAGAGGCAGATGTGAGCTCTCCAGAACTCCTACCCTCCCTATCACCCTGCCCCAATTAAAGTAATGAACTTCACAGCTCTATCTGCTGCCCGAGCAGCTAAAAAATGCAGAGCAAACTATGTCCAAAAACAGTAGCAAAACCCCACAGGCTACTGAGGACAGCAAATAAAGCAAGTCTCAGATCACCCAGATCTCAGCCACCCTCCCCAGTAAATCCAGTCAGCCTCTGTTTCTCAGTCTTACCTGCTTGAGGCCACAACACAGCTAGCAGAAGGCAGGCAGAATGCCTCGGCCCATAAAGGGTCATTGGATAAATGAATGAAAGGAAGGAATGGGGAGGGAAAAAAAAAAAAAATGCAATCCCCTCCTACGTGGGGAGATTTAGCTGTGGTTTTAGCAAACATTTGTTCTGACAGTCAAGTCAGCACTAAGTCATTAAATCAACAGAGCTGGCAGCAGAGGCTGCAATCCTGCTGCAAACGCTGGACCCAGATCTCAAAGCGAGGAGTTTACAGTAGTGTAAAAATCTTACCTATAGTGGGGATAGTAGTCACTATTTCTCCAAGTTTAAGTTTGTACAAAATAGTAGTCTTTCCTGCAGCATCCAGACCAACCATTAGAATTCGCATTTCTTTTTTGCCAAAAAGGCCTTTGAAGAGGTTAGCAAAAATATTTCCCATCTTGAGATGTGTTTTCACTGGCCAGTGAAGTCTAGAGAAAGAGATCACAGTACCACTCATGAGTTACCCATGGCTGTGTTCGGACCAGGACATAACCAAGCACCAAAAAGTACCTGACAATGCAAGCTCTTTAGGTACCCCGACACAGAGCACACGAATTTTCCCATACTAAGACAACACAACAGACAAACAGATCAGCCAAAACTTAGCCCTCATAAAAAGAAAGACACAGCTCTGAGTGCTTTAAAGCTTTCCAGTACTCTTTCAGAGATTTGAGTACTAAATGTTGTTCTCAAACTTCTGTGTGCACTGTTCCTTACTGGCTTTCCACCCAACTGATGACCTCATGCACTCTGCCCCTCACAAAATTCATCTGCAGCTTGAAGTGTCATCATAAGACACTACTTAACTGTAGGTCAATTAAAATAAAGTTTTAGATGCGTGCTGATCTCTTCACCCTTTAGTTGTTCCTTCTTTTGAGAAGGAAACTCGGAACACAGCTTGGATTCACTTCTACTCAGAGCAGCTTCCTTCCTCTTGAACCCTTCGGAAATGCGAACACAATGCAGGCACAAAGCAGCGCCACTTTCATTGATTCTGGAGACCTTTACAGAGCAAATTCTGGTCATTAAGGTTTGGTAAACATAAATGAATAGCTACATTAAAAGAGGCAGGTTCAGGAACAAGTGCTTCTTTCTTCACTTTGGATGCTCACAGGAGATTGACAGCACCAGGAGCTCCTGTTTGGGCCACCACCTCCCCCCGTCCACAGTCAGAGCCCTCCGTGTGCCTCGGAAGGGGCTGCACCCCTACCACCCTCCTCCATGACTCCCTGCCACCCCCAGGCTTACCAGCACGCAGTTTACAGCTGAGTCTGAAATCACAAAGAACTACTATTCTGCACACATGAGATCAAAAAAGCAGGCAGAAGGCTGTCAGACATAGCTGGGGACGTTACACGCCTTTATTGCTGCTTTCTGCAGAAATTCAGATGCAAGTTTGAAATGAACAGATCAAGGCCAGCTGAAAAAGCATGCTTAAGACAGCAGAAGCACGCAGAGCCAAGAGGTGTAACATTCAAGGGTTGGGTTTCCTGTAAACCAAGTCATAATTTAAATATGAACTCTGAATCAGCTCTCAGAGCTGCTCTGTACTTTATGGTGAAGCTTGAAACAGAAGTTTTACTGGAATTGTATTTTACAGAACATCTGAGACAACTAAACAAGCTCTGAACTGAAGACTGCACTGCAGAGCAAAAATCCTGCCCTACTGTTCAGCTCTGCCCTATGGCCGTACCAAGCCTGCCTCCCTCCCACAGCACTGGGACAGGCCGCAGCCCTCCTGCCCCTCCCAGGAAGTCTGCTGGAAACAAGTTTTAACCCAAAAGTTACATGTAACATTAACTTTGTCACATGTGCAGCACAAAGCAGCCTGGCAGTTCAGTTCAGAGTCCACTCCAAAGTTCCTGAAGGACAAACAGCACTTTGGAAGTTACCAGCTGAGGTAACTCAAGCCACAGATTCACTCATTTCATGACTAAACACCATGAAGCTTTACAGTCAAACTCCTCTGAAAGCCAGACAGGGCAGCCTGTGGATTAAAAGCAAAGCAAAGTTTCAGAAGTTCTATTATTCCACCACTTCCTTCACATTTCTGAAGCCCCACCATGAATATTCAACTGCCACGTGAACCTATGAAAGTTATATAAACAGGAAGGTTAATTAGGAAGTAGCAAAAACAGGTTTGCTGGAGTCCCTGTGCACCCAAATCGCTCCCGCAGCAGGAAATCTCCCCCCAGCAGCTCTTAGGGGGATGGTAGCTGGAGAGCTTTCCTTTGTCTGCTGCTCATGCTGACTGCCTGCTACTTTATCTTAAAAAAAAAAAAGTCAGGGTTGAACTGTTACCTTTAACCCAAGCTCTTATAGACCACTAAATCTCGTTTAAGAACTTTTGAGGGAAAAAGACTTAAGGCCTGGAATAGGCTNTAAAAGCATAATATGTTATTAAACATTTGGTTTCCATTCCTTCTTGCTCCCTCCACATTCATACTTAATCCAAATCACATCTTTAAGTTATTCTGTACTTCAGGGTACGTGACGTTGCACTCTGTGCTTTTATTTTTTAAGTAGACAAAGGAAATGTAGTTTATAACCTGTCCCCACAGGACAGGTGTCTTTAGATGTTGACTAGAAAGCAGTGGTAAAATTGCTTTCTAAAATACGCCACGAGTAGCCTGCCTGCAGAATCCCCCAGGCTGCTGTGGCTCCCACCAGACCCCTGCGGGATGGGGTGGAGGTGTCTGTCTGTCCCCATTGGCAGCACCCTCCTCTGACCTCTGGCTAGAGCCACGTCGGTGTGCTGTCACAGGAAGGCGACGCGTGCATTACACCGCTGTCAGGACATGGTCCCTGCCGGGATTGCGTCACCTCACACCGAGCACCCTGAGTTCCTCCCTCCCTCCCAATAAAACCCTCATCCAAATCAGGGCCAGAACCGTGACCATCCACCTCCAGCAGTCAGGGCTCTCTTTTTCAGGCTGTTTAGGCTGTCAGACAGCACAGACACCACCAGAGCAGGAACTGCTGCCACAGTTCGGAGCCGCTCCCCACAGCTTCGCTGCCGTCCGTTAATGCAGCTCAGCTGAGGGATCACGCGGTCACTTCCAGCCTTCTTCAGAGCTGGATCTGCTTAGGGTAAATCTCAGCCTGTTAGCTGGACCATGAGAACAAGCACGCTCCAAAAATATGGGGAAATGTAAGGCTCTGTTAGGTTTACCAAGTAATCCTGTGTGTTTACAAACGCTTGCAATCTGTACCAGGACTTGTCAAAATACCACCCCTATTATATACAGGAGGTAACTTTCTCTTTTCCTTAATGCAAATGGCAATAATTGCTGAACTGTTTTAGGTGCACAAAAAGTTCAATCAAGCGCCTGTACACATGGGAAGGGTACTGCTTGCAAGCTGCTTATCGTACTTCAGCACGTCTTCAGCAGAGGCACCTATCAGAAAGGTGTGCGTGGCAGGCGGCAATCTGAACAAACAGCACTGCTTCTGCAGAGCAAAGCGTGCAAGCTCCCTCAGCACAGCTTCAGTGGCTCCAGGTGGATGCCCACCATTCCTCTCCAAGCCCAGATCACCCCAGCGCACGTCTGCTGTGCCCGAAACACTATTTCTGCTGCTCGCTACTCCTCAAACGTGTGCAGCAGCAGAAACCTGCCGGGCAGGTTCAGCTGAGCTATAAGGTGTCATTGACAAACAGAAAGGCATTCCCTGGTCAGACAGCAGTTCTGTTTCAAGGAAGGAAGGTATTTTCAGCAGCCTGTTTTCTAGTAAGCGATACATTTAGATAAGCAATTAGGAGAACAGTGAGCCTTTCTGAAAAAGGCTGTGTGTAGTGAGTTAAAAATGAATGAGTGTCTGCCAGAGCGGGCAGCCTGCGTCTGCTGAAGTGATATAGCCCGTGAGTAACGACCACAACTCGCCTTTATTAATTGCAGGGGGTTAGAATCAAAGCTCTGAGGAGCATCTCAAGACCAAACATCGCTCAGCATTTAATCTTCTGCAGCGTTTTGTATTTAACTGCACGTTAATGCACTTCAATGCCATTTCCTTCAGATCCTTTATCCTGAGAGGGCCAAAGTGCTCCCCAGATGGACTGTCAGCTAACAACCAGCCCATGGCAGTATGACCAGAGGGGCATGCAAAACACTGAGGAAAGTGCAACTTTGCAAAAACTCAATTTTGCACCTTTTGGAAAAAAGGTTTTCTTTGACCACACATAGGTTAAAGTTCACCCAGCCAGGATTTAGGCTTATACCACACCTTTAAACACATCACAGCAGACAAAAATTAGAAGTTGTTTAATTAGTGAAGTTATATCTGCACTACAGAAATACATTCATTTCACTTCTATGTACAGTTATCACACAAAGCTTCCAAAGTGTGAAAAGCAATTCTCAAAACTTTGCAAGTGGTGCAGTAACAGCTGCTTCACGCAATCGTTTTGGCAATCTGTTCTCTGTATTTGATGAACACCAGCAGCAGTAGGGTCAGGCTAGAAATCCGTGGCTCTGCCACGTCCCTTCAGAGGCGCAGAAGGCACTTGCTGACTCTGGAACTAGCAAGTCTCCCTAGCAGGTTCTTATCTTTCCTTAAATGCCTGTTTCAAGAAGAGACTGGCACAGCATGGCACAGCTGTACTCAGAACACGGACCCTGAGGCACAAGCCAAAGGCTGGCAGTGAAGCAGGGATGCTACAGGGGCAGGATGACCAACCAGCTGTATCCTGGTGGTTCTGCTCTGGTACCTATGGCCAGTGAAACTGGAGCACTCAGAGACAGCCACCTACTATCAGCAGCACACCTCCACGTAAAGGAGAGCGCTCGACATCAGCCAAAGTGTTAACTCCACCTCTAACGTGATTAAAAGAAAAATAAGTTACCAGATCCATAATTCCTAAGCTGGAATAACACAAACTGATTAGATCAGTCACAGGAAAACAGAAATTGGATCAATTTGTTACTTCACAGAAATATCGATTCAAAACCCAGTCAGTTATTACTAGTTGGCCTGTACCATGCTCCTAGTTAGTAGCACTCTGGAACATCTTAAATTAGACACGCAGCACGCAAAAAGAAATGAAATTTTATACACAAAAGATCACCACACCCACGTGTAAATGAGAGGTGAGGAAACCTTTTTAAATTCAGGTTGAACAGCTGCTGCTGGTGTTATACATGAGACCAGGCAAAGAACTTAAATTTAAGTGCAAAACAAATCTGGCAGCTTATTCTTTACAACTTAAAGTGTCATTTAGAAGGGGATGTGAGAAGTGATCCAGCAAAGAATAAAACGCTGCTAAGATTTTAGGCAGAATCCAGGCCCGCAGTACTTCACACCACCTCTCAGCAGGCACAGGCTGCTACGTACAGCTGCACTCTTTGGAACTTGAAGCAATTTCTTTGCAGATTAAAGATGTTCTGTTACCGCAAATTTTAAAAATCACTCCTGATCAAAACACTTGCTCATACATAGCCAAGGTGGCCCAGCACACAACTGCTCATGTACAGTCGTACTCAACTATTTTTAGAAGTTGTTTACTGGCCGTCCACATGTGATAGATAACCTGAGTGAAAGATGACCAAGTATCAGCCTGAGCCCTGTCTCTGCATGGCCTCACCGCTACGATTTAGCTTAGAAAGTCTGGATTTGAGTTAGTTGAGATTTCAGACCATACTGACGTCGTGGGGCATAAACAAAGGGAAAAATTCAGGAGTAGGTAACAAGCCTGCTAGGTTCTCTCACCAACAGGGAATTACCTGGAACTTAAATACCACCACAATGCAGGCAACCTTGAGAACTTCTCAGAGCTTCTCACTCCTATGAAGCCCCAACTCCCTCACAGCTGTGCCTGTTACAACTGGGGGTGTCTGCTCAGCGAGACAGACGCTAACCACTGCAGCAGTTTTCCCCACTTCACAGTGGTGGTGCTTTGCCAAGTATGGAACAGAACAGATGTCCCAGACGATCACAGCCTTGTTATTTGTCTTCCAGAGAAGCTCAGAGAAGCGCTTACACCCAAGCATGATGTAAAACACAAGTTAAAGGCATGTAACTGTACTCCACACCAAGAGGCACAGCTGGGTTTGGCCTCTAAAGGCCTGAACTGGCGAACTAAAAAGCACCCGAGTGCACCCTGCCTGTTCCAGGCAGATGTCAATTCAGCCGTGAGCGAGAAATTAGGTAATGAAAATCCAGCACCAGGCTGCTCCTTACGTAGCACCTTCAATCAGCCTAAGCAGGCTGAACATCTTGCTGTCTCTACACGTTACCCAGATACGGCACCTTCCAAATGCTGTCCCAGTCTCTGGAGAGCACCAGGCTCAGAGTGGCAGGAAAACAGAAAATAATTCCATGTACAAGACCAAAGCAAGGGCAAAGGACAGCAGAAGAGGGAAGAATTACTTTGGGGTGATGACTGCTTCCTAGACACCACAGGAACCCAGCCCTAAAAAAGTGGGCAGAATAAACCAAGAACACGAAAAAATAGTATCAAGCAAAGAGGGCCAGTTGTTCAGCTTGGTACTCAGAACCCCAACCAGATACTGCCTTACTCTCACCGTGATGTAGGTGCAGCAGACTACTTCTCTTTCACAGCCAAACCTCAAACTATTTCAAGCACCTGTACTCTCCACACAGAAAAGCATACAAACTAGCACATAGGAAAAAACACATCTGGTCTGAGAAGTATTTTCTTTAAGGGACAAGTTGACAGGTGGAGAAGTACAGAAGGAGCCACTGCTCGTTGCTGTAGAAAAAGCACATCCATCGCTTCCCTGCAGTCTGCTCAGGAAACAAAGTGGTGCCAACAATTTGTGACACCCAAATTTGACTGCCACTTCATGCTCACCTGCTAAATGGTGGGCACGCTGCTGCAGGAACCCAGCATTTGCAAAGCGTTTCTTCTCGGCAAGCTTTGAACAGTTTTTTGAAGCTGAACTACTCATAAGTTTAAAATCTTAAATTCTAAGGCAAATAACCTGTTACTCACTCCCACCAGCTGGGCAGTAAGTCAACATTTACACTCATATTAGAAATGGCAAGAACTCACTTGAGAGCTGCACTAATGAAAATGGCTTTTGGTTTGGGGAAAATGTCAAAGCAGAGCCTACACAGCTAGTGAGGTACAAGATCAGGGTATGAATAAGAGATGCATTAGAGATGAGTTTTATTAGAATGGAAACATCAGCAGCAGCACCACCACAGCCCTTCAACATTTGCACATGTCAGAAGCAAGGAACAAAAATGGATACTTGCAAGCAAAAGGAAAAATATGCTGAATAACAGAAAAAACAGCTGCTGTAGTAGGAAGCTGATAATAAACTTCTTTACTCATCAGTTAAAGAAAAGGAATAATGGCAGAGGACAGTGGCTCTAATAAAAGCTCTACAGCATTCCAGTAGCAAAACTTTCAGTAGGTTTCTAAAAAAGAATCAGAACTATTCTAAAAAAAGTCAGCTTCTGTTCACCAGCTTTACCCACTGCAAGGAAACACTGGTTCTTGCAAAGGCTGTTGAAAACCGTAGGAATTCCACTCCGAAAGCCCATCTTCCCACATCTCAGCAGCTTTTTTAAAGAAAGGTTATTTAAGCTTTGGTGCTGCAAGTCCAGCCGGAGCGTTGCACTGTGAGCTTTTCCTTCTTCCACCAATTAATGCCACCAATGGCTTACCTGGTCACTGTGCTGCAGCGAGCTGTATGAATGCTGCCTGAGGCAGGCTTCCCAACAGTTCTAACTGGAGCACAAGGCAACTGGATGAATTCTGAGGGCCAGAGTGCAGCCCCCTGTCCCCTCCCCTCTTTTTGTTTGCCTCGCAGAGCCGTAGCTCTGGGCCTGCCCCACGTATGATCCGGCAATGATTAGATACACTACAGGCCACGGCGGCAGCAAAGGCTGTTCTGAGTGGGGATGACATCTGCTTGAGTCATTTTTCCACCTGATGCTCTACCAGAGGAGAAGGGTCAGCAAACGTGGCAAACCAATCGAGCTGGAGAGGCTGAAGTGCGGCCAGTTCCTCACCCTTTGACCCAGTATAATTACGACAACCCAGGAAGCAGTCCAACAGGGTTCTGGAGCACTTCACATATTTCTACAACAGCAAACCCATACCAGCCTCCAAAGTTTCAAAGAATCCCTTCCCTTCTTGATCTGTAAGATTACGAGTACTTGCATTGACAAGTTGGTTACAAAATCCATGAATAAAAGTGATGAAGCAACCCTCCAGCCCTGCTAGAGTTCCTTTTTCCTACAGAAGTTCTTCAAATCAGTAGTAAAAATAGTAATAACTATATTGTCAAATGACCTTGAACAATTTACTTTGCCTGAAAATAAGGCTAATAAGATATGCTGCAGAAGGGTGTTGTGGCCCTACAGATTGCAAAACAAAGTCCAAAGTATGAGATAAATAGTTCACATTTTAGTTATCGACAAAGCCACATTTCAAAGCAAGACCTCTGGATACAACTCTAATCAACCTGTGGAATTTGCTTTGGCAAGAGCCTAGCAGCAAAGCAGCAAGGTCAATGTCAAACACAACATTTTGGCAGTTTTATGACCCAGCAAAGTTCTAGGCAAGCTCTGTTGGGGCGAATGGATTCCTTCACCAAGGGGTTCCCATTGCTTCCCTACCGCTTTATTAGACAGAGGTTATCAGCCCCAAGCATCACGTTCACTAACCCCAGAGACACGACAGAGTATTTTCAGACAGCCCTTCCATTGGGAGCTGCTGTGCCAAGGAAACTTATTTCCCAGGCCACCAAACCTAAGCAACGCATGTCAAACAGAGCTTGCTCCAGGCTGAAGCTGAACTTCTTACCATTACCCCACTTGCCCAGCAGAAAGCCCCACTACAGGGAGAAAACGTCTCGCCGGCGAGCTCCATCCAAGCCTCATCTCCCTGCCCGGTCACCAGACCTCCGATATCTGCGAGGTTAAGAGCTTTCGGGGAAGCAGAAAACGAGGAAATCTCTCCCCTGCCACCCGTCCACGGGCGGGGCCGAGGCCGGAGCGAGTTTGGGGAAGGGAGGCGAAGCCCATCCCGCCGCATCCCGCCTGATTCCCCGGTAGGGGGAGCGGCGCAGGGCCTTGTGCAGCTGCTGGGGAGTTGCAGCGGTCCCCCCCACCCCTTCCCGCGCCCACAACTCTCCCTCAGGGAGACGGAGGAACCAGCAGCCCCCCGCCGGCCCGACCCCCCCGCCCCAAAAGGGGCGAAGGGAGGCGGATGCGGCAGCGCGGGGCCCGCGGCTCCCCGAGGCCTGCACTGCGGCTTCCTCCTCCCGCCGAGAGCCGCCGAGGCACGGCAGCAGAGGGACAAAGGGAGGAG
>VXAV01010451.1:22643-33521 GCA_013399715.1 Alectura lathami
AAAAAAAAAAAAAGAATGAGCGTTTGCAAAAAAAGCTTTCATTTTACCAGTTTCTCCATGTCAGAAGGACCCACGCACCCTGAGAGCATCTCAAATGTGGGGCTGAAGCACAGGGAAAAATGAAAGCAGATCAGCCTGTGACTCCCTCGGGATGGTAGGCAAATGACTGCAGCTCCCTCTGCCTCACTTTTTTTTTTCTCCTTAATTCAGAAATAGCTGCATTTCATGGCTCAGGGACGTGCAGTGTAACTTGCCGGGGAGCAATGTTGTATAACGTTAGTCCTGCTAATTTTTAGTGCCGCCGCTGCCACCTCTGGCTCATGCTCTCAGTTGCACATGCAAGGGGATGACACCCTGTTTAGCAGCCTTGCCAATGTCTTTTGGTACCCAGGGAAGATGGATTAGAAAGGATAAGTTGGTTCTTCCGCTGCCATTTATCCATGCCTCCTCCCTTCAGTTGCTACAGGGCAGGTGTCCCTCCTGAGTGAGTCCTTCAGGTCTTCCATGAGTTATTGGAGATATAGGGGAGTGATTCACCTGTCCTGCTGCAGGTATCAGCCCCAGCAGGTCCCATCACTTACCATAACCCATCTCTCCATGCATGTCTCCAGAGCTGTCCATGATCAGCCAGCCCTCCTGAGGGTGGTGGGTGAAGATTTGCCATGCCACCTGCATCATTTAGACCCCAAGCACTTAGTTTTCTCAGTGTTCAGATTGGCAAACAAACACCAGCAAGGTGCTTTGCCTGAGAAATGCTTTGTGATCTGCTCAGCCTGCCCCTGAAACTCAAGTGTCTGTGACACCTTCCACCAGACCAGGTTGCCCAAAGCTTCATCCAGGGTGGCCTTGAGCACTGCCAGGGATGGGGCATCCACAGCTTCTCTGGGCAGCCTGTGCCAGGGCCTCATTTCCTTCTTCACGAATAATTTAATCCTAATGTCTGATCTAAACCTATGCTCTTTTAGTTTAAAGCCATTACCCCTTGTCCTGTCACTACACATCATGACAAAGAGTCTCTCCACATTTTTCTTGTAGGCCCCTTTACGTACTAGAAGGATGCTATAAGATCTCCCCAGAGCCTTCTCCAGGCTGAACAACCCCAAACCTTTTCAGCCTTTCCTCACAGGAGAAGTGTTTGAGTACTCTAATAATTTTTGTGGACCTCCTCTGGACAAACACCATTGTCCTCGATTTTAGGGTGTCCTTGGCATCAGCCATGCCTCACTGAAACACAGCAGGTCCTTGCGATTACCCGTGGCATGAGGTATTTGATGGGATCAGCTCCTGAGGTCTGTTTGGTTTTCCTGGAATCTTTGAGTCTCATGCATGGAGATGTTAGCTCCTGTGACCTGGATAACTTTGAGCTGCTGTGAGGACTGAAAATACACTCTGCTGGGGGGTCGTCTACAGATCCCACAACCTCTCCTGTTTGGTGACTCCGTGCTGCCGGCAGCTGTTTGCTGGATTTGTGACCGGCTGATCTGCTGTGCACCCCCCGTGGACGCTGGGCCCCACGGCTGGAGACATTCCTACAGGCACTGCAGAGCCCAGAAGGGCCAGGAGACCAAGCTTACAGTACATTTTGGGATAGGGGCTTCCTGGAGCGTTGAAGAAGTTAAGGGTTGCAACCATCTGGAGACGTTGTAGGCCTCATTTTAACAGCAGGTTTTTAGAATGAATCAGAGAGTCACAGAATATCCTGGGTTGGAAGAGACCCACAAGGATCAATGACTCCAACCCCCAGCCCCACTCAGCACCACCCAAACCCAAACCCTGTGGCTCAGAGCGGTGCCCAAACGCTCCCTGAGCTCCGGCAGCTCGGGGCCGTGCCCCCTGCCCTGGGGAGCCTGTCCCCTGCCCACCGCCCCCTGGGGCAGAGCCTTTCCCTCACACCCCCCGACCCTCCCCTGACAGCTCCGTGCCGTGCCCTCGGGCCCTGTCGCTGTCCCCAGGGAGCAGAGCTCAGCGCCTGCCCCTGCGCTGCCCTGGCAGGGAGCTGTGGGCCGCCGTGAGGCCTCCTCCCCTCAGCCCCCTCTGCCCCGGGCCCAGCCGGCCAAGGGCCCTCAGCCGCTCCCCACAGCCCCTGCCCTCTGGACCCTTCCCCATCTCTGTAGCCCTCCTTTGGATGCTCTCTAACAGCTTTATGTCCTTGACTAGTCTTGGGGCAGCTTTGGCCATGAAGGCTTTGCCCTCTGTGAGGTAGGATGCACCATGACTTTGCGCAGACAGTGCATTGCTTTAGTTCATCTGCAGCCAGCTACGAGCTTGAATTCAGCCTGGCTTCACTGCCCACAGAGAGACCAGGCTTGGGCACACAAATTGGGTGTTAATCCTTGTCCGTGGAGGATGTGAAGCCCTCCAGGGGATGCTGGGATCCCTTTCAGGAGCATGGACTGACGGTCCAACTGCTTGAGCTCAGTCAGTTCACATTAACTTTATGGACAAACCTGCGGCAGTGACACTGAGTGCAACGGGCAACTGTCCTTCCAGTGAAGTCTGTGGGATGTGCTGAGTAGGGTCTGGTCTCTGGGATCAATTTTGTCTCTGGAATGGGCAGTGCAGCAATACCAGAGCATATTCCCTGGCCTCATCCTATCTCCGGCCCATCAGGGACTCTGCCAGAGCTGTCCCAGGTTGTCTCATGGATGAGAGATGCTGTCCTAATATAAAAACAAGGGACAGGAACAAAAAAATGTTCCATTTGGAGAGCTTTGTTCAATTTTATGGAGCTCCATCAGGGAAAGCTATCTGCCCACAACCAGGGTACCACACTGCTTTGCAGGATATGATGTGGCACATGTCCTTATGCTTTTAATGACTGTGATTGGAAAACCAGGATTTTAAATTCTCAACTGAAATATTTCACCTCTAGCAGCACAGTGCCCTGGAATCTCTTGGTCTCCTAGTAAAACTGCCACCTCTGAAACACTAATATTATGTTCTGCCACCCCTGGCTTTTTCCAAAATGATTCCAAGTTAATTAGCTGCAACAGAGGAGAGTGCTCTGGCTTTCCATTTGGAGTAGCTTGGCTACAGAGATCTACATGAAAACACCACACCAGAGATATCTAGGTTATCATCTTTTTTTTTTTTTTTTTCCTGACTGGTAATGAAATTTCGGCTGTTCTCCATCATCAAAACCTCATTACGTTGCGCAGCCACTAATTGATATGCCCAAACCTGACAACTTGTGTCAAAGGGGAAGACAGCAGTCGCCCTGGGACCCGCCAATCAATGTCACAGCCATCCCAGGCCCACACTGAACTTTGACCGTCTGCAAGAATGACGACGATTGTTTCAGTTGTGAGGAGAAAAATGGAAACCAGCTTAATTATAACATCAATGTCAGGCCACATACCCTCACTGGACACCTGCGTATTGGGGGAAAAAACAGATGGTGGCTCTTGGGGTCAAGCTTGTGTGAAAATACTCAAGATGTTGTGCCTTGTTTGGGTTTTCCAGGGCGAAAAGTTTCACCTTGAAGAGGTTTGTTCATCCAGCGACTGTTTTGTGGGAGTATGGAGGCGTACAATGCAAAAACACTGCGAGTGGAATGATGGCAGGAGTGAGAAATGTCGATATCCAAGGGAAATCCTGGGCAGCTTGCAGCAAGGCTTGCTGGGCAGAGGGAGTCAGGGTTGGCGCAAGGAGGCTGCTGGAGGAAGGATGACAAGTAAGGTTTTGGGGCCAGTAGAAAGGTATGTTATGGAAAGGAGTTAAAAAGTTGGCAAATGCCTAAATCACTGCAGGATGGGATCATTTCATTTCATTTTGCCTGCCTACAAGGTGGCCATTCCCAGCCATGTTTGTTCCCGTCTCCTTTTTACAGCTGTCGCAGAGAAATGTTGACCTAAGGCTGTGATTCATCCACCCTAATCTGTATACCTGACGTGACCAATGGACCAGAGACCTCCAGAAGAGCCTTCAGCCTTCAGTTGGATGGTTCTGTCTTCGTTTCATCAAAAGTCCTATGTGGCAGGAGACAGAGGAGAAGAAGCAGATGTGAGAGGGGTCCTAGGCTGACATTATGCAAAAATCACATGAGATCTGGGGGTCTTAGAGCTGTCCCCAGGAAAACATCACCTCACACCTTGCAGCCACAATGTCCCCTCCATGGAGGAGGCTTGCCTCTTCCCCAGGATCATTTTGAGTCTCAACCTCCTGCATTGCCAAATGGGTCCCAAAATCAGCAAGAGGATTTTTTCCTGATGGATGGCTTGTCCTACCCTGCCCCCTGCGTTGTAACAAGTCCCCGTGTGTTTTTTAAGCTTTGTCATAGTTTTTGCACTGTCCCACAAACCTGGAGCTGGGGAACTTTTCCCGCTTCTTGCCCTGAGCACAGGGGGAGCAGGATCTGTGAGGGTGGTAGCAGTACGATGGGCTCACATGGCAGCATCCAGCACTTGCGTGGAGATCAGCAGACCTTGCTTGTAGGCTTCTGAGTTTTTTCTCTGGCCCAAGGGAAATCCACTGAAGTCAAAGACAGTTTGACCTCAGTGTGGGAGCTGGGCTTGCAATGCAGTGAAGCAAGCAAGCAAACCACTGCTGCCAAGGTCCCATTTGCTGAAATTCAAGTGTGAATTAACCTCAGCTCCTGGCTTGTATGGCCCAGAAGTGCCTGAGTGATCTTCCGCTTAACTGCAGATGAGGGCATCCTTGCTGCAGGATGCAGTCGGTGCTAAAAGTGCACAGAGGTCCAATGAGTTCATGGAAGGCAAAACTCAACAGCAACTCGGTCCAGCTGTGGCTCTGAGCATTCCTGGCAGAACTGGTTGGAGGTTGGGGAGGATCTGCTTGGCCTGCCCTGGAGTGGCTGTGATATCCATGGGTAGCTTCATGTGGTGCCTGTGAACATCACAAATGAGGATCTCAGGAGGTTTTCTTAGCTAGGGAGTCATCTACAAGGACATCTCCTTGCCCAAGACCACATGGGAGTGCAACAGCAGAGAAAGGACTGAATCTACCAGCTCCCAAGCAAGGACTGGCCAAGGAACTGCCTCATACTCCACATCCTGGTGTGTCTTTTTTATTTCCTCCAGGATGCAGAGAAAAACCTGTGCCTACCCTGTACTACGATGCAATCTGGCCTCCATGTTTTCACTGTCCCTTGGGCAAACGTCCATTCATTTCAATTATTCCTTTACATTTGCAGCATATGCACTGCACTTATCTCTAGGGAAACAGCTGTGATTTATCCTTGAGAATTAGATTGCAATTAACATCTAAGCCCATACCCATGATGTGGTTACAAAGGCAACATAATGAATCAGCTTTTTAATAAGCTCCATAACCTTTGAAAACTCACCCGTGTGGGAGCTGGGCACACACGTGTGCCAGCAGATAACGTGTAGCTGATGCTGGCACTGCTGAAATCACTCCACCCTTCCCTGGGCTGCTGAGCAGCACCGCAGGAGCATGTGCTGCTCACTAATTAGAGCTGGTGCTGGGAAACTAAACCGAAATAGAGGTTTGTTTCCTATTTTATTCTGCTGGCATTGATGCGAGCTGGCCGTGTGGGCTTGCTTCTGGGGGTCAGATTATGATGTTTTGGTGGAGAGGCTGGATGGGACCATCCGCCTTTTGTTGTCACTGTGTGAGAGGCAGGGGTGGGAAAATAGGGGAAAAAATAGAGGTTTTGGAATCCTTGCTGTGGGAAACACAGAGTGCAGGGCAGCTCTCCTAACCTGCTTGCAGCCAAGATCCAGGATCTGAAGCTGCACGTCTCTGGAGGTGTGAAATCTGTAATTATAAACCAGCTAATGAACTTGAGCTATCCCAGGAGCACTCGCCAGATGGACTGTAGATAGCTGGAGGTCAAAGAGCTGTGGAAATGGCACCAGGAGAATGCAGCTGGCATGGGGCATGGTGGGGACTTTGCAGAAGGTGCTGACAGAGCCCATCATGTGCTTGGTCTCCAGGCATGACATAAGTGTGACAGGGTGTGGCTTTGGGACAGGTCACTCGGCTGGTGCACAGGGATGAAGGTCTGGAGGGGATGTGTCTCCTTGTAGAGACTTTTTCCCCGTAGTGCAGGTGGAAATGTTGGCTTGTGGCTTGACCAGAGGAGAAGATATAGGTTTAGAATATGTAGCCAGGAATTGCTTTAGCTACCAAACACTGCTCATCAAAGCTCTCCTCCTCTCTAAAACCTTTCTCCTTGGTTGTAAACCATGCCTTGTGGAGGGGAGACATCCCAGTGGCCATCACAGGAGCTGTGGGTCAGCCACGAGGTTCTGACTCTGAGTCCTGCTGGAGGTGTACCTGCCCCACTGGCTCCTCTGCCTGCAACCACTCTGTTAAACACCTGCCAGTAAGAAGTGGCACCCCAATTCCTCTATTTTTTTTTTTTTTTCCAAGGAACAAAATACAGCAGCAAGTTTGCTTGGCTCAAAATCCCTCCATCAGCCGCTCCAAGATGTGCTGAAATAAAGAGGTTTCCCGAATGCTCGTCCTTGCAGCATCCCCTAAACCAGAGGACATCATCCTGACTTCATCCCCACTAACCCAGGAAGCCCCTTGTTTGGTTCTGGGCTCCTGCAGGGTCTAATCCTCTTTTCAGGAGACCAGAGGCTGTTCTTGTGTAACACTGGTTGCTCCCCAGGTTTTAATGAGGTCCCTAACATTTTGTGAGTCCTCAGTCCAGCCAGGGCTGCTCTTTGCATTAGAGCAGGGCAAGGGCAGGACTTGCTTTTACTTATTTATTTATTTATTTTTCTGAGAAGTCCCACAGTTTTGCAGTTTCACTTTTTTTTTTCCTTTCTTCTTTTTCATCCCCCTTCTAAGCTGAAATGAAAGCAAAAGCAAAGTTGCCAAAAAAATTAAAATTTGAAACAAAATATTAACGACCAATAGCTCTTCAGTATCAACATGCTGGATCAGATGTCAGATGCTGGCCACGGCTGGCTGGAAATCAAGTTGGAGACTGTTGAAAACTGGGGGAAAAAGAGTGGGAAATAGAAAACTGAATGGGCTCTTCCAAAAATGCAGAAGCTGGGTGTCTTGCTCACTGCTTTGGTAAAAAAAATGGCACCTAGCACAGCTCTTTTCTGCCCATTTTGCTTTCAGAGGGTTGGTGTGCTCGGGGACAGGAGCCCCTGTCCCCATGGAAAGTCGATGGTTTTGCCCATGTAAGGGAGCAGATGAGCTGCCCCTGGTGCTTTAATGCGTCAAAAATCCCAAACCTTCCATAATATATCTGTGTGAGCGATTTCAAAATACAAATGTTGAAATCCAAATATGTGTGAACTGACACTAGAATCAGGACAGGTAAACTGAGGCACGTTATCCTGCCCAAGCCACAGCTACCAGCAACGGTGGAAAGCTCTGAAAAGTACTTTTTTTGCCTTTTTTTTTTTTTTTTTTTGGCTGCTGGCTCCAAGGGAGATTTCCTGCAGCAGATGGCAGCAGCGGCTTTGTGAAGGCACCGGGCCCTGACCTGCTGGGTGCTCAGCATCACACACACCCAGCACCTGCTGCCTGGTGATCTGGACAATACTCCCACCCATGAACCAACCACCACGAAAAACTGCTGTTTTTCAGCAACAAAACATAAAAATTAATTAATTAATTATTAATAATAATAATTAATGTCTGGCTGTGTTGTTCTGTATGGATTCTCTGTTGTCTAATAAAGGGGCTAAGTAGCCTTCCCCTCACCTGGGACCCTGGTGTGTGCATCTCTCCTCCCCCAAATATCACATTTTAGAAAGTCTGTAGGACACAGGTGAGCCTGGAGAGCTCCATGTGTTTGATGCTGGAGCTGAATCACCTCCTGCAGTATTTTGGAGCTGGGATACAGCCAGCTGCTTTATCCTTATTTCTCTGCAACAGCGATTCCCACTGGAAAATCAATCTCTTAATTGGTTTGTACTTCCTAATGACTATGTTTTTTCCACCCTTTTCTGTTTTTTTTTTTTTTTTTTACTTTCTTTTTTTTTTATTATTTTTTATTCTTTATTTTTTGGCTTAGTTTCCAAAGTCAGGGATGCCTGGCATGGAGTCTGTGTTTGTTTCCCCTCCACAGCTATTAGATTATTGATCCACAGGCTCATTTCAGCTCAGTTCAGCAGTGGCTGGAAAAACGCCCTTCCCAAACACCAGATGAAATCCCTGGGGGAGCAGCCATCCCGCTTACACCCTCTAGTCTGGTGCCAATATGGGACAAGTGATGCACCCAAGGCCACAAGAGTGAGATATCAGTGGCAGAGACCCTCCTGATCCTGACATGGGGAAGGGGATGCTGGCGTGCTTGTGTTGAGCATCCGTGCTTGGGGACAGGGCACAGCACTTTTGCTGCAGTTAATTTAGGTTTCTAGACAGCTGCTGTTAGCATGACCTGATCTCCAGTCCTGTTCAGTGCGGATAAAACCCAGATGATAGATGCAAAAGAAAGTTTTTTTTTTTTTTTTTCTTTAACATATATGTATTTATATGCATATATTTGCATGCATTAGTGGCAAACACCTCTGCAGCTGGTGCACGAGCGCAGCTTTGTCCTGCCGGAGCCTGGGTGGTCCCACAGCATCGGCAAGTGAAAAGGGCTCTCTGAAGCACTGCACTGCTTTATGGCAATAACTGCGGGGAGTTATTCTCCCCAGAATTAAGTCCATGACCGGTGGAAGGACGTTAAGGTAGTGCTTCGCAGCTCCAATTATCTTGGCTGCTTGAACAAAAAAGCAGATTGTGTTCCTGGACAAAAGGCATTTTCTATGTAACTTCTTGTCTCGAAGCATTCAGAGTGTGTAATGCTGATATAAATACCCCAGAGCTGGACTATCTTATGTTGTGGGCAAACCTCCCAAAATAACCATTTTCTGAGGAACTGCATTCTGCGGGGGAAGCCAGAAGCACATTCAACCCCTAGCATTGCAGCCTTGCTGGATGCGCTGGCTGCAGGGAGTGATCCAGACAAAACTCCTGCTGGCGCAGGAGCCTATGTGAAAGGAGATGTGTGGGCACAGGATATGGCTGCTCACTTCTTCCCTGCTCTGTCCTTTTACATGTTAGCATGAGATGTGCAGAGCAGTTTGCACAATGGGTGGGGGACTCTGCCAGCCTCTATACCCACAGCTTTCCCCCTTCTTTCTCCCATTTTTAAGCAAGAAGCAATAATGCCCTACATGCTACTAAACACCTACTCTTCCAGCTTGTGTAAACAGAAGTGGCCAGGCAGAGGACAGAGTCCGTAATAACTTACCCCCACCAGGAAACCACATTAATAGACACCAGAGAAGCCACACGGGACATTTTCATGCTTTCCGTGACTCTCTGTCTCTATTAAAGGTGCAGGATGTGTCCCTGACATTGGGGCTGGAAGTCAGGGGAGCAGGTGACAGTCTGTGTTTCTGGGCTTTATTGCAGGCTCTGACTCCCCCACCTCCCACACAGGTGTTAATATTAATTAACATAGCAACCTCCAATTTGACCAGGAGACTGCACCCAGGAAAAATGGATACTCACGGTTCCTCCATTGAGCCTCGTGGCAGGAGCTTCTGCCAAAGCCTCTGGTTTTATTTCTGGTACCTCACTGAGCAGCCGGAGGCTGCTGGCATCTTCTTGCCACCAAAATGCTCATGTGGTCTGTGTTGGTATGTGGTTCCTATAAACTTGCAAAAAGTACTTGATTTTAGAGGCAATAATTTGGAGCAGTCAGTTCTGTGTTTTTAAGATTTTGAAGAGCTGGTATTTAACTAAGTGTGCTGATGAAGTTGAGTAGTTTGTCCAAGAGGCCTTGGTCACACCTGGATGACCATTCATAGAATCATAGAATCAGAGTCACAGAACATCCTGAGTTGGAAGGGACCCACAAGGATCAATGGGTCCAACCCCCAGCCCCACTCAGCACCACCCAACCCCAAACCCTGTGGCTCGGAGCGGTGCCCAAACGCTCCCTGAGCTCCGGCAGCTCGGGGCCGTGCCCCCTGCCCTGGGGAGCCTGTCCCATGCCCACCGCCCCCTGGGGCAGAGCCTTTCCCTCACACCCCCCGACCCTCCCCTGACAGCTCCGTGCCGTGCCCTCGGGCCCTGTCGCTGTCCCCAGGGAGCAGAGCTCAGCGCCTGCCCCTGCGCTGCCCTGGCAGGGAGCTGTGGGCCGCCGTGAGGCCTCCTCCCCTCAGCCCCCTCTGCCCCGGGCCCAGCCGGCCAAGGGCCCTCAGCCGCTCCTCACAGCCCCTGCCCTTGGACCCTTCCCCATCTTCATAGCCCTCCTTTGGATGCTCTCTCACAGCTTTATGTCCTTCTGGTGTTGTGGCACCCAGACCTGCCCCCAGTGCTCGAGGTGAGGCCGCAGCAGGTGGAGCAGAGTGGGACCATCCCTGCCCTCACCCCGCTGGCAGTGCTGGGCCTGATGCGCCTATAGCATTTATCTTGCTATAGGTGACAAAAAGATGCTTTCATGCCTTTGAGCTACAGAAAGGAGGTGTCACCCATGCATCTTCACTGCTCAGTCATAGCTGCCTGTGGACCTCCATCCCCGAGAGCTGGGTAGCCTTGGTCTGCAGCGCTGGGCTGTGTCCAAGGTGGGCTCCATGCATGCCCTTTGTGTGGTTAACACCAGAAGACCCCTCTTCTAACAGCATTAAGAGTGGGAAACACTCAGAATAAGAAGATGGAAATGAAGGGGCAGGAAAATGCAGGGACAGGCAGAAAGAAGTGAACCGAAGCAGGATTGCTAGGACGAGGTTCCTGGAGAGGCTGGAGGCCAAAGTACATCAGAAGCAGGATCCTGATTTCAGATGGGAAACAAAGGCTTGAGCAAACTTGATTGGCTGAGGTCAGTGATGAGGTAGGGGATGTGGTGCTGCTTGTGTTTGTTCTGTTGCTTATGTTTTTTTTTTTTTTTTTTTTTTTTTTTTTTTTTTTTTTTTTTTGTTAGTTAGT
>VXAV01010453.1:0-17738 GCA_013399715.1 Alectura lathami
AAAAAAAAAAAAAAAAAAACAGAAAGAAAGCCCATGCCTGTCTGATGCACAGCGATGCTTATATTTCAATTACAGAGAGCGAGGGGCCAGACTCAACAGAGAGTCTGAGACAGGGGAAAGGAAGAATTATGTTGGAAAACCAGACTGCAGCCATAAAAAGGCGGCTGCCAGCGAGGGGCTAATCCCGTTAGCAGGGCAGCCAGGTGGCAAGCAGGCTTCCCACCCAAACTGCAGGGCAGGGATGCCCCACGAGCCCACGGGTGACGGCCTGGAATAAAACACACGCCAGAAGACAGCTGCCCAGGCTGCCTCTTTATCTCACAGAGGTGAGTCAGGGCTTTGCTGCTCCCCAGCACCATCTCCTCACCCTTTTCTTCCTCGATGCCGGTGTTTGCCTCCTGCATTTATGGCCCTGCGCCCTTATGGCCCTGCTATCAGACATGTTGGCAAGACTCGCTCACAGCATGCAGAGGAATGAAGGAGCTCACTGTGCTTTCGCACTGATAAGCGGGGCTGGGCAGGGCTCCCTCCACAAACACAAGGATTTTGTGGGATTTTATGAATGGGGCTGGGCAGGGTTCTGGGCAGAGAGGTGACACGACGCAGCTGCCTCTCCGGGGAGGCAGGGGACGAGATAAACAGCCTGCCTGGCTCCTTGAGGCCACTTCTCCCATTACCCAATGTTTTCCTCTGGGCTCTGGTCACCTCATCTCATAAATCCCTTTGCTGTTTGGCTCCTGCGCGCTGGTGGAGGGTGAAGACGATGCGCCCTGTTCCCGGGCTAACAAGGGACTGTTTGAAAGGAGCTCTGAGCAGGATGACGTCAAGCAAGAAACCTCCGGGAGGATGTTGCAAGCTGGGCTTTGAAGGCAGGGTTTGTTTGGGAACATCAGGCTTCAGCTGGATCTGCTGATACTGGGCATGCCAGTGAGACATCCCAATTACCGGGCAAAACTGAGTAAGAGGCTTTCAGGCTGCGGGTACCTTGCAATGAGCAGCACATAAACATCCTGCCCGCCTCAGCAGGGAGAAACCGCTGCCCCACGTGCTCTGTCTGCACGCAGGGATCTCTGGCTTCTCCAGGGGCTTGGACACCCAGAGCTCTCCCTTCGCTGTGGGGCAGCAGAAGCTGTCACTCAGAGCAGGGGATGCTTTCATTCCTCTGATCTGCTGCTGCTCAGCAGTCCCAAGCCCAGGATGCTGTACCAAAGAGGGAACAGCTTGCTGCCCATAAGAGGTGCAACAGATGCAGTCGGGCTTTTTATCTTCCAGAGCCTCCAAATTGCTGGCTTTGTATTTTATTTCATCAGTCTCTCAACTGCCAGCCGTTACACAGAGCAAAAGAGCAGACACGCTTGGATAACTTTTTGCTCTGTCAAAGCCTGGATCCAGACACAATTCCTGGCTCCCTTTCCAGCCATCCATGATAGGGTTTATTTTCCAGCCTGCACCTTGAGAAGTCAACAAGCAGAGCTGGAAGTGATCTATGGCACCCTACATGCCAAGAGCTGAGACCAGGACCTCCAATTGCTGTGAGTTTCCTTTATCCATCAGTGAATGACCAGCCTGTGAAAGGGAGAACAGAGAGCTCCTACACCCTCTGAGCAGTTTCATCTCATGCCACAGCTACCCACCTGCAGCTGTATTCCCCTAATTGACCCTCTGGGAGCTTGCTGACCTTATAAAGCACGATTTGGTTTTGTTTAAGGAAGCAAACCTGGCTGGCTGCAAGATGCTTTGATCCTAAACAGTGTCTGGGGCTGGATGAAGCTGTGAAATGATCTGCTGGTGAGTCACGACACCGCTTTGTCAGGCTGCATACCTGATTTTCTCGCTCCTTGTCAAATATTTGCCATCTGTCTGAGTACAGAGAGGATATTTCACAGCAGAAACAAATGCCTGCCTTCACAGAGGTGCATCGCCCTTCTGCAGGCTCCTCTCTCTCACATACACGCGCATTCGCAGAGGAGATGTGCATAAAGCCAACACAAAATCAAGGCTGCACACAAAGCAAGAGAGACAACCACCAAATGCCATCCGCTTCCAGGAAGCAGCAAGCTCTGAGTCCAAATCACCCTTGGTGAGAGCAAGCCCAGCTCCATTAAATTCAACAGCCGCTGTTACACTTCACTGAAGTAGGTCTTTTAGGGTTTATTTGAGGTTAACTGCCCAAATCCCTGGCTTGCGGACCTCTTTATGTCCAAGATAACAAATGGGAAGGCAAACAGGAGCTAAGGAAGAAGCGGTGCTAGCGGCTGGTTCCCTGCCCTCTGGCTCGCTGACAGCACAGCTATGTGAAGCATTCAGCTCAGCACGCAGCACGGCCGTCCCGCTTCTATTCCAGCCCTCCCCGGTGCTCTCCTCTAGTTGCTCTTTGGGGACTTCACACTGCAGAATAAATACAGATGCAAGCCAGGTGAAAGGCAAATGTCTTGGTGCCTGGCATCACAAATCTCTTCACCGTGCTGTTTTGTCCAAGTCTCTCCTCCGCGTGCGAGTCCAGCGGTTCCTTCAGATGTTGCTCACCCCACTGCCTCAGTGCTCAGCCCAGGCCAGCCCTAACCACCCTCTGTGGGAAGACAAAACCCTGAGTGCCCTAAGTAATGCCCCAGGAACTCTTGGGCCTGGAAGGGTTCAGTGCCTTGTGTCTTGCTGAAGCCAGGCTCTTAGCAGGATTGCAGTTGAGCTCGTGTTCTGGTGCTTGTGAGCCAGACTTGAGATCATTAATGTGAAAGATTACTGCAAGATCAAACCTAAACTATATATGTCTTAATGCACACATATCTCAAAGCTCACTAATGGACAGATAAGGTTGTGGAGGGGAAGGTAGAAGGGAAATGTCATTGAAGACTAGGAACTGGACAAAACAATGACAATTTTTTTGGTCATGGTCCTGGGATCGGCAATAAAACAGACCTGGATCCCAAAGGATTACGCACGTCGGGTACCAGCTGTTACGAAGTAGAAATTGTGTTAATGATACACGGATGTCAGCACACATGCAGCCCCCATCAGGAAGCTGTCAGGATTTGGGTCACACCTCCCCTTCTGCTCTCCACAGCCATACCAGCAGCCAGCATCCCCAGGCACGGCACCACTCAGCGTCTTCGTTACGAACACCGTGAGCAATTGCTCGCGCACCCTTTCTCAATAGTTTAGTATTCCAAGAGGCAAATTTACTTAACGCTGCCCCAATGCTTGCCTTGGGCAGCCCCAGGCTGTCAGCTGTCCCAGGCAGATTCACAAACACAAAGCTGGGAAGGCTGTCGTTGGAAAGAAGCGTCTGGTCCTGGGCGCAGAGCTCACGGAGACGCGTGTTAACTGGAGAAAGTCCAAAAGGGAACGTTAAGAAGGGCCAGAAGACATAATTTATGAGGAAAGAGAAAAAGAATGAAGGTTGTTTAGTCTAGAAGATGGATGATTATGACCTTCAACTACACACAGGACAAAGAAGAATGGATTAATCCTTTCTCGGCGGTCATGGTAGACAGTCAAAAGTTGTAATGCACTTAAAATGCATCAGGGATGATTTTGGTTACATATTAAGCAACACTTTCCTATGTTTGCTCTCTAAGTTTGCCTGCGGATTCTTCATCCCTAGGTTTTTATTTATTGAAGATATGATTTTAAAACGTTGATTTATGTTGATTTGCGTCTCGTGAAAGTGAATGGTCTCATTTTCATGATATTTTTTGATAGAACTAGTGCAGCCCTCACTTACGAACCTATCCTGCTCTGTACAGCCCTCACGCTCTCAGTAATTAAAGGTAACCACCCATTTCCCAGCTCTGTTCCATCACACACAGCATCCCTTGCCGCCCCAGCCCATGGGCTGAGGCACGCTGCAGCAGCTGTTAAATTCGGGATAAAAGGAGCTCAGTGAGAATGCCCCATCTCCACCTATCCCACAGCTCATGGCACGAAGCTCGTTAGCAGCTGTAATTAAACTCAGCATTGGCATGCACTTGCAGCAAATTGTTCCAGCTGCTGCCACGTGCCATGGCTTTGCCATCACGTTAAACCACCCACCGAAGCCTGATTGATGTCTTTGGTATCCAGCAACAATCAACGGGATCTGAGCTGCACTGCTGTGAACGAGCAAGATTTTGCTCTCAGCTCTCCACCCAGCAACACCCCCAAAACCACCTTCGGTGACTACAGTTAGCCATCCTGCCCCAGTGTCTGAGCCCCGAGAAAGCAGGAGCTATAAAAATAGCTACTGATGTGGCATGCTGACAGGAGAAAGCTTTCACAGGGTGAGTTCCTGGGATCGTGTTTAAGTGTAAAATTGAGGATTTCAGCCTCCATTCTTCCCCAGCAGCCCCTGGAGAGTTTGCTTGGAGCCCTGCAGCACATGAACAGCGAAAGCCTATCCTCCTCACAGCATCTGAGCCTCAAGTCAGTGACGTTTCGCTCTCTTTGGGACTCAGATACTAGCAACACTCAAAAATGAACCAACTCAAAGCATCAACTCTAGAAATTTCTAGAACGTTGAATTTCTAGAACGGGGTTCTTCAACCCCGTTACCTGTGCTGGTAACTGCAGTCATTCTAACATTAGGCTTTACAAAAAGTCCATAAATTCTCCTGAGATTTGAGGGGAAAACAGCCCACGCAGCCCAGAGCTTTACCTTTTCAAACCCCAGCCCCACCACGGACTGGCACGTTGGTCAGCTGCTGGCTCCTTGAGACCCTAAACCAGCAATCCCCCAGTTTGGGGCTGTTTTTTGGAGCCCCAGACATGCAGGCAAGGGAGCAGCGAGCATCCTCAGCAGGAGGTGGTGAGATGGGATATCTCAGGACCGACAGCACAGTGGGGATGGAAGAGGTCCCCAGGGATGCTCGGGTGGAGGGAAGGCAGCTGGTGGGAAGAGAAGGAGGCCATGGAGAGGGAGGGAAGGCAGAACAATAGTTATTTATTTTGATTTTAAAACCCCAAATCTTCTAGTTTGTTTATTCTATGTTCTAGGGAGAGAATGCAGTTTCCCAGACACTTTTACTGGGAATAAGAAGATCCCATGTCCTTCAGACCATCAAAGAACAGAACCACAGTGTTTATTTGAATAAAATAAAAAATAAATCATCCCCACAACAGCCCCTGCCCCCACTCCTGCACATGCACAGCCACACGCAGATGCTGCAGCATCTCTGGACACCTCAGCCACTCCATCACTTCTGTCACTTACATGGCTCCGTTCAGTTTTCAGGATGGCTCATACCCACCCCAAGACTGACAGACTGCCTGGGACGGGATCACACACCTGGAGCACACGCCAGGACCTGCCGCTTCACTGCCCACCATTTGCCAACTGCACAGCACGACAAATATTCATGGAGCCAGCAAGTGAGGCAAGTGTAAGCTGCAAGAGTTGGAGACACTGTCAGAGGGAAAATCTTGCATCCTGCTGGCCTCTGCTCCCTGAATTGCAAAGGGATGTGCCTTCAAAGAATCAGAGCACCTTTCAGACTGAATAGGGATTCAGCTCTTTTTATATGAAAAGTCTTGCCTCTGCCTGCAGCAGGGTGAGATGAAGCCACCCTGCAAGAGCGGGGTTGCAGCAGACTTTAGTTAAGCAGAGGAAGCCCCAAAAAGCACAGCCATGCCAAAAAGAGCCTGATTCACAGGATGGCAGAGAAGAGAAAGAAGAGGAAAAACTATTAAAAAAAAAAAAAAAGGCAATCAAATACTACAGTAAGAAGTAATAAAACACACTGCACATGTTTGTACTTACTGCAAATAACTCAAAACGTAAGGCAGACACCAGACTGGATGAACACCGAATGGCTGCACAGCACAGTACCTCCTGCCTCGAGACCTGCTGGGGAGTCCAGATATAGCATAATTCAACTTCTCTGCATTTCTCCTGGTTAGGTTTTAACCAGAACAAGAGCTTAACTCCTTGGTGTCCCGCAGCAGGCACTGTGAAATATTACGCAGCAGCCTGATGCCTGGACAAAGAGAGAAACTAAAAGAGAAACAGCCTTTTTAGCTCAAACCCTAGGCTGGAGAAGTCCAATCTGGCTCTGTCTCAATGGGAGAAGACAGCTCACATCCAGCAGAAAATCTCCCTTGAAAGCAGGCTTACTGCAAATATTGGAGGAGGAATCCTGCCTGCAATTATTCGTGTGCACTTCAAGCTCGTTGGGACAAAAGGTCTGCTCTAAGCTGACCAGGGGGCTGCAGTCCATGTGTTGGTGCCGACACCGAAATACCCAGCTGCTGCCACAGCACACAGCCCAGCTGCCCTCCGGTTCTGGGACAACACAGGCCACCTAGCTATGGTAAGTTCAGAGAGTCCACAGCTTTGCAGAGGAAATGGGAGAGGTATGACATGCCGTCCCACCTGGTGCTTTGTCTAGCACAGCCACAAGTCAACCCTACACCAGCTTTGCTCCTCTCACCATTTATGGTTTATTTGCAGGAATTACTGGGGCCTGAGGAGTGCCTGTTGACATTAGAGCCCTGTTCCCAGTCCCCATGTGTGGCAGGTAAGAGCATTTGGTGAAATTTTCTCACCAGGGGCTGAAGGAAGGCAGGCTATCACACAAAGAAGTGCAAAGGGCTTGTTTTGTTCCATCTGGGTTTACATTCACACATGTGGGTGTGTTTCATGAGCCGACTCCCAGCTGGTACGTTGTTGGGAGAGCAAGGAACAACTCGTAACTCTGAGTGGAAATACCTGGATTCAAAGTGATGAGCAATCTGGCCTTTAACACCTCCTATAACGAGACAAGTATGTATTTCATACGGGTAACCCGTGGAGGAAACAAATGGACAGTGAGTTCATCTCAGTGTTATTAACATCTAAATGTATTTAACCTTACACAGGGAGCCTGCCGGAAGAATTACTGGTATGCAAAATGCTGTTAAGTAAAAGACAACATGCTAAAACTTGGTATCTGGCAGTCCTCTCAGAACACACCAGAGAGAAAACTGAGGCTCCACAGGTTCCCGTCTCAGCTGGCACACCCATGGACACTTCACCCCGTCTTGTGCATCCTTTCCCTCCACGTCCTACACCCATCACTTGCTGGGAGAGATGAGCCTTTGCTCTGAGCCACTAGAGATGTCCTGACATTTGGTAAACATCAGCAGTTAGGCTGGGCTTTCATTCCCTTCCTGTACATTTTCATGCTTCCTTTCTAATGAAGTAATCATTGCAGAAATGGCTCTAGGAAATAAAATGCAAGGAGCAACCTTGTCTTGTTTGTGGGCAGCACAAACATAGAACAAAGCATGAGAAAATTCACTTGCTTTGCAGGTCTGTGTATCTTTCACAATGCTTCTTCCACTGCAAGCTGTCCCTGAGATGGACTGTGAGTGTTTCCCAGCCCATGGAAGTGCTGCAGCTAGCAAGATGTACCCTGTGACCTTCTCTATCTTCCTCTCTCCTCCCGACAACAAATCTACACACTGATGCCTACCTACACGCAGAAGATCACTGTGGAAACAGAAACTGTGGGCTTCTCCTTTGGGAAAAGCAAGGGTTTGTTTTCTTTTTTTTTTTTTTTTTTTGATGCTGAACCTCTTCTCTATCACAGAGATTTCACATCCTGCTGACTAGACCCTTCTTACACCACATCAGGCCAAAGAGACTTCCCTGACCACTTCTGAACAATGGCAGCACTAACTCAAGCCTGTGCACAAGTTTTCCCCCTCCCAAAGTTTCCATTCATTGTGATTGATCAAATATTTGCTTTTCCTCAGAGCAGATAACACTTGTGAACTTATAAACTTCAGCCATGCAGTACCCACAAACTCTTATCCCCTTGTTCTATTTTTATCTTGAGAGTACAAAAGGCAATTGATTTCTCCCATTCCTACCAGACCTGGGCTCTCAGCTTTCCTCCCTGCTGCAATCCTTGTTTTCCCAGTCTTTGTTTTGTACTCAGTTGATTTAGAGAACAAGAGAGAATGCAACAAGGGTCAGACAGGAACAAAAATGAACCTTAAACAGAGCTAGCTGGTCATTTGGGCAAAATGAAAAGATCCAGCCCCAGCACCGGTCTCTCTACAGCAAAGAACCCACGTAACCCATAGTTCTGTACTATGGCAGTCACACCGATTTCTGGCACTCTACACGGAGGCTGCCACTTGCAAGCGGCAGCTCCAGCCTCCCAGCCTAGCTGGAGAAACTTTTCCAGTGGGAGAAGTTACCCTGTGAAAGCCTCCAAACAGGGTGCGAACGCCATCCTGTAAGGTGCTCTACCGTCCCTGAGATATCAAATACAGTCTCACAGACTTAAATTCTGCACCTTGAAACATGAGGTCAAGCCTCCAACACCTTCGTCTTCAGTGGAGAATCAGCAGCACGATGCGAGTCCGCAAGCCCCAAAGCACAGAAGGGGATAGCTGGAGATGTTGGCAATGATGAGAAAAGCACAGCTTGGCACAGGGACAAGGTATCCCTGCTTCTTGCTCTCACTAACCACTTTCAGATGCAGACCCACCAGGCCAGGGGGGCCGCTGGAGGATTGATAGCATGAGGATCCGCAGCCTTAGGATGACCTCGAGACATGGAATCGCTTCAGGAAACCGAGCTATGAGAAAAAGATCAGCTAAAAAAACACAGTGGAAAAAATTCATCACTTGGCTGAATTTTAGTTTTGAAAGTAGGGGAAAAGCCTCAAGTCTCTCACTCCTGCATCTTGTTTTCCTTAAGTCTTCGCTACAGAAGGAAGATCAGCTCCGCCTGTGACTTGCGCCTGTTGCCCAAATGCTTGCAGAGCCACATCCACCCTTAGCGGAGGTCTCCTGTATTGCTCCAAATGGCTCGAGAGCCAGCCCTTTGCCTCTCCATTGTGTCTGGCTTTAAAGCGTCAGCGTTTCCCTGCTGCCCTTTAACAACCCTCTGCAGTCTTTGCTGAGTTACCTGGTGGGACAGCCGGACACCTCTGCTGCCCAGTTCAAAGAAGGCTTAATGGCAACCTCTTCTCCCCTTAATCCGAAGTTGCCCTTACTTGGGCACTGATACAGTGAGCAGAAAGGAGACAGCAAGAACTAACCCTTTCCGTGGACCGCCCTTTCCTCCTCACCTTCCCCGCTGCCTTTCCCTTGTGCTTTGGTCCCTGAACGCAGTGGCCTACCCCAGCTCTCTTTTTTCCAGGGAAAGCGGCTGGGGAAGAGGATATGCAACTGGTGAATCTAGGTGGCTTATGGGGAGATGCCTTTTGCTTTTGAGCCACACTGATGAGTTCTGCACCCACAACATAAACGTTGGGGGAAGCAGAAATGCTCCTGAGCAGCTCTTCAGCCAGTTTTCCCATTACTTCTGTTCCCAGAATTAATAATAACAACACAACCTATTCACCTTTGGAATACTGTTAAGGCACATATTGTTGGAAGCCAGTTTCAGCCGTGGGGACTGTGAAGGAATTTGACCCAAAAGCTCACTAAGGCCTGCCTGGCATTGAGGGGTAGACGCACGATTTCCTACTCAGCCAACAGATTTTTAACTTGCATTCTCATTTAATCTGAAATAACGTCATCTGCATAGCATAGATACAGGAGAAAAAAACGAAGCAAGAGCTACATGCTGGAAACTGAACAGGAGAATCAGCCAAGAGCAATAATTTACCATAACACTTCCCACTTCACACATCTTACCCAAACGTATGAAAAGCACGGCAGAAAAGGAGAGCTTATACTGTTTCCCTGCCACAAAAAAAACAACAACAAAAAAAACCAACTTAGCTTTGCAAAGAACATGAAGAAGGTAGAAAGCTAACAGTATCCTCAAGACAGAAGCCTATCACTGAGCTTTTCTGTCTCCCAAACTCCCACAATACAGCAACAGAACAAACACCGCCAGCCACCCCTCTCCCAAGGGGCACATGGGTGTGCTGGCAAGGCGTGGGTTGCTACACCACTTCTTCCAGAAGAATAGATGTCCTTCCAGCTTCCTTCATTCAGACGTGCCCTTGAACATCTCACTAGGCTGAATGAGATCATTAGACACAGAGAACATGATTCAGAGCCTGACCTCCAGCTTTTTTGCCTTTTTTTTTTTCCCTGTTTTATACTTTTTTCCCTCCATACAATATGGGAAAAGATGTTACAACATGTTAGCTCTCCACAAAGTGGAGGTGCTTCTCAGTATTTTTATTTTTTTCAGATACACAGGACATTTACTTTCTTTAAATAAACTGAAAGAAGGAGAAGGGGCAATGAGATATTTTAGAAACAGGCACAACTGTATTGAAATTGCTGTGGATAAACTAACCTAGAAAGCCAGGGTCAGGAAAAATGCCACTAATTTCTATTTACTTCAGTTCAGTTCAGCTCCTTAGATTTTTACAACACTTCGCTTAGTTTTTAAGGAGCCTAATGCATTATGGAATCACCGTGAAATAACATATCTGGAATTTGGGTTGCTTGTACATGAACTCAATTGAAAAGACAGATGAAGTGGGAACTGCCCGCATCTCTTGCATATGGAAATTTGTGTTTAAAAACAAGAACACCCACGCAGCTAATTGTCATGAGATGAGTTCCTTGTTGTTTCTTGATTGCACTCACAATGGAAACACTGTTCTGTGATAGAGCACTTTAAGCTTCAGATCCTGTGATTTACATGGGACTTCCATTTGCATTTCCAGTCTCACGGAAGCCTGATAAGTCGATATTAGATGGATATTAATAGTTTATTGATTCTCATTATAGTCCTTGATGACACTCTCATCAGAACTGATTGGTTCCACTATGGTTGGACGGGAATAAGCTCCTTGTAGGGACCTGTCACCACATGCAGCGACTGATGGCCATTGCAGGTACACCACAGCCTGTCATTACCAGTAGCGTCTACTGGCACAGACCCTTATAGTCTCTGCAGGAGCACAGAGCTTTTGTTATTCCTTGTATTTAAAGCAGGAAGGAGAATTGAGCAGGTTAACCCAGGAAATCTGTGATGAAGAAATTCAACATCATCTCCCCAATTTCTTTTGCTCCTAAACCAAGGGTCAAACCTAGAAGTGCTTCATAGAGCCAGGTTCCTAGAAAGGATTTCACAATAAAAGAAAGCCTTAACAAGAGTTTCATAAGCTGTTTCTTCATTTGCTCTTACGTGTTGCAGTAGCACACGAGGAAACACAAGGTCTCACCTATCAGCTGCTGCAGCCTGAATTGCAAGCCTTTTGTCTCCTCTGCCTCTGTGTCTATAGGAAAGGCAGCAATGAGCACAGCCAGCATCTCCAGAACAGCTGTAGCTTGGGCTTAGCGTGCCTGCTCGGACAAGAGTCACTTAGAAGTGGGCTCTCTAAGGGAACATTATTAGGAACAGCTGTGGGATCAACCCAGCAGTTGCTCACGTGCCTCCAGCTGTGCTGGGCTAAGAGCAGAGCTCTGTAGAGCTCCAGGGAAGAACAGCAATGAAGGTGGGCTGAGGCCGTAACATTTGACATGGTGGGATCGGCCCCGTCCCTCGCCAGCCACACACTGAGCCAGTTCAGCAGAACATAAAAATACAGCCCGTTCTCACCTCCTCCTTGTCCAAACCCAGGCCCTGCCCGTGGCCACGTTCCTTCACAGGAGGAAGAGGAGAGTCATATCAGCATTCCTACTTGTTGACAGCCCTTCACGCTCAGCTTTCCCCACAGAGCAGCGAAATGCTGGTTCAGGAAGCAAAGCACATTTTTTCCAGAGTGATGAATGGGAGAGGTTCTTCCAGCCAAACACCAGACCGACCCCCAGCCCCACAACGCACACATACAGTCTGGGAGGATGGCAGCTGGCTGGATTAGTGCTGCCCACGTGGGACAGCAGCATTTGGGCAGCACGACGTGCTGAATGCCACCTGGGATGCTATGCAGGACTCCTCCTCATGACCTGTACATGCTACTGGGAGTTCACGTTAGACACAAGGGTGTGCTTTTCATGCCCTCTTGATTGGGAAACAGGGGATCAGCAGAGCAAAGAGAGGTGGTGATGGGGACGAGGAAAGGGCAGCTCAGAAAGGCCACTGGTATCTGCTGTGCAGATCCCAGGATTTCTGCATTCAAAGGCTCACAACCAGAGGTCAAGTCGGCCACATGTGCACCTCTTGAGGAGGGGCAGCTGGGTCACAGCCTCTACTTGAGAGGCTCAGGGCCTCTGCCAAGAGATCCGTGAGACAGCAGCAGGAAAAACACCTAAACACAGAGCTCTTTGACTCCTTCAGATGCCCTTCCATCCCACACATGGAGGAGAGTCAGCAGCCTTTGTAGCTCAGGGGCCGTGAAAGCCCTGTGTAATGCTTTCAGTGCCACGACCCTTTCGGCTAGCATTATCCCACGCTCACATAGCGAAGCCAACATTAATAATCCACGGGGTGGGTTTAAAGCCAGGAGGAGGATGCAGAGATATCTGCATCTCTTGCTAAGCCCACGGAAGTTCTGAGTCAAACGAGCCAGAAGCAGCTCAACAGAGCAGAGGCATCTTCTTGTTTTGCAAATCGTGACAGTTGCCTGCTCTCCTTTACCTGCTAAACCCATCTCAAGCATGTGGAAAAGCATTTGGGAATGAGATCATGACATCAGCTGATGCTGCGTAATCTTCTTGCCTAAAGGGCAAGCTGAAGTCAGCTCTCCTAGGAGGCAGAGAGCAGGAAGGAGGACTCACACCCACAGGGAGCTGACCCCAAGCAGGATGGGCCAGCAGCCACCGAACAGCAAGGCTCATATTGCTAGCGCCTGGCCAAGCCCCAAAGCCCAGGGCAGGGCGTTCAGCACGAGGTCCTGAGCAGGGAATTCACTCCTGGAGCTTCCTGCAGACCCATGGAGGATGACACAAACCACCCGCAGTGACAATCAGCCACGCCTCGCTTCCTTCAGCATGTCACGGACACCGTGTGATGCTCCATGAAAAGCAAGGCATACACATGGCACTAAAATACACAAGACTTGGCTAATGGTGATGGTCACAACTGGGATTTTGACAAGTTTCCTACAGCCATTGGGCTTCTGAATGTTAAAGTATTACAGCTTGAAAAACAGAATTAAGTAGGTCTGAAAAGGAGGGGATAAAACCAGGAAAGAACCCCAAATGCTTCTACTTTAAGGGCAGGGGAAGAAAGAAAGAAGATAGGTTAATCCAAAGGAGAAAGGCAACATGAAAAAAAAAATGTTTAATAAGTATTTCTCAGCCTAGATTTGTCTAAGGGAAACAGTTCTTGTGTCATAGGAACCATTTGACAATGGCTGAAACTGGAAAGCAACACAGACTTAAAGATTGTGTGTTCCCCTCAAATACCAGAAATGCTTCCTTGACCAGTGAAACTTGCTGCAGGCAATCACCTGCACTCCAGCACCCCTTAGACCTCAACTGTGCAATGCAATGAAGGAATATCAGGGAGCTGATGAAAATCAAGTTAGAGCTGTGTCTTCTGAAAACGGTACCTGTACTTCCCTGGGCAGCACAGCTATCCTGGTCAGACTGCAAATGCTACCCACACCTATCAAGGGGACAAAACCAGGCAGGACTTTAAACAGCAGTGCTATCCCCAGCTGCAAGTACACAGTTTGGAAACACTTCAAGAACAGAAATGAACAGAGTTTTGTTTTCCTTTGATTTCCTCAGGTTTCCATTCAGCTTGAACAACAACAAAAAGCATTTTTAATGTGCTGTGATAAAAGCATGATGGGTGGGCTATTGTGGGACGCTGTGAAGCATGGAATGGGTTTTTTAAGATTTGCTCTGCTTCAGCTCTGGTCTCTTCTACTAAAAGCATGCTTAAGGGAGAGGAGTGTGCTCCTGGAAGTTGCCATGCTTGTTGTCCATGCAGAATATTTTATTCATTGCTACCTCCAAGCCACTGAAACCTAGCTCAGAGCACAAACCATGGCACCTGATTTAGGGCAGATGAAAATTATTAGAAGTCTCAGTGGGACTCAGGTCGCTGAGAGAAGAGGCAAGTGACAAGGAGCCCAAGCTCAGCAGTACTACGTTGGCTTACCAGAAGTAAATCAGGTGCTCCCTGGAAGGCTTTGCTTTTGTTTCCTCACTGCTCATCTGCCAGAAGCATCTCCACCAAAGAACAGGGTCCATTTTAGTTGGGGGCAGTGGAAATGTTATATTGTAGCAGCTTGAAACACACACAAACATTTCACAATAAACTGCCCACAGCCCCATCAGCAAGATCTTCTCAGTAATCAGTTGGACAAGCCATTTATTTAGCCACCAGATATGATGAAGTATTTGTCATAAGTTTCAGACCATAAACTCAGCACTGGAATTCCCATCCAGAGATCACAGCACAGCTTGTGGTGAAGAGGGTAGGCAGGGATCCAACCTTCAAGAAAAACAAGGCACCCTTTTGTGAAGCCAGCCCTTAGGGCGTCTTTTTGCCATGCAAGAGTAATTACTTTGCATTTCTCACCACTGTAGCAGCTTGATGGTTGCGTTTCACTACATCAGTTTGCACATCCCAGACAGGTATTGTGTCAGGCTTTAGGTTCTCCTTGCTGCTGGTCAGGATCACCAATTATCAAGAGCCTAGTAATACAAATGCATTACTAGTAAGAACATAGCAGGCAGAACAGAGATGGCATGGCCGCTTCAATTATGCATAGACAGTAATTAATTCATGTTTGGACCAATTAATGACTCACTTCAGGGACAAGGCAAAATGGTCTGTTTATAGCTTAAAATGATGTTATTGCTGCTTAGAAAACAAAAACAAAACATCAGTTGAAGATCAAACAGCTCCTGAACCCGTTTCCAGGAAATCCTGTGTTCTTCTCACCAAGGCGTGGTGATTCACAGTCGGGTCTTGCTGAACAGACTGAAGTTGGGTGCTCTCATTTGCTCCACATTGACAAACTTGCACTTTTTTTTGTCCAAATTTGCAGGTGCCCAGAGCCAAAATAAGCTGCAGAGTGCCAGACAATAATAAAAATTTGGGATTTATTATGGGGTTAGTGTTATTTTAGCACTTTGGAGAGCCAAGACGCCCTTCTCTTTCCTCTTTGCCAAGTATTGTATGAAGCAGAGCAAAACAATACAGTGCCTGCCCTCAAACACTCATGTCCCAGCACGATGCTTGGGGTCACACAGAAATAGACAATGCCCTGGGGGCTGCTATAGCAGCGCATCAAGTGGTCTCACATGCCTTGGTGAACACCGGTTTGGGAGGAGGAGGTGATGACCTTACAGCCCTATTGCTCTAGTAAAGGAGGGAATCCAAAGGCACACTCCCAAAACCCTTTCTGAAGGAAGGACGACAATTTAGAGACAGTTCAACTCTCTCCCAGGCCAACTCAGCGTCCCATCTGATGGCCGTAAGAAGCCATCTGTCTTGCAAGAAGAAACCAAGCTCATATGGCTGCTCCTTGGCTGAGAAAGGCATAACATCCTAAACCAAACAAGTGTCTCATTTCCCATGCAAGGTGAGTGCTGAAGGGTTGGTCGTTGCCACTGCAAAAGTGAGTGGCAACAAAACAGTGTGAACTGGAGTAACTCCAGTAATTAGTTTATGGATGATCAGGCTGCAGACTGCAGTTTTAATCCTCAATTTTTATTGCCAAATTTCTCATGAGAAATCTTCCTGAGGCAAGGCAGAAGATACAGCTTCAGTGGATCGCTTCTTGCCAGTTCTCCTTTGTTCTGCTAGGATGCAAGCTTTGGCAGCACGTAAAGTGGCAGAAACAGGTGGGGAAGAGAAAGCCAGCCAGGTCAATGGCATCTCCAATCTCAATCACCATAGACAAGAAGTACAAAATAAATAAAGAAGTACACGGCAAGGTGCACATCAGGTATGGAAAAACCTGGTAACAGTAGGAGAGTGGCCAACACTGATTCACACAGAGAAGTGTGACTGAATTCACATTTCGACCTGCAGTTCTTGGGGTAAAAGATAGGATTATATCCTCCTCCTCAAAATCCCAATACACGGTCTGCTTTTGACTCAGCTCTCCAAAGTAGTCACTACAATTGCTAAAGCCAAGATTACCCAGATGGTCTGTCATTCTGATCGTGAAAATAACCATTTCTGTTTGTAATAACAACAATGACGAGGACAACAACAAAGCAAAAAAGGGTTTTTAGAAGAGGAAAAAAATAACCTGAAGCTGTCAGTGTAAATGCTGGATGCTAAGGGTTATGAACAGGAACAACATAGGAACAAAAAGGCTGAAGCAATCATGGTAGAATTAGAATGGGAAGTTAAGTGTTATCGTGACTTTCTCTGTTTTATTTTTCAAATAAAGCCCGCTATTAATAACGTTATATATTTAAGGCCCCCTCCAGCCACTTTCCCACCCCAGTGCTTCCCAGCAGAGATGCTTGAGGCCGCTGAGTCACACCGGGAATTCCTGCCTGCGGAGGGGCCTGCTATTTTGGAAACAGCAGTCAGTGCCTAGAATAGCCATCCAAGACCAGACAGAAAAGAGATGATGGATAGGAGGAAACACAACTTGGTTCTGAAATTCTTTTCTGCCCTGAGCAAACCACGTTCCAAGGATGCTCATGGCACTTTCCACATTAACTCGCACTAAGAATAACACGGAGGTGAGAAAAAAAAAAAAGTCTTTCTAAGTGGAAAAATATCAGAGGTCTTGATTCGGCAGCTGTTAGAATGGATTAGCCTTCACCTTACAAATACACCTCAAGTAAAAACACTAGCTCAACAGGAAAAAATAATAGTATTGTTTAGGAAAAGAAAAACTTGCATGGTTTAGGTTGTATTGTTTCCCAAAAAGCTTTGAAATTAAAATAGTTTTGAAACACTCAGATTTCTCATCCTTACTTTCTTTTCAGTTGCTTTACAGGAGTTATTTGGGAAATGGCAGCCTTGCACATGGATAGATGTGTGCAAGACAACAGTGCACGGGCAGCTATAGATATTACAACTTTTTTCCAGCCTCATTGGCATGCTTTTCTGTAATCTTCCATCTGTTCCCCGTAGTGTCAGGAGACAAAACACTGCCTTCAATAAGCTATACTCTTTTGGATGCAGTTTGAGTNTTTTGGATTGAGGTTGAGGTGAGGAGGAGGGGGGGGGGGGAAAAAATCGGAAAAGTGTTGTCAAAGTTAAAAAAAAAAATGCCAGGGGCAGAGGGTGGAAAGGAAGGGGGTTGCCAAGAGGGCTGCAGTTTCCGAAGAGCAGAGCATGAGTCAGCAGGCTGATTTTTTGGTTCATAGTACAGAGCACAGTGATGCCCTGAAGACTACAACAGATGAAACCTCTTTACTGCAAGCCTGTGTGTGCTTTGTCAATCAGGCAGCAAGCCCTCATTACTCCCTCACAGAGAAACTCCCTGCAAAAGCAGCTGTGATGCCTTTTTTTTTTTTAATATTTTAAGTTACTTATTTTTTTTGAAGAGAGCTTGAAGAGTCTTCAGTTCTGCTGAAAACTTTCTCTTTCAGAAAATATTCCTCTCTTCTGGTGGTTTGTTATCATTAACATCTACCACAGCAGCCCGTCCCTTCTGCATGCTTCTTCCACTTTATGGGCACTTACACTCCACCATGCTGACCCACATTGCACCTCTGCACGGGGGACATGTGAAAGCTAAGCCATGCAAAGTCACACACCAAGTTCCTCTTACCAAAAGAGATACAAACGGGGAAGGAAAGGAAAGAAAAAAAAAGCCAACCAGAAGTAGTCATGCATATCTACATACCCCAGAGTTTCACCACCAAAGCCTTCATGGGGTCAGACCAGAGACACACAGGTGCTCCAAGACCCTTCAGTCTCTCCCTCTGAGCTCTCTCATACAACCTACTAGTTGTCTCATCCTTTTTTTTTTTTTTTTTTTTTTTTTTTT
>VXAV01010453.1:22831-43718 GCA_013399715.1 Alectura lathami
TGAGAACCACCAATCTGCCATTTATGCACCTCCTTTTGGTCATGTTCAGCAAAACACTTCGCAAACATGGATGAAAACTAACCAAAGGCTCTGTAAGCATTATTTTTTCCAGAGAATGAAATAAAAATATTCTTCTGAAAATCATGAGTATTTCCATGGAACACCTCCTTAGAGACAAGTCCTCTGATTTTCAGTATTATGATGCCCTACAAGAAAATCTGGGAGATCACCAATGTAACAGTTTTCCAGAGGCAAAGGAATATGCCAGCAACTTCACAGTGGCTAGGGATTTCACTTTGGGTCATGACTCCATGCTTTTTTCAAGATTTGGCCAGAGGAAGCAGGAAAAGATTTACATTACAGCTGGTATCTAATCTTTAAATTAGAAAGGAACCAAAGCCAGGGCTTCAGACTTTCATTACCACTACCAGGCTCCTAGAGCTGGGGGGGAAAAAATATGATAATGCTTTTAAATGTCAGATTGCTAATCTGCAGCCTGATTAACAAGCTCTCATGTGGCAGGCAAGTTGGTCTCAAAGGGACTCGTTTGTCCCTTACTCTGTGTGGGTCTGGATAGCAGCAGTGACAACTGTCGGCTTGAGAAAAGAAAGGGGAAAAACTTTGCAGCCAGGTTTACTTTTTCTCAACAGCAGACCTAGAGATTAGCCTTGCTTTCCCCTAAGAAAACATCCCAAGCATATTGTGATGGGCAAAGGATCAGGAATTAAGAGAGAACGGTGGTGCAAATGCCATAAGCAGCACCTCGGTGTGCACTCTGCTACCAGAGCACACATAATAAAGCTTGATTTCCTGGTGCCGTGCCCTGCCTGTTATACACTGCCCAGATCTTCCTACTGCTCTCAGCTGAGAGCCAAGTCCTTCTATAGGATTATTTTGTTAAGAGCACAGCTATTTGATCAGCAGAGATTTAGCACCAGATTATGGCCATGGCTTTTTCCGGATCAGCAGTTGCCGGGGAAGAGGGCAGGAGTTGTCAGTGATTTGAGGCTGAGCCTGGAGCCTGCGAGACGGAGGTTCAGTCCTTGCAGCAAGTCCCCTGTAAGTCCAGAGATAAGACACCCTCTACTGCCATTCCCACACCAAAATCTAGGGTTTGAAGAAGGGAGGTGTATTAGAGACAGCAAGATGCTCACCTGTTATGACAGGGTGAGACAAAAGCTCTGATGCCAGCCTACCAAACCTTCTGGAAGCCAGAAGCACCTTGCCTTACAACACTCTTGAGCTCCCGTTCCCTAGCCTGGTGGCTCATCACATAGATGCACCCTGAGATCAGCTCCAGCACAGTATGAGACAGCTGGGAGAGCCAGTCCCATACCAGGCTTGGAAACAGGCGGAGGCTTCTCTGCTCTGGATTTCAGCTGTGACACCTGGTCAGAGGTGAACATACCTCTAACATGGCCATACCTCAATTATGGGGCCCAGAGGTGTCTCCCCTGGCTGCAGATTCGCTGCCCGTATTTAGGGGATCACCTTTCTCTTCTGGGGTATGCAGCAGGACTAGGACACCAGGCTGCACAGATGCAGGACTAGGACACCAGGATGCATGGCAGAGATCATGCTGCCCTTCCAAAAGAGAGGTGTCTCCATGGCTTTGCTATCCATGCCAAAAAAATCTCCCCCAAAAATGCCTCCTTGTAGTCCTCTTTATTCCTGGCAGAGTGTCACTGTGGGCAGTGAAGCAGCAGCAGGGTGGATATTGGTATGTATCATTCAGCTTCAGAGCTGAGCATTCACAGCCTTAGCCACACAGCATGGGAGAAAATCCTGTATAAATAATGAATGCAGACATGAGTGATTCGGGAAACGACTGCTGCTACCATACCACCCCAAGAAATGCCCTTCCGCCACACCTGCAGCTCTAGAAGTAGGAACGTCTGCCCCAGGGCTCTCAGCTGGGCTGACTCCAACATAACTACCTTTGGCACTGCCCTGGACAAGTCCTACTGCAGTAAGTACAAGTTATTCTACAGAGGGAAGATCAATTCAGAATTTCAGATTAACTCCATAGTGGGGAGAATGAAGGGTACCACATATGCTTTCCATCCCCACAGGCTCAAGTCCCCATCCCATCCCGTCCAACATCCCCAGCCTGTCTTTACTTCATACACTAAAAACCTGACTGCTTGGATTTTACACACCTGGAGCAAGCTGTGACTCAAAGAACAGCAATAGAAACCCTAATTATAACTCCCATAACCCAGAGCAGCCATCATGGGATGCTCTGAATCTTTCCTAGCTTCATAAAACAATGGCGAGGCCTCCTTTGATTGCTGTGGGAGCAGGTTTTAGCTCTTTCTGATCCATTTAAATACTTATTTCTCCAGGGCCATGCCTTAGGGTTAATTTTATGTAAAATCTTGACAAAGCCTTATGCCTCTGAGAACAAGATGTTGTAGGTAAGCAGTTCCAATTTTTAATGTTGTGTATGTGGAACTACTAAGCAGCAACAGGACCCATCACACACCAGGGTACACATCTAGCATGCCAAGCCCTGTGGCACTGGGTTATAAAGCTTCACATCAGCTAAGTGGGGGCCTCTTTGAATGTGCAGCCTGGTACAACCCATGGATAGTCAGCCTGCAGGGTTTTGTGGGCCCTAGTCTAGAAACCACAGGACTACATCATAAAAATAACATGGCAACATTACTTAGACTGGAAAAGAAAAAAGTTAATTTAAATAAAACATCATGGAATATAACTATAATTACAATATTGCCAGCTGTGTCTCCACTTACACAGCCTCACCAGTTACTGGAAATAGTGATCAACCTAAAAATCCAAACCACTCTTGGTATAGGATGAACCAGGGAATCTTTCTTCCCATCTCCACGACGAATCCCTGGATGACTAAACAAGAAATGAGTGTGACAGTGTACACATGCTCTAAGCACAAAGTACTGATTGTCAAAATGATGGTAAGTGATGGGGATGATTGTAAGCTTTGATTGCAGGCACCCTGATGGGCTTGATAGCAGCTTGTTTGATTAAACTTGTACTGTTAATTGTGGATTAGATTTCATATTCCACTTACAGATTAACTTCACTCATGCAATGATAACCCCAGGTCTTCAGCTTCCCTAGCGCAAGAACAAAGAAAAATGTGGTCACAGAGATATTGAAAAACAAGTTCCAACACCTGAGACGTGTAAGAAGACACAGACCAGTGGTCCTCAGCCTCCACTGGCCCCTGGGAAATGGTGGTACAGAAAAGGTGATGTGCAGGAGCCATCACAGCACCCTTCCTGATCACTCAGCTGCAGAAAGCGTGACCTCTTGTGACCACAAGCAATGCCACAGGGACTGCAGGCACTGTGTTTCTTAAAAGCTCAATGCTGAAGGCTCTCCCTGAGGCAATGTATTACCTTTCACTGAGGAAATTAGTACAAATTTGGCTAGGGATGTAAATAAATATGAGATCATTTTCTTAGTGCTGATTTATGTGATGAATGATTCGCGTTTAACTGTTTCCAGCATATGTTGTTCAAATCCTGGAGGTAGTGTCCTCCTTCTGAAATCAACAGGAGCTGCAGATGCTCTTCACTTCAAAAAACAGGTTTCTTAGAGCCAAAATAAGCACCAGGTACTCCTCAACTCTCTCTTCCAGGATTTTCTATTTGCAGCAGTTGTTACAAAATAATCAAACTCACCAATGCTAAAGCCATGAGACAAATCATGACTTGCCTTTTTGAACATATCTACCTAGGCCATTTTTCACACTTACACTAAAATGCATACCAGGTCTCAGAGTTTTGCACCACATTTCTCTTAATGTATGTATATTGAAGGAAACCTTTAAAGCTAACACTTCGTAGGGGAAATGCCAGTGTGATATCCGCATGTTCCAGATTCTGATTATTCAGAACCTTATCACAATGCCCATACCACAACAGTCTTGTGTGACGAGTCCTGACTGAAAGGATCTGACTTCAGTGGCACAATGATGCATGCAGTATTAATAAAATATAGAACAGGGCTATCTATCTTTCTCTAAATCAGCATCTGTACTGGTCCCCAGTTAAGCACTACAAGTACGTAGTTTGGTTTCTACCATCAAAGCACTCTCTGAACAATAGGAGTTGACATCAAAATAGCTGCATGTTTGTATCCTCAGATGGAGGGAAGATGTGGATGGCTGGGGGCAGACTGAAAGGAGGAGAGCTCTGGGCTCCCGCAGACTGGCTTTTCTCAGAAGGAGTACAAAGTTTAGCGTAAATCTGTGCAGCACCCTTCATGCAACTGAAGATTTACTACCAACAGCCCTTTGAGCTAGAGACAATATCACAAGCCTTGCAGGCAACACTTCCAGGTCAAAAAACTAAGCAGGTTTTGGCTGCCCTGGGAATAGCTGCAGTGGCGGTATATGCTAGAGGAAACTCATGCTGTCTTAAAAGCTTTGGGCTCCTATATTCTCCAGGTGAGACATGATGTGTAACCAACCCCTGCAACAGTATCTCGGGCTTTTTGGTGGTTTTATTTTCTTGAAGCTTCAGTTCAAGTTATGCATCTCCATAGGACTTACAAGTATGATGAAGGAAAAATGTGTATATTCTTCAAGTGCAGTGCTAAAACCTAGAAGCATCTCCTGTTTGTGGAGCTTCAGAGAGAGGACTGGGGTCTTCTCTGATGCTGCTTTTGTCCTACCACAGAGCTGAAAAGCAGCAAGAGAGCCAGCTTGACCTGCTCCCCGGTGAGAGGAGGTTCATCCCACTGCTAATTCCTTTATGCTGGAAAGAGATGCAGCATTTTAGCATTTTAGGGTTGAGTTTGTGAAGCAGAAAGATGGCTTGAAACTGCTGTTATGATCCTTTGCCGTTGTGCTGAGATGTGCTCCATGCCAGTGTGAGTAACAGTGGTCTAGTGCTGCTGCACTTACTGTCCAGTGACACCCTCCAAAGGAGATTTTAGCTGATGTGCTAGGTGGTGCTTTCACTTTGGCTCCATACAGTCTGCTAGCTGAACCTAGCAGAAAATGGTAAGGTGTTTCTGCAACAAATTGACATCGTTTCTGTTTGTTCAGAAGGGGAGCTTTTAAACAGGAAACACTTCCAGATTTTGATGAAAATCCAGAGCATGGCATAAAAATGTTCAGTTGTTTCCCACAGCTCATCCCAACTACCACAAGTCTTCACTGAAGATGTATGGAAGGCAGAGTGTGGCTCGGTGGAGCATTTTATAGCTGCTTTATGCTGCCAAACAGCCCCTGTGGTTCTGGACAGGGATGCTCTCAAGAGGACATTACCTACCTTAGGTCCTGTGCACAGGGAGGTTACAAGGGAATAACTTCCACTCTTGATCCAGGTCTGGGTGAAATCTGCTTCCCATTCCAGTCCCTGAATTTCTAGGGATAATCTCCAGCACTCTGTTTCACACACTCTGCCAGCAGCTAAGGGAATCACAAACCATTCCTGCATTTACCTCCTGGGGTCCCACCAGCCTTTGAGAACCAAGGTCCCTGGAGAAAACTCAGGTAAAAATGACAAGCACAACACCATACCTTGTTATCCCATGGAGCTCTGCTGCAGTGAACCTGTTGGGCTTCGTATTCCTTTTAGCCATGACTGCAGCCAACTTGACTAACCCATGAAGAGCTATGAGCACCTCCGCTAATACTGTAGGGCCAGCGGATTCTGGAGCACAAGGTGATTCTTTGCAAATGGTTCTTCGTGCAGGCAGCCTTGGGAAGAAAAACAGAGGTAGCAAGGGTTACTCCCCTTCTCCCTAACATCCATCTATGCTCAAGTCTCTGAAAAAATAATGCTGTTGCTACAAGCACCCTGCTGACCATAAATCCTTTCTCATACATCCTTTTAATGCTAGCGCCCTCAGGCAATGCCGAGTGAAAAGAGTAAGGTTTCAGGCTCTGTACCAAGGAATTCATTCCTCTTTTCAAAAGGCCAGACACAACAGCTGGGAAATTTTGGGTTATTGCTGCTTTGTGTCAACTCTTACCCACTCCTGGAGGGGGCTGTAATTTCTGAAGCTTAGCAGCACTTGAACCAGGCTGAGTGATCTTTGAATTATTTTTTGGCTGACATTTCACAGAGGTGGGAGTGTGTACTAACACATATCTATATGCGTATGTTATATCTGTGTGTATACACACATGCCTTGGGGGAAGGAAGGCGAGTAACTCAGCACGTCTAGCCTTCAAAATGCAGATTCAGGAGAGAGGAAGCTGCCCCCAGGTTGCTGTTTTACCAGACCCTGGCTTGTTTTCAGCCAAGATGAGTTCAGGGGTGCTCGAGATATCAGTTTAGGGTAAGGGTCCAGCCTGAAAAGCAGCAGCTGCTAACAGCACTGCTAGGCTGTAATGATTAACAGATTTGTTTTGGTTGTGCTCACGTTCCCAGTGCTTTCCCTGCCCTCCCCTGCTCTCCTTCTCACACACGCAGGGCTGTGCATTTCCATGGGTGGCAGCAGAGGAAAAAGCATTGTGCCAGCCTGGTGCTTACCCAGTTGTCTCCTGGAAGCCACCCTTCACTCCACAAAGCTCTTCATTGCTATTACAGCACGAGAGAGCTTTTCTGTCCTCTCGCTGGTGCCTGCACCCTTGGATCCTGCCAAGAGCAAAAACAAGGTGACATTTTGGCTGCTGTCTACAGCGGTAGTGTGGCTGCCCACACGTACACACAAGCCCACAATCATCCCTTTTCCCAGACTCTTTTTAGAGACACACACATGCACAGTAGAGGAGGGAATCTCCTCATTTCCAGGAAAGGCCTGCGGACCTGTCTGAGCATTTTGCCCCTAAAACTCCCAGACTGGAGGTGAGTCCCTCAGCATGGCAGGACAGGGCAGCACTGGAGACTCGAGGCTCTAATCAGAGTGAGCTATGTGAGGCATTTCTAATTCACTTCCACCTTCTCAACAAAGACTTCATGCTCCAAATACTTTGCTTTCACAAGTCCTCTGAGCCTGAGGAAGAATCTCTCCTCCTCCTCCCACCCACCTGGACCAACGAATGCAGGTTATGGGGACATTTCTCAGTGCTTGCCTCCAGGGTGCCATGAGAAAGTGTTTTTGGAGGGGCTCTGCAGCAAGACACCGTCACTGCCTGGGTCTGTTGGTCTGTCTGCCTCCCTCATGTGGGATCAGGACTCTGCTGAGAAAAAGCAGATAGGGTTTCACACAATCCAAAGCACATGTACAGTAACTAATGCTGCGTAAGCACTTTTTTTCCTATGGAAATTTTCCAACGTATGTTTCAAAAGAATGTGAGAATATTCCCCCTCCTTTATCACTTCCTGCCTACGGGTCCAGACTAATGGGGATGATTCCCTCGGACACTCTTCTCAGAGAGGGATTTAAGGTTTGAGTAGGGATGACTTCGCTGAGAATTCGTTCTCAGAGTAGCCAGTCCAGAACAAGCCCTTAGAAAAAGCCCTGTTATTTGTGGAAACCACTTAAGGTTAAGCATACATGATTGCTATGAGAAAACACACTTGGCCATTCTAGTTCGGTGAAAATGGACATGTTTGGGTATTTTTCCCTCTGTTTAAGTGCTGTCAGATGTTTGCGTCCTGCATAGGAAATTCAGCTTTTGGAGCATCCCCTCCTTCTTCAGGAATGTCCATGCAAAAGGAAGTTTCTCCATGGGAAGCAGTATGTCTAAAAGTCATTTTTCATGGGGGAAGGGGGAAGAAAAGCTGAGTACGGCCCCATAGGGGCTGCAGGGCTGCAGGCTGGGAGCGAGGAGCAGCAGGGCTGTGCAGGGAAGCAACTGTCCCTTGAGGAATGAATGAGAAATGCATTCAAGTCCTCATTTCTGCACTGCAGATCCCCATTACAGAGCTGAGTCACTCGGTTTGGACCTAGGCGAGATGAGTTCCCCTTTAACTTGCTCCACAAGTATCTGCCTGGTTATAATTATTCTTTGTTAAAAACAGAAGAAAAAGGAAAAAAAATCCAAACACTGTATGCATAGTCATGGAGAAAGAATGATAAACTTCCAGTGCCTCTTGGGGGTCACCCCACTAATTTGCAAACTACCATAAAGAAATGCCACCAAAGGTCTGCATGCAGTTCCTGTTCAGGGCGTTTTATTTCCTATACAGATTTAACCAGTAAACCTGCAGATCAGTTTCCATATTAGACTGAAACCTATAGGTTTTTCAGGAGATTAAGTTCCAAAAACGTCTGCAGTGTCTCGGTCTGTACAAGTGTGTCTGTGTTTGAAAGACAGACAGCGGAGGTGAGGAGAAGAAATAAGTGTTTGGGTCTCATTCCCAGCGCATGTCAGTCAGCATAACTACATTGTGTGTTTGTGTCTATTTATACCCACAGAGGGTCTAAAATTACAGCTTTAAGCAGGAAGCAGAACCAAGAGTTTTTATTGAGTCAAAGCAGTTGAATTTAATGCTGAGGGGCAGGGGGGACACTTCGGGTACTGGCTGGGGAGCAGGGCAAGGCCTGACAAAGTGTAATAGGAGACAATTTTCACCTTATTACCCACCTTATGAAAACCAAGTCTTTTAAAATATGCCTCAGGATAGAAGCCACAAAATGTTGTTAAGGTTGGAAAAGCTTTTCTGGCTCTGCTTTACAGCTAGCTCAGTCCCCGGATGGTCTGCATGGTCAGTGAGGGGTGAGAAACAGGCACAAGACAACCAATCCTGAAATACTTACTGCGAGGGGGAAACTGAGGCTGACAGCTGCGAAATGGCTTCTTACAGCCACACAGCAGGCCAGGAGCTGGACTGGAGAGGAAATCCAGGTCTGCTGGGTCCCAAGTCCAGGGGTACACAAATGCTGAAGCTGTGGTTTTAAGTGGCCTGTGGGAAACAGCATAGCATCATTTTTATAGGCAGGTTTTTAGCTGGAAGCAGTCTTCCCTCCACTACAGCTCTGGCCCTGCAAGCTTGCTCCAGGGGAGGCTGGGAATGAGCTTTGTCTGAACCTGAACTAAGCACACAAAAGGGAAAAAAGCTTTTTTCATTAGCTCACATGCAGATCTCGGTCTCAGTTTAGTTATTATTCCCAACAGCTCTGCCTGGAAATGACTGCAAACCCAAGCAAGAAATCCCAGACTGTGGGGACAACCACAGAACCAAACTTCCAGGACAATATTTCTGTCTGTCCTGTTCTTTTTGGGAAAGGCTGCAAAAGCACAGGAGCCCTTTTCTCACTGTGGCCCCGTAGTGTCCTTGTAAGGCACCAGGAGCCAGTGCAACCCTCAGGGACAGATCTCCTGGATTACCTGTCCCCTTAGCTTTTGTTTGCCTTTTCAGCAGGCTGTGCAGCGAGTACACTTCACAGTGCAGTCCCATTTGTAAGCGATACACAAAGAGTTCATAAATGATTAATAGAGCTCCTTGAGCAAGTTACAGACAGGCAAATCAAGTGCTGTGACAGCAAGCAGCTGGGTGCTGCCCATTGGTTACCCATTTATTAAAATACAACCCCCTTTCCAATTGCTTCTAAGTAAAGCCTTGCTATAAATTGCAAATCCTTTGAAAGCACAAAGATGCACGGCGATGAAATCCCTTCCCAGACACAGAGGTGACCTTTATTTACTGTAAACATTATTCCACATTTAAATCTGGAAATGAAATAAGGGCAAGGATTCCGGTCAGCGCCTGCCTGCAGACAGAGGTGAGCACGCTGCTGAGGCATGCTTGAGTCCCGTTTTGCAGAATGTTCTACTTTCTTTGGATCACTTTGCCTGTGTTTCAGACAGGGCAGGGGGAAGGATCGTTTGCACAGACATCTGATGAGGCTTACTCACAAGTGTTACTCAGCAGCCACTTGCTTGTGGGGAACGAGAAGTTCAAGCCCCATTCTTCGCTCAGACCCCAAATACAGCCGCAAATTACCATAAAGCGAAAGGACTGGGTTTGATTCAAGATCATCTACCCTGTGGTTTGTGTTAAAAAGCAACATCAGTTGGAAGGAATTTCTCTTAGCTGAAAGTCAGGAAAAACACATATTACTATTGAATGGTCTGGGTATTTCTTGAATACCAGAGCACAAGGATAGCTCTCCAGGGTCAGGAGTGGGGGGGAACCCTTTTTTGCTCTCTGTCGTTGCCTATACGGCCAGCAAACCCTGCTCAGCAAACCACGCCGACCACGTGCTCGGCCTCAGACAGCCGCGTTACCCTTCTGGCCACTGAATGCCATAGCACAAAGCTGAGCAATGCCTTAGTGTGATAGGACCCCAGCAACTAAATTCTCTGCAAGGGAGTCACTGACAAGTTGCTAGCTGTAGTTTGCTGCATATGTTGTGCTGAATGCATTTTCTTTACTGTGCAAAAGTGAAAGGCAGGCATTTAGCATTTGCTATGAGGATATGGGAACTCATTTTTGGGAACAGCCCTGCCTTTCCCCCTGCTTTGCCTGTAAGAGAGCAGTCAGAAGTCTGGCTTGCAGATTTAACCATCTTCCCCTCATGTGTGGCTGCAGTTCCCAGGTCAGGCTTTTGCATCCTATGCTCAGATGCCAGATGAACGAAACCAGACCCTGCTTGACGTTAGAAGCTAGCCCCTATTCTGAGAGGGGCTGAACAGAAAATGCAGCTTGCTTTCACCTGAAGGTTAGGAAATGCTGAAAAAAACTGGATCTACATTCACCTCACTGTTGTGGCTGTAGAAGAGGTGTACATCTGCAAATACAAGGTGATGTCTGATGACACTGATTAGACAGAGCATTTTCCTGGGCTTCCCAGCCCAGTTCCGCAACTTTGGGGAGGACACAGCTCTCGAGGGCTGCTCTTACCACCCTACTGGGGGTATAATAGGTTGTTCTTGTCTCTCTCATGCAACACCCTGCAAGCTTTTACTTGATTCTAGCAGTATAAAGCATTCAGTATATTAAAAATATTCTCAAATCAATTTATAAAAAAAAAAAAAAGAAAGGAAAAGAATATTTTAAATATTCCTCCAGCACCACATAGACTGTTTCCTATTAAAGGCAACTGTGTGCAGCATTTCTATTAAGATTCTGTTTCCTGTTGTGTAATATGGAATGTCAAAAATCCCAGTATCGCTTACGAGGTTATTACAGGCTCCAGAGAGTTCTCTATTCCCAAGAAATCTCTCCCAGTGGGAAGCTGGAAAAGTTCCTGTTGAATTTACAGAAATGCCTCAGCCCCGATGTAATATTTACGGTGTCCCTCTCATCTTATCCAGGCTGGTTGTCTGTCTTGCTGCTGTGAAAGAAAAGCCTGTTCCAATGGCTAAGGGCTGCGATGTTCACTCTGAGGGATACTGAAGCGGATACGATAGCCACAGGAAATGTTCCAGTCTCACTGAGGTACCTCACAAAGGTATTCGGCCAAATGAGAATTCACTAATCTGATTCCTAGGGAAAAAGTTGCAGTAACTTGATGAAGAAAGAGAAAGAAATGTGACAGATCTGCATTTATGGCTTGCCAGATTCCATGAAAGCCAAAGGAAAAATTCCTGTTCGCCTTCATGAGAGTAGGATTTTGACCGCGAAGAGCTTCCGTTCAAACAGAATGACACTTCATTTTTAAACACTGTAAGAATTTGGTGGAGTCCATTGGCATTAAAAAGAAGTTACTGTATGATACGATGGGGGTGTATATTTGCATGGCCACAGACTACAGCTGCTGCCATCCATCCCTATTGGCCGATCTCAGAAATCTGTCTGATAGGGGCAGGAAAGCAACCTGGGTCGCTCACCGTTTCACGAGGTGAGACAAGAGCGGAAATGCCACCTCCATAGTCCCCATCCACTGTCACTCCACAAGTAGAAGTGCCACATCTATAACAACTGCAGAATAAAAACCTTAAAACCTGCTTGAAGAGCAGTACCACAGGCTCACAGACAAGCCCAGAGAGCAAACCTTAAGGCTCAATGAGAGGCAGCTTCCATCAGAACAGCCTCATCCTTAGGGACCACTGTCCTTGAAGAAAAAAGAAACCTGAACTGGGCTTATTGACTTTAAACCTTGGTTACACCTGGGTACAACATGCAGCCAGTACCGAGCATCATTACAAGCAACTCAACCCACAGCATCAGCTTGTGCCTCTGGAAAGGTGCCATCAGCAGGGCTTTGCAAAAATCAGGGTTCTGCTTACGAGGGGGTGGCACAGAGGGACGTGACGCTGAGCTGGTGTCCTGAGGCCAGCAGCAGGCTGACAGGTCCGAGAGCTCTGTCTTCACGTGGAAAATGCCTGTGAATACGTGAGTTCTTGGAGCTGCACTTCAAGGACAACTCATTGCAGATTGCCTGGGGGCAATTCCAGGACTAATTACAAAGTTGTTCTGACTTGCTGCCTGTGGAAGAAATGAAAACACAGTGGAAATAGTTATATATATTCAAACCTGTCAGAAAGAGTTGGGACAAAGGGAGGATGTCTTTACAGTTGTACATGGTCCATTACCTAAATGATACATGGATGATGCATACATACCCTGGCAATTCCTTTATTGAATCCTTTCACAGTCCTACATTATAGCCAAAATTTACAGAAAGATAAGTTATATCTTAAAGTCCATATTTAAATATCCAGAACCAACCATGACTGACATTTGCTAAGCACTCAACAGCTTCCCCAGGTCCTTAGGGAAGATGGTAGATGCACAATAATTCTTTAAATATAGGTGTTTTCCAAGACGGGAAGCTTGTAGCCTAAGACAGCTTGTTCCAGAGGTGCTGAAGGCATCAGACAAATTCGAAGGTGAGAAAACAGGATGTGGCACCTGGATGAAGGGCATGAAGTGAGCAAACAAGAAGCCAAGGGCCAGAAATGAGCCCTAGCAGTGAAATCTGCTGGATTATAGCAGTGACTTTCAATGGGAACAGCCTGAGCTTGAGTCATCGCAAGGTGGTCTGAACAAAGTCCTGGAAAGTATTGCCAGGATAAACCTGCCCTGTTCCCATGGATGGGGACGTGACCCAACAGGGTAGCCCATGTCTTCTGCTGTCTCCATAAACAGAGAGGAGGTTATGTGGGAAGGAGGAACCCACATTAGCTGTGTCCTTGAGGGCAAATTATAGTTCAGGAGACAAACAGTACTATGAGCAAGAAACAGCAGGGGTGCTAAGCCTATATGTTCAATTTTAGTCTCCTTTCCTTATTTACATGTACTCAGGATGACAACTCATCACACCAAACAAACCACAGCCCTGTTTTAGATGTAGGCAAATAGCCCCAGGTGAAGGGGAGGCAACCCAGCAGTGAAAGGAATCAAACTCTTAGTATCGTGCCTCATGAGACATTTAGAGTGGAGAAGATGTGAAACCATTCATCCAGATAGCAAACTAATTGAAGAGTCATAGGGAGGGAAGAAATGGTAGCTGTTCCATACTGAAAAGCAGAGATACTGAGGGGAGCGGTAAAAAGATTAAAGTTGGTGTCTGGTTTTATTTAACATCCTCATCAATTCCCTGAGAATAAAAAGAAGCGAGCACATTCACATCTGAAATGACTTTGAAACATGCAGCCAACATCCGTGTTGCACCGAGCCCTTAGAAATATGAGGAGGAAGCAATGAAATGAGACTCAGTGTAGGACAAGGAATGCCAGGGAGGGAAAGTGATCCAAAATGCAGATATTCCGTGGAAGGAATACAATCTGAAAGCAGGGACTGGGAGGAGGGTATCATCTGAGACACAGATTTACAAAAAAGCAAGGAAAAGAGACTATAACCAACTTGCACTGCCTGTGCTGAGAGTGTTAGAGAGGGCACATCTCTGGCAAAGGTATCCCTAGTGAGGCTGCGTGGATACCACTGGTAACTGCAGCCCTAAATGGAAACAGGAGAAAACCTAAGCATGCATAGGAACGATTAAGAGATAAATGCATATAATTTTGAGACATACTGAAACGGTTAAATTAAATATAGAAAGCCCTTAAGAGAAGCTAAAGTTACTCTTCAAGAGCTGTTGTACTGCTACTCCAAAAATATTTGTAAGTCCCCACTGGGTACCAGCTCTTTGTTCAGAAAAATATTCCAGAAAGAATGCTCAAAATCTCAGCTTCTCAGAAATCCAGTTGGAGGCGTAGGATTTCAGACAGGTCAACTCATCTTCATGTGAGCTGGCAACTACAGCAGTGCAGAGGTACCGTCATTGTGGTACTGAAGACGTGAATCAGCTCTCTGGTATGCAAAAGCAATTCTAGCCAGGATGTATGCCTGTTTACCTATTAACTAGGTTGGAAGATCACATCTGTGACCTATGAATTTACTGCTTGGGGTATCTGGGGAGAAGCTCAGTTTAAGGAGAGATTGTGTATCTCTGCATAAAAAAGTCACGCCGTACTTGTTTATGGCTTTCTTTTCTGGGGTGATTTGAAATGGGTTGGTTGCTCATGGCTGCATTGAAGAGGAGCTATGCAAATGCTGCTCAAGATTGTCATGCCAGACATCAGAGCTGCCCTCCAGGGCTCGGTGAAGCCCTTGGAGAACAAAAGTTCAACGCAGGAAACAAGTCTGTGTGGAAGAAGGTGAAGGAAGCCTGGCTCCCATCACCAGCATATCCTGCATCCCCAGGGATCCTGCAATCCTCCAAGACACTACGTGGAAGCAGGACCTGGGGCAGCAGACGGCACACGGTGGAGACAACATGGTGTAAGGGAACCTGCCTTTCACGCGTGGTGTTTGGGAATTTCTTGTGGGACTAATGGCTTGATAGCCAGCCAGCAAAGTGCTGAATTCAACATGCATTCCTCTCATCACCTCGTTACCTCCCCTTCCTGTCCGCATGTTTAAATGCAGCTCCTTAGGACAGGGGATGCTTGTTAGGAGCTTAGTATGATAAACATGGCACGTGTGCACTTTCCCAGCTGGAGACATCTGATGAGCCAGAAGTTATTGAATGCAAACTGCTGCCCATTTATTTAGATTTGTTCAGTCGCTTTCTGTCTTCCTCAGCATATTCTATGGGCTGATCTCATGATGTTCTCCTTCACGCCAGCTTTTTTTGTCTATCCAAATTTTCTTTTTCCACTAGAAGCCTCCAAGCCAGGCTCCTCTCCGGCACTTTGCACATATTATTTCACTGCTCCAGCGGAATGGTTCAAATTATAATTTTCCAGCTGAGATATACAGACTAATTCATTCAAGACAACTTTTTTTTTTTTTTGTGTGTGTGTGACAGTGTGAATTTCTCTGTGGCCCTGGAGGAGATAAAATGTGCCCAAGATGCTGTGGGAAAACCAGAGAGAGCATTTCGAGAGGAAACAAGTCATGCTCTGCAAGCAGAGTGAAGTGGTGTGATTTCAAGTGCATCCCCTGTGCTCTTTGGGGATGAATTGTCATCTTGGGATGATGAGAGAGACTATAAGATGTTAGACGCTGAGGAGGAATAATGAATGACAGATATAAATCTGAGCTGAAATCCTCTGCAGGCATTTGTCAAGCGAAACCCATGGCAGCAGTCAGTACCAAGAAGCCGGCTGCTAATGTTTGTGGCTAACCAGCATGACTGCCCTCAAGACTGCTCTGGCAGTGACGATCACTGCTACTTTGGGAAGTTACATGCCTCCTTTGCCTTGAAAACCTGACACCCATACCCCGGCCATTGCGGAGCCCCGGGGTGAGCCCTAGGGGTGACACAGATGTCCCACCTTCAGCTGTCTGTCCTGCAGGGAATGGTGAGGGGTGGGCCAGGATCCTTCCGAGGACCAGATTATTTGGAAGACTGAAAAAGCAGCTCTCCTGGGCCAGCCAGCCCTCTGGGAAAGGCTGGAGATGTCTGCCCCAGTGTTTGTGCCGGGTGTGATCTCACCTCTAGCTCACAGGAAACCAGGCTTAGGTGCTTCTGAACTTCCCTGGGACAGACAGAAGGGATGGAGAGGCCTGGATCTGGTGACATGCCAGGAGGCTTCTGGATGCAGCACAGCGCACCATCATCTGTGTGTCAGCTGGAGTTTGCATCTCCAGAGAATGTTTTAAGGCCATCCACCCAGGATGTTTGTGGCAACTGAGACATGCCAATAGATGCCTAACATCAAGTACAATCAATGCAGGACTTAACGACAGCTCAGCAGAGCAAAAGCACAAAGCAAGCAGCTGGAGCACTGAGTTTCACCCTTCTCTCTCCTGCTGGCAAAGCACAGTCAGGCTGCCCCTCCATCACTGACCTGTGTGTCCTAACACTCTCCTGGGCACCAATGCCGGCGTATCTCATCGCTGTGGTCCCATAATGGCAGTGAGGGAAGCAGGCTGGATGGAGCCAGTCTGGGAGGACATGCAGAGAGCATCTGTGAAAGCACGTTGGCAGCAGCTGGCAAAGAACAATCGGTGTGGGTAGTGGGATGTCATGGCACAAAGGGAAGCATGTGGGAAGGCTGAATACAGGATTTTTTCCACCAGAAGGAAAAAGGCACAGTTTCATGGCCATAGTCCTGATATTTGACATGTAGCTTAAATTCACTTACAAAGTAATTTCATAGAGCAAATGGCTTTGATCCAGTGTGTTTAAGCTAAAGCACTTGATGTCTTATTTATTCTTTTACTTCAGAGAACACATTACACTTTTTTTTTTTAATAAAGTCTAAGAAATAAGTGTTTCAAATGCCCACACAGAGGAAAATTCATACCAGCAGCACAACTGTGAAAACTCTGATTTCCTTGAGCTTGTTCTCATGGAGAAGAAACAATTCCTGTGCCTTAGGAACAAAGCTGACCACATATTGCATTGCAACATGCTGAATACCTGGATGAATATTTCAAAAATTGACTCATGGGGGATTCAGGATGTCGATAAGTGTTTTCTGTCACAGCAACAGCAAAGAGCAGATATGATGATAAAAATCACAGTTTACCCTGGACAACTTATTAAGGACCTCAGGGAAAAAATGAAAAAAAACAAGAAAAAAAGGAATCAGTTTGCAAAATATGATTGTTTATGAACTGTTTGCCTAGCAACAGACCAACAAATGCTCCAACTATGGCTTTACTTCATATTTTCACAGCAATGTCCCATTGCATTTCAACACGAGTTAGCTCTCACTCTGCAACCCACCCCGGTGACCTCAGCTGCCCTGCTCTGATGCTTGGGCACCTCGCAGCTCCCACTGCACCCTTCCTTGGCCGATTGCAAAGCCGTGGTGAGCAGAGTGCATCTGTTTCCGCTTTTCTACGTTGCAATGATGTATTGCCCCGATTGCTCTTGTTTGGCATGGAGGAAGAAAGCAATGCAATGTGCCAATTTCCTTCGCTGCTGGTATTGCGCTGGTGCACCCGCCTCTGTGCACTCAGCTCCGCTTGACCCCGCTTTCCCAATACACTGGCTAAGCTTGCTGATGGAGGAGTCAATGTTAGGTTGAGTTCTTACAGATTTTCTTGTAGGACACATAGAGGAAATCAAAGCCCAGGTGAAAACTCTTCCCAGTGGAGCTCTGTTTGTTTTTCTCGTGGTCTCACACATGCCAGTCCTCTGGCCTTGGGAACACACTTCACTCCTCAGAGCAGACTGAATAATTTGATTCCAACAGCAGAAACAAGGCAGGCAATATAAACAAAGCCCCACTGGAGCTGCTGGGAAAAGAAAAGTGCCAGGGTCTCAGAAATCCAACCTGAATCATGTTTCAGATCCATTTGTATCCCTCCTTTTCTGTGGGTCAGGAAAAGCTGTCAGCATACTGGTGGCCATGCCGAGAGCTCCCTGGAGAATTAGGCGGTGGGAAGCCTCAGAACAGCCACTGATGGATCCTACATCCAAAGGCACCTTTCTTCTTGTTTCCTTCCCCAGGAGAAGGGCAGGATCTCGTGGTAGGCAGCAGAGCATTGCAAGAAGAGAGAGCTCAGCTCAGCAGGCAATGCCGGCCCTTCAGAGCCAGGGCTTCTTGCCTCAGGACCATGAGATACCACTTGTTAATGGGGACAGCAGCACAATACTATCTCACAAAGGTGGGTATAGCTTTAACCAGGCCCACTTTTGAGGCTCAATGCATTGATTTAACCCTTTTCATTACAGTTTAATCAATTTTTTTATAGTTTAAACAACCTAATTGTCAGTTTGCCATTTGAGCGAGCACACACTTAGGCAGTAAGCGCAGCACAGCTGGCAGGTACCTGCTAAGCCTCATCAGCTCTGCAATATTGAGCAGTGCACCTGAGCACTCGTTAGAGACAGAGATCTTTTGCCAGTGTAAATTTTGCCCGCAGCAGGAGGGCTGGTGAGTGCAATTAGCCCAGCTAACATTTAAAGCACAGATGGAGCCAAGCTCGAGGCCACCCACAAGTCTGTGCTGGATTAGGCAATTTGGAAGGCAGTGGCTCAGCATCTGTCCTTGGGTGGCAAAAGACCTTTTTATGAGCCTGGCTGCAGGGATGGGGGCTGCAGGTTGGGACCCCTGTTCTGCAGGTCCAGGTCCTGCAGACCTCAGGTCTCCGGTGATTGGAACCAGACCTACGTACCCATAAGCCATGCCATGCCATGGATGTAATCCTCATCTTGCGTGCTCACACAGTTGTGTTCTTGACAGGTCTCTAGAGTTTATGAGATGGAATTTAGGTTGGCATGAAATCAGAAATCAAACTACAACTAACAATGCACGACATCTACCAACACTGATTTCACCCAGCCACATTTTTCTGAACTTTCTTGAGATTGCAAAGCAACTTTTCTGTGGATCCTCTTTTTTTTGCATCATGTCCTGATCTAGTGCTGGGACCTACAGGAGGCTTTACCATACCACTGAGTCACTGCCTCCATGCCTGATGGTGAATGGGAGGCAGAGAGGTCAATGGCTAACTAGTTGCTGAATGCAAAGTGCCCTGAAGCCCACAGAGAAAAGTGCAGGGGTGAGTGACAAGCGTTCCTTATTATCCTCGGAGTTAACAGTCCTTTACTCCGCAGTGCATCTCTGACCCCAGCTATCATGCCCTCCGTACCTCCCCACTCCAAACCACAGAGGGTTACAGTACTGAATACATCTGTTTCCTGTTTCAGAAATTGCAGTTGCACATTTCCAACAGGCACTGGTCTGAGATTTAGAAGCAAGTAGTTCTATTTACAAATAGTATGTGCTCCCAAACCAATCTGGATCCTTTGTATTGTACTAATTGCTGAAGAGGAAGGACAGCCAAATATCATAGAAACCACTTTCTCATTATTTGGAGAAGTCTGCTTTGTTCTCTTTTTCTCTTACTGCTGTTAAAGGTAAACATGTATCTGAGATACTCTGACATATTTATCAGAAATAATTTAACCAAAACAGACAGAAAACACATCTTCAAATATGCAATGATTACTTCAACTTGTCATAAAAATTCCTTAATAAGTTGTTATTAACATTGTTGTCGTCTGCCATGAGAACTAGGGGCCAAGTGAGCGTACGTGCTGGCTCCACAGCTTCACTGAAGTGAGGCCAGTGGGTGAAATCCTGGCCAAAAGAAATTAGTGGTTAGAAGGCCCCGGTGGCTTGGCTACAGGCTACATCACATTTCTGCAGAAACCTCTCACGAGCATCATCTTTCACCCATCCAGAACCAAAATGAAACTTAAAAATGAGCGCCCTTTACATGTGCTGTCGTACATTATGTTGTTGGGATGAGACAGTGACCTACCACCCATACCACGCACTATGTTTTTGGTGCAGTGAAGCTCCTTCTCCTGCCGCGACAGAAGCCAGTGAGGCTGAGGGAGTTGCATCCCTTTCACAACTCCTCTGCCTCTGCCTTTCCTTCCCTCTGGTGCTGTTTCAGTGAGGACTCCCCCAAAGTGAGCACAGCTCCCCAATGTTTTAAGTCAAGCAGCTTGAAATACATGGGCCAGGGCGCGTGCTTAGGGATAAATGTTTGAGCAAATATTTGCAGATGTAGGAGCCTCATCTAGAGAAAGGCGTGGATCCCAGATATCTTGTTGTTTATTAGTATCAATCCTGGGGCATTACCAAAAGCCCAAAGGAAATGCCTGTGCTTCGAGATGCTTACAGGACCAAGGTCTAACCCCACCGCCTGCTCAGCCGTCGCTTGCCAGAACACAGCATCACACACCACTGAACTCACAGACTAGCCTATGACAGACGCATTTTGCAAAAAGGGTTTGAAGTTGAAAGTATACAAGCATGTAAAAGTATTGGCACTTTGCAGGACAAGAATTTGTGGATTCTTTGGCCAGCCCTAAGTCCATCCAGGGGAAAAGCTTGTGTGCCCTATCTGCATAAGGAAAGAGGAGAGCAAAAACATGAACAAACACTCTTCATGCACCAGTTCTGCACCAAATAAAAGCTACAGCACCTTAGCTTAGAAAAGAGCAGCCCAAGGTTTTAGCCTGGTTTAATTCTCACCACGTGGAGCATGGAGATGGCCAACATGTACTGCGCCAGAGCCTGATCTTCGAGAGAGAGAATTTTGCAGGGTGCTGGAGGGATTAATGCACTTCAGGCGACCGCCTAGCTTTTCCCAGGGCAGAAACCAGCGCTTGGAGCTGCAAAGCTGGCTCAGTGTGTTTCCAAGAAGCTCTGCTCTGCACACAGCTTGCTGATGTTTCCCAGGCAGCTTTGCAGGCATAGCAGGGATAAGGACAGGCCCCTGGGACCCAACACATTATAAACAATGCCAGTATGTGCGGTGGCTCTTGTCCTGTGGGAGCTGAGCCCAGCTTGTCTAAAAGGCTGTCTGCAGAGAGTAAACGAATCAATGTCCTCAAAGCACCAAGCATCATCCAGCATTTACCATGTTTTTGTAGTGAGAAGGCACACGCCAACACTATGATGCCCTCTTGCAAGGCCCAGTGACATGGCAGCTTGTGAAGAAATTTTTGGACAAAACCTCTGCTAGATACGTAGCTGCGAATGTGATTCTACAGCAGTCAGTGGGCTATTTTTCTTGAACCGACACTTGATGTGGTAATGATTTTGCTAGAGAATAATATTTTTATTTACCTCATTTTTTTTTTTCTAAACATAACAGACTTCCTTGTTATTATTTCTTTTTTTTTTTTTTTT
>VXAV01010453.1:43768-78225 GCA_013399715.1 Alectura lathami
ATTTCCTCTCAAAGGAAGCTTTGATTCCCTTGTGTACACAGCCATGCTCGCTGGTAGATGATGGAGGCTCCTGCTTTACAGACTCCCCAGATTTCCAGCTGTAAGAGGCCATAGCAGATTTGGGGAAGGAAAGAGAAAACATTGTGTCAGATCAGCATTAATTTCAAGAGAAGAAAGGAGGGAATCCTTCTGTGTGCTTTGTCTCTCACAACCAGGAAATGCAGCAGACACATTCTCAGCATCAGCATCATCTGCTGTCCTTATTTGTTCTCCTAGGTTGAGGCCCTCTGGAGAAAAAAGATTTTGCAACCCCAGCAGAAATGTTTGTGAAATGTTTATCTGATCAGCTAAAGGCTTTGAAGGATTGCTTTGGGAAAGAGTTCTAACACTTCATAATTCAGATGCAACTGAGAGCTTTGGTGCCTCCTTTTGCAAGGGAAGCTTTTATTTAGGGCAGCAAATTGGTGTTTTGTACCAAGAGCAAGAGTTAGGATGAAGCCAGGATGTCACAGTTCACTGAATGAAAATGTATCTACATATGCATATTTCTGGCCAAAGCTAGAAATGGGGCAACATGCTGTTCTTCACATGCTGTTCTCTTTCAATTTACGTTTCATGTTATCAGACACACTGTACTGTTCACTGAGTAAGCAATCCCTCAAGGAAAAAAAAAATCACAATCTGAAAGCCATGTTTTGATGCAGAAACCATCTGCAAATGCACATTGAGATGTTATCTCGCTCTGAAAGAAAACCTGATATTCTCCCTTTTTGTCTCTTTCTAAGCACAGTCAAGGAGACTCCAGTGTAGGGAAAAAGCACGATGCGCATCTCTCTGTGCAGCTGGTGAGAGTGTTGGCTGTTTGATATGGAAAAAATGCACGAGAAGCTTAGGAAGAGCCAGTTCTTTGCTGAGCTGTTGCAAAGCTTATCGAAATCTGAGCAGCCAGGCTCTGCTTCCTGCATACAGTTAGGGGGAATCTTACAAAAAGCAACCCCTGCTACCATCCACCACCAGGGACAACATCCTGGCTTCAAGGTCAGGCTATGTTGAAAGGTGTGGGGGTGAGCAGTCTTCAAGCTGGACAACTATGGCCCATGTAAAGATGAGCCACGCAGCTCTCATGTCGTCATGCTGTATGCTCAGCTTTGTGTTTGCAAATGTATCGCCCAGCCTTTTTCTCTACCTTGCTTTATAACAGCCCGGTGACCTGACACACCGGACAAACGCTTCCCACTTCCCATATGATGTCTACTATGGGCAACTAAGGCATCATAAACAGCAACTCCATCAAACTCAACTTGTTGACTATTTCAGAAGTCTTCAGCTTTCTCCTTGAGCTAAATCACCTGTTACAACATTTCTCTCGAGCCTGCAGGTGCTATATGTGATATATGTTCATTCATGTTGTCTCTAAGGTGACTAGCTCAGATACACCAGTCCACATTTTCAGCTTCACAGGAAAAATAAAATAAAAGAAATCTCAGAGAGGCCTTAATATACCCACTCCTCCTTCCAGCCACCTGGGGAAACCCCATTTTGTCATAACACACCCGCTCTGTGAGATTTCTGATCTGCATCATGTTCACATTGAAAGCACACTGCCCTTCAGACAGTTTTGGTCCAGGAACTTCACTCTGTTTGGAGCTCAGCATTGCAGTGGTGGGGCTGACAAGGCAGCTAGCAGTTTACAGCTAGCTCCTTTAGGATCAGCTTGTTGAAATACAGGGACTGCAGTAGAGGCTTGGTTGAGGCTGATTCCAACCTGGTGATGCCCAAACTGCCAGCAGGGAAATGCAAACCAAGCATATCAACATTCATGGCGGGAAAGTCTCCCAAGAATGAGTGATGATCCCTGCAACTTCCCTTAGCAATAACTTGCTTAAATGCAATTAATTCCTGCAAATCCCCTGATGATACCAGCTATCTCCTACAGATAACACCGTAATATCCTTAATCTTCTTCGAATGCAGAAAGAATTCTTTCTTTGTAACTTTCATTTTCTCTAGGGAGAATGTGATAATTTCTGCTTTCTTCTTTCTCAGGGTCACAGAGTTGCGATGGACCTTCCCCACTTCTCTTTTCTTTCATTTTGTTTTTGGTGGTATTCCCCCCGACACACACACACACAGAAACGAGCTGTAATTTGTATTGTTCCTGGTATTGCTTCATCTGCGCAACTTTCATTGCTGAAGCAAATGGGCCTGGAGCTTGAGCAATGTGAGTTAAGAACAACAAACGAGATATCCAAGGCAGGAATGAGACACTATGATGCACTGCTCTTGCAAAAGGACAATATAAACTGCAGAGGCTGTAAACAAGTGTTTCCTGGTGGATCAACAGCACAACATTACAGGCAGCAGCAAAGGATGGTTTCAACATTTTCAGGGCTGCAGCACTAAGGGTGAATTTAACACATTTCACCACGATTTAAAATATTTCACGTTGCCACAAGGCAATGAACAAAAAGCATGGTGTAATTTAATCTTTCCAGTTCCTCAAAGATTTTGAAATGTTTAAAACTTGCTGGACTCCATGGGACGCTTGGAGATATTTCTTTAATAGGAAACTAAGTTTGAGATACCACTTCTGAAAGTTCTACTATCTACAAGGAAAACATGGATTATTTTTGATTGTACTGATCATTAAAATAATGTTTCTAGCAAAAATTACTGTTTATTTACAAATTTTATTACCACTGCAATGGGTGACTAGACATTAATGAGAAAAGGCTGGTGCAAAAATTGTTGAGTATGATGTCACATTTACACCCAAAAGGAAAAATCTATAAAGAGGCAAAAAAGATCTGCTTGGATGAGAGTAAGATATAGAAGGGCAAATCAGGAAAACTGTAACTTAGATGACAACCTGGGGCACAGAAAGATGAAGGGACCTGCCCAGAGTCACACAGACCCCAACGAGCCTTCATCTCCTAGTCCTATGCCAACAGTTTAATATCACCTTTTTTCTCAGACTGACAAAGTTTGGCTTCTGTCTGAAGTGAGAACTGTAGATACTTCACAGAAAAAATATTCTCCTTAGAGATGTAAAAGGGACTGGTATTGTCCCTTTTTTGGGGGGTGCAAGTGGTGGAAGACCTGACTCGCCCTGTTTGCCTTGCCACTTGCTCACTCCATAATTGTGGACAAATATATCGTCTTGCTTCCTTCCTAGATCATGGGAATGTTGATATTAACAGAGATAATAGCTGGTGTGAAGTACCCTGTGACTGACTGAATTGCATTTGTGTTCACCATTTGAAGATCTAACTCATTATCACTGTCTACTAGCATAAAAATGGCCTTCCATGCTATGAATAAATCCCACCCTAAATTTGAGTCACCTAAAATCAGTGAATTCTGATGTCAGGTAGCAGACCCATCTGCACTTATTTCCTCTGGCAATGCTTCAGGCTCCCTCCTGTATTCCTCTATTTCCAGTTCATATTCAGAGAGATCTGGCCTGCAGCTGAGGTACGGGAATTTGCTTTATCCTGCTTGGTAGGAAACAAATATTAGCTTCTTGGGGCAATCTCAGCAGAAGACTGACAGATTGACAGGTATTAGAGCTTAATACCAGAGAATTCAGAAAGTTTCAGCCTGTACAAATTAAGTAATTGCTTCTGTAGTATTACATCTGACACAGCGCCTGCTGATAGACTGGTCTTTTCTGATGATAACTCATTAATAGTAAACACAGTCCATATTTCCTTCTTTTGGTTATGTCCATGACAGGGTTAATTGGGACAATTTTTTTTTTTTTTTTTTTGGTCATTATTCCTGGAGCCTTCCAGGAGCAGAGAAATTGAGCCCACACCCACAAGGAACATATAGCTGTCCAAGGCAGCAGAGCAGGGTGTTGGGTTAGTTGCCTGAAGCAGCAGCACTGGAGATAAGAAGGGTTCCTACAGGACTTTGCCTTTGGTGAGTCCGTGCTGGATGCCAGTGGTCAGGAGCTCAGAGCCAGCAGGTTTTTTCTTGTGAGCATGACAGCGGAACTGATACATGACTGTGAACTTTCCAAATTTCCTTAAGTCTAGACTTCTGCTAAGCAGATCCCTACAGAGAACTGTTTCTTCTGAGGAACTAAGCTCCAACTTTCCCAGAGAATCAAAACTATAAATAAAACCCCAACAACTAACTTATGTTCAGTTCCACTTTAAATTTATACATTGACTTTCAGATAGCCGAATAGCTTTGTTTCACCTATCACTACAATTTACCACTTGATCTGAACTCAGAGTAAAAAGGCTTTCTGCCTTATAGCCTGTAGCCTAGTGCTATGGTTTTCTTCACTGAAAAGTTAAATCAAAATAAATACAAAATATTTCTACCCCTTTTGCACTGGTATAGGTGATTGTTTGAATATCTAGCACAGTTATCAAGAACATATCTGCCCTGTAAGGAGCAGCTTGGGAAGGAACTGGAGAACAACCAGCATTTGTGAGTGAGTGATTTGACCTTGAGTGAAAACAGCATCCTTTTCTTATCTGCACCCCCTACTGCATTAACATTGACTTCAGTCCCCCACAGAGGCTCCTCTGTGTGCTGAGGCTGAACTCAAGGTTCAAACTCAGGCTGCCTACGCAGAGGAAACTCACTCTGTGTCAAGCAATGGTTCAAAAGCTGCCTTTATATTTTTGGTGTCCACCTTTTGAGATATCCTAACTACCTCAGTCTTGCTGGGAAAACAGAAATGAGTGTTTCTGATACTGCTGGTACTGGAGACCAAGCAGAAAATCATTTATTCTGATGGGGAAAAAAAAAAAAAAAAAACACGCTTGGCAGCAATGTTTTTAGAGAAAATACTGTTCCCTGTTGCTGGGAGGAGAAAGATAGTATCTTGGTCCACCATAGCACTTGCCTGTTTCCTCTGGAATGAAAGAATCCACAAAGCAGCCTGAGAGCTCCAAGTCAGAGTCCCATCTTACTATGCACACACCACCACATCGAGCATATCCAACAGAAGAATAGTGTGGGCTGGCTGCACTGCTCACAACTTGCCTGCAAATAGAAAAGATACTCAGATTTTCATTTCAAGCTGCTAATCACCACTGATCTCCAGAATCAGCCCTGGCTTCATTTCTTCCATGCCATGCACAGTTAGTCCTTGCCACTGAAGGACATGAGCCTAACAGCTGAGCTGGGACATAAAGAAGTTACAGATGACAACCATGTCCAGGAGTTGCCTAAATCAATAAAAACACTTAAAGAAGTTAAAATGTATCTTTCAGGTTGAAGCTGATTACAGCAAGCAGAAATATTCTTCTGAAGCACAATACCCTGAAAACTGGTTCATGAAGATCTTTCTATGCTTCCATCCAAAACACTGCCTAGCGTCCACCCTTGTTAACATGAAACCAGCTCCGATCCCACTCTAATCCTGGCTTGAAACTGCTGGTTCTTAAAGCTTTCAGGTGTGCATGAACATATGCAAGTACCCATATGCTTCTGTAGTTTAGCACAGAAAATGAAGGGCAGATGCTTCTTAAGACTTATAGTCAATCAGGATATCATTACCAGAGTTGTACTCAAGCTCGACTGTTACTATTCTCATTTTTATTTGGATTTAACTTTAATCCTGAGGAATCCCGTAAAGTATACCTTCCTGGAAAATGTAATATGAAAGGATCCTTCTGAAGCACCCACTGTCCTTGCCAATGAGCTGTAAAAGAGGGAAAAGACATTTGGAAACTTGTGTTCAGAGACTGGGCAGGAGAACTGGAAACTTTGCAGAGATGCTGCTCTGTTGTCCTGTCCTGTTTATCTTCTTTCCCTCTTCTTGTTCAGCTGGCCAGTGGTTAAGAAGTGTTTTGACTCTTGTGAGTCATACTTACCAGAAACATTTTGCTTTGGGCATATCCTTGTGGTTGCCATGATCTTGGTCCCCTTCCTTTCTGCCTTTCCCATCTGAGTGGAAAGACACCAACTACTCTGTGGAAATATTACATGTTCTCGTATGAAGAGCACTGCATTGGTCATGTCCAAATTTTTCCATTACAGCAATCCAGGAACAACTGCAAACAGCATTTGTGTTGAACTCGCATGATGAACCACTGTTATCCGAGAGGTTCCTGTATATGGCTTAAACAACTCCCAATTCACAGGAAGGAGATGGTTAAAAAATGGGAAAAAGCAAAGTTTGGCTCTGCTCCAGACTCATATCTGTGCTGGAATTGTGGAAGAAAAAATAATGGTTTTCCAAAAACACCACACAGGAAAACAACAATTGTTTCCTCCACTCTTGGTTGTTATTCCATGCGGTACTGTAGTTTGCTTGTAAGAGGAACTCTTACAACAGACAAGCAACTTCTCCGGGGGGTTTCTGAGAGGGCAGAAAGATTGTGCTTCTAGTGAAGGGTCACAGAGAGGGAAGCAAATGGTTCCACATCATGACCTCCTCAAGCAGGGTGTGCTCTGCTTTTGGGTGCTGAAATCAATGGAAACTCCCTCAGCATTGCGAGATACAGTGAATTGCAGCCTCCTTTCCATCCTGAAGCACAAAGAAACAAGCCATGCTATGAGGGAACTATCCGTATGCTGCTGCGAGCATCCCAGTCCCTTCTGCTGAAAGCCATGGGCCTGCACAGAGCATGGGAGAAGGGGTACCAGCTCCCAGCTGCTGCCAGCCCTAGCCAAAACAGCAAGAGAAGCTCTTGTGCCTACCTCTGCCCTCTCCTGGATACATGATGGAAAGAGTGGCATCCCTCCAGACAGCCAAGCAAGGCTCTAAGGTTCAGGTTTGGGCTGTGAACAAGGTTTTTTCATTTGGTTATTAAACACCAAGAACAGTCAGAGAACCACCAAACAGCCATAGTAAGAATTTTTACATTTTTGAATTTAAACATTTTGTGAGATATCCAAGGCACTGGAGAAATTCAGAGTTCAGAAATGGGTGAATCCTCAGCTACCACAACCTGCCATCCCCTATATTTCTAAATAGTTCCTCATCTCACTTTTCGCTACCGTGTCATTAACTGTGGGCAAGCACACCCTTCTTGGTAACTGCTGTTTGCCATCTCTAGCTGAGTGGTTCCCAAACATTTCTGAGTAAGGAACCTCTCCCAGTCCTCAGCATTGCTCATTTTTCAACAGAACTGCAAGTGAAGGATGGTGTCTTGAAGGTCAATCTACAGGGTCTAGTCGGCAGCCAGCAATCTTCAAAGATCTGGAAACACTGTGCAAGTGGAAAGTATTAACAAGCACATGTTGCAAAGCCACAAAACTCCACCCAAACACTCAGTGGGGTTACTCTTTCTCCAACAGCCTACCTCAGCCTCTCAGCTACTGTAACTGTTGGAAAGAGCTGGAGGTCTGGGTCATAACCGCTGCCTTTTACAGGGCATGTTATAAGTTATAATAATATATTACCAAAACAACCCTTCCCATGGCTTCTGATTCTGGTAACAACTTGCCCCACACCCTGACATGCAATCGTTTCATCTGTTGTGTTGTCAGTACTCTGACTGCTCAGATTGCCTCATTGGTCCACAAAGATCCTTAACCTTTCTGGACCTAAGAGTCTTGTCTTAGTCCACAGAGTCCAGCAGAGGACATCTGCACCAGAAATCTTACCAACTTTGCTCAACAATCATGAGTTGAATACTTATCATCCCACCTCCTGGGATCAGTAAAGAAGGATTCCCGAGTTACTTCTTTCTTATCTTTAATTGATCCAAGCCATGCAGATATATTTTCAGCCTCATTTTAACTTGTTTGGACTGGAACATGAAATTCAGACCTCTGTTCAGACCTGACTCTGCTATAGTTTGTTTTCCACCTGATTTAACCCTCAGATTTTCCAGAAGGAGCCCAGCTAGGATTTTCAACTCCGCACCATTCACAACTGAGGTCAGTGGACAAACTCACGCCCCTTTAAGCACTGAGACACACAACAACATTTCCAAGACAAATTCAGTGTCCTGTACTTTGACTTCCAGGCTGAAAACAGATTTGCCTCAAGTGACAATAATTCTCACTCAAGAGGGCTGGGTGTTCCCTGTTAGGATAGGAAAAAATTTGTTGTGACACTCAGTGGCCTCACACCTGGCTGGAGTGTACAAGTCTGGTTGAAGTCCTGGAGTCATACTCTCCTTTGTTCTTGTAATGATGAATCCATTCCTGCACATCTAAGCTACAGAAGGAATACTTTAGGAAGCCAGCAGAAAGTGAAATCATCTTATGATGTGCCTCAGTTAAACCTGTGGTTTCAACAACACGCCTGGTGACAATTTAAACTTTGAGGCAGAAATCTGTAAACTTGACTCTTTAAGTTAAAACAAAAAAATCATTGCACTCAGGGAAACTTCTGCAGGGCAGAACCTCTGGTAGGGTCAATGACCATCATTTCCCAGTATCTTCTGTCAACTGAGTGTCTCCCGTGCATCAGTGCCCTACCACAAGAAAAGATGTGATGGGAAGGGGTGGGAAGGCATCCCAGGAAATGCTGCACAGCTGAGGAAGCTCAGTGCTATAAGGCATCTTGTGCTGGAACCCCAATTAATGAGCACAGCATCATTTCAGATCAAAGAACTAGTTTGAGGTGCAAGCCAGGAATATTTCTGGATTTCTCGAGAGCTCATCTTGAAGCTTAATTTTTTTTTTTATTCAGAGTTTTCCATAGTTCACAATCTTTTCATTGAAAAAGCAACACTGATTTTTTAAAAAGTCAGAGTCCCTGTCCCAAAAACTAATTGTCCAGAGCATATTAGATCAGCTACAGATATGCTGTGAAATTCTCAGCTGTCACTGAAGGACCCCCAGCAGCAGACGCAAACTAATGTTCCACCTCAGCCAAGCAAATGATGTTTTGGGGTGGTGCAAGGCATAGTATAAAGCTAAAAGTAGGTGGGGGAATGAATCGCTAGCCTGTGGGCGGTTTTCAGCCTTGCTCTCACTTTTCTCATGCATCTCCATGGGAGGCATTTCTGTGGGACATGATAATAAGAGTTGGGAAGTTTCTCCACCCGTTTTTTTTTTTTTTTTTTTTTCTTTTTTTTTTTTGTCATTTTTCNCTTTGCTTTTGCTGTCAATCTCAGAGACCAGATGTCTCATATTAAAAGAAAGAATAACTTACTCAACTTCTCTCTGGGGACATTTTGGGAAGGGAAGGGAGAAGGAGCTCATTCGTTTTGAAATTAGAGTTCAATTGACACACAGTGGATAAACGCTAGGCAGAGGCCATGAGTGTTGTTGATAGAAATAGGGTAACCCTGAACAGCGAGGCTGGTCACCACACGAGCTGAAGGTGCTTTCTGAAAATAACTTTCATCAGGACAAGCTCTGTAGGGCTTTCAGCAAAGGACCTGCTTTAGAGTCTTCCTTCCAACATCCTACTCAACATCCACTGTTAAAATATGCTGTCAGTTGACCTTACCAATTCACAGGATTTTTATATCTTTTCAGCTTCCTCTGAGTGCACTGAATTAAAACATATCCCATCTGCTGTGGAGTGAAGAGAGTTGGTGACCAGCACTCCTTCGGCCCTGCCTGCACAAGCAGCTAGCTGCCATGCAGATGGCACCTGAGCCACATGATGCTCCTGTGGCCATCCCATACCTAGAGATGACCCTGGTGTTTGGTTTTCCTGAGGATCTTTGTCTCACAAGATTTCCTTCACACTTGCTGCATTTCCAGCCCCCTCTGTGAACCAGCCTTGCATCAAGAAGGCCATGACATCATGAGGGGTGACATAACTCCATCCATGCAGCTGCCTTGGCTCTGACAGCAGCAAGCCACGGCAGCGTGCTGCGGTGCCTGCTGATTACAGACATGTTAGTCATCAGGCTGTTATTTGGGCTTCTGTGTCTGGCTGGGTTCATCTGCTAGTCCTTGCAACACACTGACAACTATAAGCCATCCTCCTGCACAACAAATCCCTGTGCTTAGCAAACTGGGACCCCAATCCCCACTTTGAGTTTCTCACTATCACTTTGTGCAGATGCCATCATTCACAGAAGAAGCTGCACGCAGTAAGTCATTCCCTTCGCAGCACTTTGAGAATGGGATATGGACTTACCACAGGACTGGAGCCCAGCTGGGGCACTGAGATCACTCCCCACAAATCCCAGAGGTGTTTAGCCCAGTTAAAACCCACAGGACATCCACTCTGCACTCACCACAACCACGAGACAGACCTAACAAAATAAGGTGGCAAGAAGAAAAGACAAAACCCTCAAAAACTCTGATGTGTTACTGGAAGGGAGCAAGACCTCAGACATTTTGGGCTCCTGGTGGACAACTAGTATGTCCTTAAGAGTACAGCTCATGCTGAAGAAAAAGGAAACAAAGGCAATGATCCATACCAGCCTGATACAGCAAATTTTTCCCTAGGCCTCTGCACTGGTGATGGGCTCAAACATGAGCAACAAGCAGTCAAACCAAGCAGGTTCCCACCAGGAATCCATTACATACAGAGACAGCACATGCATGGCAGCACAGGGAAAGCATGGGGTTAGCAAAGATCACAGAATCACAGCATCACCTCAGCTGGAAAACAGCTTCAAGTCGATCTGCTGAGTCCCATTGCTAGCCCACATCCTTTAGTGCCAGAGTGCTGCAGTGCATATCACACATTGCAGATAGGGTTAGACAAAAAGGCTTGAGAGATTTTCCCCACAATAACCATAGGAAAAATGAATTTTAGGGACAAATATTAGCAACAGAGAGAGGGAGACTTTCTATATTACCATTATAAGCAAATAACAGTAACGATAGAAGCAGAGCGTCAATTCTTCCAACAACAACACGTTGGTGGGTCTCATGCAATTGCCCAGATCCAAGTAATGGGATGGACAAGTTACTTCAGTGCCAAAAAAGGCCCTGGTCAAACCCTGCAGTGAGAAAAACACAATGAGAGCAAGACAAACACAACTGATCAGTGCAGGAGTACAGAATCATAGAATCACTAAGGTTAGAAAAGACCTCTAAGACCATCTAGTCCACCTGTACCAGCATACATCATTAATATGAGCACAAAAATAGGCTGCAGCCCATTTTGGGATAAATTAATTCCTGCATTTTGGGGCAGGAACAACTTCAAAAGCACCACAGATACTGGATACTGCTGAGCCACAGGTAACAAGGTTCTCAAGAAAAAAAAAAAATATATATATATATATATATGGCTAACAACAAATTCCTGAGTAACATTAACCTATTCTCCCCAGTGCCTGGCAGCAGTGCTACAGCATTTCTAGACAGAGTTGAGCACTTCCTAAACAGAGGGTTTGGGGAGCACAGAGAATATGGGAGATAGGGACATGCCACCTGGGTAAGTCTCAGGACCACAAATGGCAGGTGCTGACAGAATTTCTCCAGGACTATCATTTCTCTAAGCCAGAGCTCCCAAACCCTGACAAGTGTGTGCAAGCAGGGAAGGCTGGGGTGATTGCTTGGTAGGCTGACTGTATGTTGACTACCTGCAAACGCAGCAGAACTCCCCCAGGAACACTGGAAGAGCTGCCCATGGAACTGACGCAAACACCTAGCACGTACACCAGCAAATACTTCAACTTCCTGACCCCGGTGCGTTAGCTCTTCTGGCCAAACATGCCAATTCTTTCCCCATGTTTCCTTAGATGTCTACAGAAGCACTGCTCCCAGACAGAATGTCTGCCAGTGCAAAAAAACAAGCGCATTTCAGGGTCTGGTGGCACAAATGTGTGGGTAAAGCAGAGATTACTGCAGCTGTAGATAGGGTAGAACAGCTGAAGAACCACCATGTGTTCCCAGACTCTTCAGAGCTTCCTCCAATATTCTGACTTTGGTGCCCTCCACCAAGGAGTTCGTTCCCTTCATCTCTATTAGAGCTATAAAACGCCAGCTACTCTGTCAGGATTTATTAGCTCCCACGGGGAGAGAGGAACAGAGATTCACATGAGTCATTAAGTTTAAGTCCTGCCGGCAGGATGGCCATAAAAAGTGATATTTTAGAAGGGTTTTCATTGGCACTGCTCACCCAGTTAAATGCTTATATTAATAATTATTAAGGGGAAAAGGATGTTGGATTAAAAAAATTAAATAAAAACACAACAAAACCACCCAAACACAAAAATACTCCACAGAACCCAAACAAACAGCACTCATTTCTGCAAATTATTTATGGTGGCATTGGATGTTCTGATGAAGCTAGTTACAGGGATCAGGTTGTCTGTGTCCTCAAAAGTACAATTCTGACCAGAAGCTTGTTTTTAATGTATGGGTGAGCAAAAAAAAAAAAAAAAAAACTACTGTCTGCTGCAGAGGTCATTAGCATAAAAATAGACCTGGTTAGAACTTTTCTTGGAATATCTTGTGTGGCATAAAATGACAAACCCAAAGGATGCTTGGGTTAGTTTGCTTTTTAATTTCATTCAACCCTACGAAACCTGAAACTTTTGGCCAAAAAGCATTTGGCTATAAAAGCAAGAAAACATTCATCCAATCCACAAATGATTTTTTTTCCCCTGCTATTTTGACTAGACCTAATGAGAATATTATTAAACTGAAGATGATTATTAACATTAACCACGACCAGTGAGCTCCTTAAATCTTTCATTCTCTCTCCTCAACAGAATTTACAGCCAGACAACTGTCCTGTTTGATTTATTAAAATAGAAATAGAGGAACCATGGCTGACAGGGCTTTTGTCTATGCTGACATGGCAAAGTCACTGGGTGTGTATGGGGTAGTCATGCTCTATGAACCACAGGAGCTCGGTGTACAGCTCCGGGCCCCAGATCACAGGTGGTATTCCCTAGGATATTTGTTCTGGGATAGTACTGCTGCAAATCCCTCTGCTGCACAGGTACAGATGAAGAATCCCAAGTGGGCTTGGGAGCATCTCCTCAGCGCTGTTTAGACATGATGCATTGGTGATGCAAAGAGAATACAGACTCCATTACACAAACCCAAAAAGAACCAGTCTGAGCACCTGAGCCCACTGTACAGCATGTAGCTAGAAACCAGAAACCACCCTGCCATACAATCACCGTTTTGTGACATATTGAGAAATATAGTTTCCTCGGTGTTTGGCTCAGCCAGAAGCATCAGCTCCTGATGGCCATCTAAGTGATGCCACCAGGGCAACAGGAGAAATTCATCCCATTAAGAAAACATGCTATAAATAGAAATGGGTTAGAAACAGCTGGACAAACCTCATTACTTGTTTTTAGTTTGCTTTTGCAAAACCAATACCAAGAATGGTTTGGCTTCAGGCCTCATTTCTGAGCTCATGATATTCATGGGTGGATCCGGGGTTCAGAGAAATTGTTTCTGTTCAGAGCTGTCTGCAGAAAAAGAGCAAGCTATTACCCATTTCAGTGTACTCCCACATTTGTATAGCTGAACCTGCTCTGACCATCATGGTATGTCACTACTGGTTTGAGAATTAAATCACTGAATGAATCGATGCTGGATTACCATCTCCATATTCAGACCATGACTCCACAGAAGATGCACCTGCTCCTTAGTGTGGGGTCATTTGCTTTGTAAGGTATTTGTACAGTGGCCCACACCAACTAATACCGTGCGAGACTCTGCTCAGGTGTGAACAAAGCGGCTTTGATCATGCAGGATGAAGTTGCCTCCCTATTCAGATAGCTCCCCAGGTCCCAGAGCACGGAGGTTGATATCTATTGCAATGTCGCTGGAGAGGGATGCTGCCTGATACACTTTATTTCCCAGGAGAAAGACAGGACAACAGAAAAAGGATCTAGCAGAGGTGCTAACTCCCCTTGTGTCTCCTCTCCTTCCTCCTACTTACATCTATGCAAGTCTGCCTGTAGATGAGTGACTAAAGTCGTGTCAAGTTTTACTCAAGGATAACACTGCTGAGCTCAATGGTGGTGTTTGAGCCGCATCTGCGTGACCCAGCAGTCACATAAGCCCCTGTATTTTAGGGGCCCTGTAACTCTCTAGTAAATGTGAAATAAGACAGGTGTAAGTGCTGTTACTGCTGCAGAATTTACTGTGGGTCCTGCAATCTCCACCTAATGCAGGAAAACAATCACAAATTTATCTTCCACACCACTGACATCCATTGGGCTATGCCTACATTAACACGTGGCTTCATAAAGCATTAACCAATAGAAAGCCCCATTCTTCTCAACAGATTAGGTTTTATGGAAAGTAGCTTCCCAGCCGTTTGCCATTCTAGTATCAATTGATGTTTCCTCAGGTCTTATCACTCTCATGTTCCCACATCAGATACCTTTTCAGGGGGTTCTTCATGTGGAAATACGGGAATCTTACGGTAAGAAAGTTTTTATTCCTAGTCATTTGCTGTTTTTCCAAAGCATTAAAGTTCTTCAGCTAAAAGATCTGCTTCTCCCTACAACACATTGCACGACCTGACCTCCATAAATACTCAATGAGCACATCCACTGCTACAGAGGAGCAGCAGCACAAACTTGGGCACATATTTCAGTCATCAATGAGACTGATCTTAGATCTGTGGGGAACGTGCCTGGGTGTTAGAAGGTATTTTGGCCTGCAAGCCAGTCATTCCTCTGTGGTCCTTTCAGCCAGGGTGTGAATTCTTGCCAAACGAAGTGATTTGCAATCCTACATCCTGTCCACAGCGCTGCAAACCAACTTACTTTGCTCAGATGTCTGAGCAAGCTGCTGTAGGATCACTGGCTTCACTAGTGGGAGATTCACTCCCTGTTATCTTTTGTTTGCATGAAGTACTTTGTGTATTTCAGCCTCAGTAGGAAATAGAGAGCTGAAACTCTTTCTGGCAGTGACTTATCAATACTCTCATGGTTTTGCTTCATTGTCCACAATGCATTTTACTTTACTTGGATTCTGGAAGTAATAGTGACTTTTTTTTGTAACTATAGGCAAGCAAGTAGGTCATCAGCTCTCATCTCCTGCCATCTAATCAGCAGAGTTATGCTATCAATGGTCTTAAACCAAGAGTTTGCAATTGCAACTCAGACAGAGCTATACTGATTTTCACTAAAGATCTGATCTAATACCTCTGAATTCCTCTGCTTGCTCAAACAAAGCTACAAAGCCTTAGCTGTGATTCTGCCAGCTTTCATTGGCTAAGCTGGTCAAGCTTAAACTCTTCCTGGATGCGAGTTTTCCAAGAAAAATCTAGGGAGGAGCCAGCCCTCCAGCACAGCACTTGTGGGCACCGTGCTGTCAGAGGAACCATATTTCAGATGTGGTCATACCCAGGCATGGGTTCAGGACTGACTCAAAAGGGAAGAATACCACCCCCTGAATCACCAGCACAGCTTCCTGCAAACCTTAAGGTTTCCTGGCTCTATATCAGAGGAGACTGCTGTTCCTTCTGACATTTATGTTTACCCTGGGTAATTTTCCACTATGCCAGTCTTCCGTGGATTTTTCTCACTGGAGCAAGACAGACAGTGATCCACCTAGCCTAGCTGGTTTATGATATGCTGAAGGCCTGGTGTCCCACTACCACACCCTCAGGTGAGGATCTGGGGCTTTGCAGCATCTCTGGTATGAAATTGCATCTGTTGATAATATCCCGTTCACTTCTCTCTGTGATTTATAAAACAACTTATGACAAATTGCAGAGCCTGAGGGGTTTGAAATTTACCTGCTAAAGGCAAGCACATGACCAGTGGCCAGCAGCTGTACTCCCTGGCTATTAGTAAAGACCTTCTTTGAAGATGCTTTCCACTACAGTTTAATAAAATACCTCCCCACATCAAAAAACAATCAAGATACCTAAATACTGACTGGACATGGTTGCGGATCACCTGTTCTAGCTGACTCTGCCCAAGAAGGGAGGTAAGACCAGATGATCTCTAGAGGTCCCTTCCAACTGCATTACTCTAGGTTTTGAAATTTGGAGTGAGAGAATCTGCCTTCACTCATTTCGACCCCTGCTGTTGTCTTCCATTCAGTGCTAGGCTGCAACAGCCCGAGTCTCAGAAGCAATCAGAGAAGGTCCTGAAGACATATAAAATCCCTTGAGAAGCCTGAACTGAAAATCAAAAAACCAGCATGTCTTCCCACACATGCCATAGAATTCATAATTATGATCAACAGAATAAACTAAGCTCTTTTATCTACCTCCTTTACCTGAAAGGGATCGTTTCTCTGACCGCAGAGTTGGAACACAGTTTCCAACTCCAAAGGGCAGTTTGGAGCTCAGATCTGGTGTGCTCCTAGGAGCCTGGATACTTCAGGTTTGTGCAGACTCCTTCCACCCAGAGGCCAGTTACAGAGGCCTTGTGAGCCACGAGTGCCAGATGGTTATGACTCAAGGCTGCCTTGTCAAGCCTCTTACCTCTGATGGTGCAAGGCCAGTTACGTGCGACGTGACCATGCTGCCCTGCCTGTCCTCTTCTTGCTGCAAGAAATGAGATGGAGTTAGATACCTCATCTGCACACAGCTAGGAAAGAGAAACACAAAGGAAACAATTTCTAGGTGTGCAGACTTCAGGGAGGAAGAAAATGTGCCTGATCTGCACGGTGCCTGAGAGAGAACACACGTAGGCTAGCCAGCACTATGAACAGGGCAGTGTGTAGGTAATAAAGCAGGAAAGAAGTTAGGAGGAGGAAAGCAGAAATTAGATGGGAAAGCACCTTAGCAGAAAAGTTCACAGCCCCGATAAGGACTCAAGAGACAAACAGATGTAATGTTTCTGAATGTTTGCCTCTCCCAGGTGCTTGCTGTTGGAAAGCATTATTTCAGTAAAGGAAAAAGTTACAGAGCAAACAGAGGCAAGGGATTGACTAAAGGTGATTGTCTTAAGGCTAGAAAAGGAGCTGAGTTTCTTACTGTGGAAACCTAGGCTTCCTGAGATAATTCCTCTGCTGGTTTTAGAAGTAGATCTCTTCACTGAATATTTTATTAAGCAAGGCATGCCTGCAAATAAGCTGACTGAAGGCATAAGAGAACACAAACTGACAAACCTATTGCATTTCTCAAGCTATCTAAAAATCCATTTTGGAAGGGAGTAGAAACACACTGGCTTTAATTAAAGAGATCTCCATCTTCATCCCCACACCAACATCTGGTAAGGGAGGCAGCAAATCTGGTCCACTGGCCAGCTGAACTTATCCCATGCTGGAGTCTAGATCATATTTAATCCAAAAACCAATTTCCTTTCATGGTATTTCTTGTTGCATTTCCTTACTACAAAAGACATTGCAGCCAACTGTTGCACGCTTCAGCTCTTCTTCAGTTCAGCAGGAACTTGCTTCTGTCAGAGGGAGATCACCCACTTGTATGTTTTGCTAGGGCCAGAGGGGACTCCACTGCTCCTACACCTTCACCTCTTCCATCACCAGGCCAGTGAGCCTCTGTTACATCTTCTCTGTGGGTGGGCGATACTTTTCCTTTCTGCCAAAGCCATCACGAACAAGCCCAGCACCCTGGGACTGGCCTGGGACATATTTTTCAATAACACATTCTTGAACAAGGAAAGGAACAAGAACCCTGATGTCAGCAGTTGTACTTAAAACACATTTCCTCTGCAGCCTTTCTGTTCTCTCTTTGTTTTCACAGCAAAATAATGTGATGTTGCCAATATTGCCAATAAAACAGATTTGATGTCCTGAGTATAGAAGGGTATCCCTACTCTCAGTGCTCAGAATTCACAGATCATTCAGCTGAAGAGCATTTTTGGCCATGCCAAGGTCCCTCTGGGGCAGATCTGCCCCTGTGCCAAGGCCAGCACAGCGCTGCTCCATGACAGGACCAACTGGGACTGGGCAGCATTTCCAGTTGAAAACAGTTGCCTGGGCTGCAGTACCGTCTGGGCATCTCTCAGGCTGTGTTGATTTTTTCCCCAGCAGCCCTATGAGGTGGGAAAACACTCCCGTCTGCACTTTCTGCACAGGAAAAATCAGGCAGAGAAAGGTCACTGAATAGCTTTGCACATTGCAGACGAGGCACTTACGCAAAAGGGTTTCCTTCCTTTTTCTCTGTGCTGCTTATGGCTGACCTGGGGGAAAATGTTACCACTCCAGCCCGTCTGACAGCACCCCAACATTACAGCAGAGTGGACCTTCAGCTCTGCTGGTAACACTGCTGTTTCCTAACAGGGTGAAGCAAAATGGTCCTGTTGAGTTTTCCTTACTGTTCTCTTCATCCTCCACCCCTGCCCCAGGTCATCATCAGCAAAAAAGGAACTCAAACACTCAAGTGTGGCTATGGCTCCCTGCTTCAGCCTCCCTTGCAGGGCCTCCTAGGTTTTTTGTGGTTTTTTTTTTTTTTTTGTTTTTTTTTTTTGCAGAGCCTTGAAGGACTGTTAGGACTCTGACTGGAGGCTGTGCAGAGCCCGACAGGTCTGGTGCAGGCATTAGTAACCCTAGAGCCTCTGCATCCTACCGCAGGCAGGTACTGAAGGTACTGAAAAGATGTAAGGAAACTAGGAAACTTTGCACCAAGTCAGAGCACTTATTTTTTATTTTTTAATTTTGCAGAGCTCTGGCTTTTCAGAAGCTCCCTTGCCCTTCTCCTAGCTGACTTCATCCTCCAGTGTGACCCATGCCACTATTGTGAGAGCTGGGAGAACAAGGTGGTTTTAAAGGAATGCGGATGGACTGGCACTTGTGAATTTACAGATGCTCATTATTTCAGGTAACTATACATACACAGTCAAGTACATAAGTGACTGCTTGTGTACTGTGCATTACATTCTCCAGCATCTACATCCAACAAGCCTGTATAAACTTGTATTTTCACACATCTCTGCTACACCCTTTCATGTACTCAGCATTTCCAAGACTTACGTGCTATAGAACACAGCAAGACTTGGGGCTGGAAGCTACTTTTTGAAAAGCAAATCCTGTAAGCACAGCTTATTTTGTATTTCCATTGCTTTAGAGGTGCCAGAACACAAAAAGGATCTCACAGGCTCAGACTGACTGAGCACTCGGACTTCTCCGAATCATTCTGGTTGGTAGCTCCGTGCTTTTCCAACCTATAATCAGCCTTGTCCATAGGCTATAAAGAAATAAATTCTGCATTCTTCCCTAGGAACATAACACTGAAATTGCCCTTTTTTTTTGTTTGTTTTTCTTTCATCAGCTTCTGCATCTGTTAAACAAACTATTTTATGGAGATGCAAAGACACTAATTCATCACTTTAGCATAACTAGCTGCTGCTTAAAGAGTAATACAATAATTTGCAGTAAAAGAAACCCTTACACAAAATGAAAGTTTTCCATAAAGTTACTTTTGTTCAGTGGAAACTCATTTAGAACTTGATTTATGGCACACTGGAATGTAAAGCTTCAGATGAGATTAATGGGCTGTTTTCTGGTTACGTCATCTTTGTGGATTGTCAAGACAAGCCTACACTGAAATCACAAAGGAAAACTTCATTATGGTCCCCTGTTAAAACACCAGAGTGACTGCTGTTTCTAAGTAACTCAGCTGGATAACATAACAGATCGGCTGCATGAGAAATAAATTTGGAATTTCCACTGTATTAGTACAGCGAGCTGCAGCAATGTTTTACGTTACAGGAACAGGCCATATATTTTTAAATACATCAGACATGACTCACTCCTTAGTCCATGCTGGGATTGGCTGAGAGGACAGTTTTTTCCCATTTTGGACTTTTTTTTGTGGATTTGAGCACTACACCGACCTTTTTTAGTACGCTTAGGTTGCAAGTCAATAGCGATAGCATCCAGCATTGCAACAACACCTTGTTGTTCTGAGATTTCCTTAAGGCTACACAGAAAATTCCACCAGCCACCCTCACAGGCATGTAAAGAACAGCAGAAACCAACTGCAAGTTACTCTCTAGGACCAGACCTAGAAAGATCACCAGCAGCCCCCAAGGGTTCCAGCATGCACCCAGAAGCAGATGGGATTCCTGCTCCAACAGCCTGCAAAGTGGGGACATGATGCAGAAATACTTGTCAACTCCTCAGCTGTTAGCATTGCTTTAAGGTGGGAACCCCAGCCCAGCTTTCTGCCAACCTCCACCGTCGCAGCAGCTCGCCAGGAACACAGCCCCAAGCCAGCAGATAAATAGCTGAGTAAACACGAGATGTGGGGAACGATAGCACTCCTCAACACGCAGCCAGCCAACGCAGATAGCCGAGCAATCGGATTTGGCTTCGTTTCCACACAATTTCAGTCCCTGGGGGTATCTAGTTTAGAAAGCAAATTTCTTTACAATGAAATGTATTTGGCAGCCCTGCTGCAAGTGAAGTTCATCTTCAGGGCAAAGGAAAAAAAAACACCTCCAAACCCTGCTAAGCAGTTTCTGTGTAATTTATGTCAAATTATTTTGTTGCTAGGATGAATAGATCCAGATTTACCCATGTTTACTACAGAAAAGGGATTATAGATCTTTACTTCAGACCATCAGGAGTGTTATCAGAGCTGCTACTCATTCTGCCAGGTGTCTGATAAATGACCTTTGGGGGTGTTTGTCCTTAGAGATTTTATTTCTTTAACAGCCTTGTTTAAACCAAGGAGAAGAATAGCAGCCGACTAAGGCTGAGCCATACGTGGAGCTCTTATAGGACCACTAAAACCAGAGTATTTGAGGCCATAAACATCTCAGATTTTTAAATCTCCAGAGGGAAAGATGTGAGAAAGTGTAATCAAAACAGAAAAGTTGATATTTCTTGAAGATACAAACCAAATAGGATAGGGGAAAAAAAAAAATGAAAACAAAACTTTAAAATGCACAGCACCCTAAAAAAAGGGTTTAAAACATTTTAGGCTTTATGGTGAACCAGCTCTGCTTCCTATTCTACTATAAAGCCTCCTATAAAGCATTCACATCCAAGCAGGAGTAACCAGGAACTAATAGCACTGCACAAAACTCACATTCATGCCTAAAGAAGAACTCGCACTTGGCTTCATATCAGATTTACTTGGAAACTGTTATAGGATCCTCTGAATAAATGGAAGCTAGCTATCAAGACAAGCCTGTCTATACAGGAGTAGCAAATACATGCATTTTTCCAAAAGCCCAGCTTTCCAAAAGGATGACCACGTACCACACGAGCAGCTCTGATATGTAGCTCTTTGCACAGGTTGCAGGCGCATAGTACAGCGGCACACGAGGTAATTAAGGCTGAAACTGAAAGCCAGCACATTTACGGGGCCCTGGTAGATATTTCTCAGTAGTTCATGAGGCTTATCATGAATTTATGTGTTTGTTTAACTGAGACTATTCACTAGATGGGGGTTTGTTTTCACAGAATATTTTTCTAATGTAAGTTATAATTAACGCAGGATCCTGTGGCTCTGCTGAGGCAGAAGAGCTGGGGCAGGCAGGAATGAAGCTTAGAGTACAACCACACACTGCAGGTATGGGGATCCCTGAAAGCAGGAGGAATCAGTTTTATACTATGGAATTCCCTCCACCCCGGGGCCTCCTGGAACATCAGATGATTATGGTAGGGGCTGAGGAACTCCAAGAGTTGGGAACGGTGCTTACAGCCTGGAAGATGCTCCAATGCCCACACGTAAGAGGTCACTTCCTGGGCAATGCAAGCAGGTGACAGGGCCACGTCCCTCTGAGCAGGAGGCTGTTTGCCTTTGGGTAACCATTAACAGGAGCTCAATGTTAGCCAAACAAGCCTTCCTTCCACCCGCTCCTCCAAACCCCACGCTAGGACAAATGCCAGCAGTGAGCATTGCAGGTGGGACGTGTGCCTGGTGAGCCTCTGGTACTCTGCCCTGTAGCCCCCACTTTGCCTGGAGTACAGCCTCATATAGTGCAGTGCTCCAGACAATGACCGAGATTTATAGTGATCTACGTACGAATGGTCGGATGATGCTTTGGAATTTTTGGCCACTCTTATTTTTGTCAAGAAAAATGCAGGTAGGTCTATAGCATCGTTAAACCAAAATCACTGTTGAAAGCAATGAAGCTATGCTGCTCTGCCAGAATTTGTCATCTTTGGTATTCTTAATAAGCACACTCTAGTAGCTGTATTTCCAAAGAAACCAGGCATTTTCATTGCACCTGTTAACTGCACCTCAGTGAAATGCGTTTTATAAGTCACACGAAGAAATAATAGCTTCTCTGTCCTATGTACTCAGAGACTTGGTCTTAAGGACTTCTCTTCACCAAACATGTCATTGTGATTCACAGGTGCTGGCTTCTTCCTGCAACTCGTAAATTTTTATCCATGTAATTACTGCAAGTTCACTGCTACGAATGAAGACATGATTAAGAAAACTTAGTGTAGTTCTACTGCCTGCTCCTTGATAACTCTTCCAACACACATGGATGTGACTCATGTCACACATATGTACTGTTTGCAACATATTTTGTAGTAACCAAGTGAATTTTAAGAGATGAATCAGCAACACAAGCTTTGTTACAGGTCAGCAAAGGAGATCAGCAAAGGAAAGGGAGGGAAAACCCAACCTAGCAGCACAGGTAGCCCATCTCCAGCTGTTGTTTATATGCAATATGCCTTCAGGGCACAAAGTCCCTCCAGACCGCCAGAAACGTCATCTCTTCCCCAGCTTTCCTTACAGACAAGGATGAATCAGCCCGGAGGAAAGCAGCTGGAGCTGATAAAAATGCTGGGGGATATAACCTGGCCCCTCTGCCTCCTTGCCCGAGACTTGCAGAGCAGGGCTCTGCTTTCTCCTGTGCAGCCCTAGGGCCTCTTTTCTTTGGGAGGAATGCAACACCATCCACCAGAACTGCAGGGATATGAGGGGGTTCCCACTTTCCCCTCTGACTTTCAGCTGTTTCCCTGTTTTCTCATGTTTTGCTTATCCTCTGGTATCTGTTCAGCAAGCAGCTCAGGCAGTTCCTGCAGCCCATTCCTGCAGCTTCATTAACATACGAGCTGAGCTCCTCAATTTATTTCTGCTGTCCCTATTACACACAGAGTTATTAATAACCTTTTGAGTAGCGTGGGGACCAAGGATTACAGGCACCATTTACAGCCCACTGGATCAAAAGCAAGCTCTCATTGAGCTGGATCAGGACCAGGAGCTGTGCAGCAGAGCTGAAACTTTATTCCCAAGCCCAACCTCTTGCCTCCAGCATACATTTCTATCTGCAACGTTGGGATTACTTACATGAGAACAGACAGCCCTGTTCAGATTCTCTCCATTCCAAGCCCACCATTTGGGAAGAAATGCTCTACTGGGTGTAAAATACCCTGAATCTGCAAAGAAGGACACAAGATATGGCCACCCTTGAAAAGAATGATAGAAGATTCATCAGAAAGCCACATGGTTCCTGAATCCATGGGCTTTTTTGGCAATGTCAGCTAACTTAATTCCACTGCAGGTTAGTTTTGTTCAGAAAGCAAAGGAATAATACCACAGGCTGGGCAGCGTATGTAAAGAAACGCAGTTAAAAGCAAAGGAAGTGCAGATGTCTTCGAAAACAGTGTTATATTTGCTAGCTATTTTTGGTATATCTTGGGTTAGAAGTGGCCAGAGAAGTATTTGCAGTTGTCTCAAACTGATTTTGTCTAATTTCTATGTCACCTTTACCTCTTTACTCACCACTCTAATAATTTTAGTACAATCCCCTGATTTTTTTTTTGCTGCTGTTAATAAAAAGTGCAAAATTCCAAGCCTTTAAGCCCCTGCTACTCAACTCCAGACACTGCTGCTGGACATTTAATGTGTTAATGTGTAACAGGCTTCAGCCACAAGTCCCAATACATTCTCTAGTGTAAGGGGTTTGGATTCAGATCTGGTGCAATTAGCTGAGGCTCCGTTCACACTGAGCAGAGCTCAGCCTTCTTGTGAGTGCCTTTTTTTCCAAGGAAATCCTTCAAAATCTACAGCAGACAAGAAAAAAACAAGAAGTTCCCTCCTACTCTTTCCAATTTCAACAAGTCACATTTTTCATTCAGAAGTATAGTAGCTATTAATAAAATCGCTGAATGAGAATGGTTAACCCCAAAAAGTGACACATACCTTACGCTTTGCAAGCCAACATGACAACAGTCAAAACAGAAATCAGCCTTTCAATACATCAGCACATAAGGCTGTCTGCAGTTTCCAGAAAGAGCATCAGATGACATCCTATCAGCTGCAGACAGATGAGTCACTGGCAAGCTCCAGACGAGCAGACCTAAAGTCACCTCCAGCCTGCAAAAGCACTTCCCATCTTCAGTAAAAAGTGCTGCAGGATTCTGTCAATGAAGTGAAATGCCTGGCTAGCAGATGTGCTGTGCGGGTGTGCTGAGCTTCCCGTCCCCTCCCAAGGCACTGGGGACAGGGTGACAAGGAGCAAAGTGCAAAGTGAAGATGGATTTCTTGCCTCCAACAGGCCTGCAGATTTGCCCCTGAGCACAGAAATGCAAAAACAGCCTTAATGAAGGAAAATATTCAATGAGGTGCAAACATTTTGGACTGGAAAGTAACTAAGACTTGGGCTGGTTTGATTTCTTTCCCTAGTTTCATCAAGCAAACGTGACGTTTTGCTTTTTTTCTCCATCCCAAGGCTTTGTGCCAGCAAGCACTGTTATCTAAGCAAAGTGACCAGGCAAGTCACAGCAAGCAGCACTAGAGGCCTTGCAACATGATTTGGGCATCCATGTGGAGGGCTCCCTACATTTTGGCAGGGATGTTCTATTAATGCAAATGCCTTCCCCTCTCCCCTCTAGTTTCTCTGTTATTAAACCTGCAAAAAAAAAAAAAAACTGTCAGGTCCTAGAGCATCTCTAATTGAAAGCAGAGCAAAGAGGAGGGGAGGTCTGTCTGTGGCTAAGGGCGTCCCCTTTTCTGCTGCTGGAAGTGTCCCAGGTGGAATTCACAGACTTAGGAAGTGTCAGCTCTTCCAGCTCATCAGGTTTATTTGCATGGTCCCTCTGCTGATGAGATTATCACCAGCCCTCCCCTTTCAAATGTCCAACTGAGAAAGAAGAAATAAAGGCAGAGTTTCTGCAGCCAAGTTTCTCTTAGTTCCCATGAACTAAAAAAAAAAAAAAAAAAAAAAAACATATATNAAAAAAAAAAAAAAAGAAAATGATTCCCTTACACTCCAGACTCCTCTTATAGGGTTTTAAGAAAAAGGGATGGCACAACCTCAGGCTGCCCCTTGTTGTCAGATCCCAGTCCTAGGTCCCACCCCCTCCAGCAGCCTGGCCCCACACCACTGAGCCAGCCACGATGCTTTCAGGGTGGAGCAGGTAGGGCACAGCTCCCAGCCCCTGGAAAAACATCTCTGAAGGTTTGGCTGGATGGATTTCCAATAGATCCACACCCAGCGCACAGCAGAGCTTCAGGGCAAGCCAGTGCCCAGTCTAGGGACTGGGGGGAGAGGAGATGGAAGCAGGGCACTTAGCTGGGCAAGAAGAGAAGCCTGGCACCTGCACCGCAGCCAGATGAGCCCTGGGGTGATGTAGGTGTCTGCATGCTACTCCTAATGCTAGCACGCAGCTGTGGCATAAACCTGAATTTCTGTCAGGTCTTTGATGTGAAAGTTATTTCCCTTGGACAGCTTGCTATGCTCAGAAACAGCGTCTGCCCAGGCATACAAGGAGGGGCTGGCAGCGGTGAGAGAGCAGCTGGCAGGAGGGAGAAGTGGTGAGTAGCCCCAGCAGCGACCCCACTGCCTGGGTAGGAAGGAAAGGGAGAAGATGCTTATGGGAAGAGGAATGTGGCTACCTTCCATTTAAAGTTTGAGACATAGGGAGGCATTTTTCTCACCCAGAGATGATTGAGTTCAAAAAAGCCAGATGCAACCACTGGGTTCAAAAAAAAAAAAAAAAAAAAAAAAAAATCAAATCTGAGCATCGGCCCTAGTGCAAAGGGGCTCTTTTGGTAGTTACACCCCAAACAGTGGCTCAACCCTACCTCGACCCTTTGCAAGTCGCTAATTGCCTCACATTTCTCCCATCTGAAGAAAAACTGAGATGAAGGTGGTAAGGAGAAGAAAATGAAAATGAGTGACAGAGAGGAGTGGAGAAGAGGCTCAGACGCTCGGGAGGGAGAGTACAGCATCCTTTTGCTCTCAATGAGACAAATGAAAAGCTTAGACCTGAGCAACCATAATCTTTCAAACACAAACGCTTATGAACACAAGTCCTACTTCATTATTGTTTTCACACAACCCTCACCACCTTAATATCTAAGCCAGGATCATCTCCGAGCTTTCATATCCAAAAACAGCCCAGTTTTGCTGTGGCTGCCACTTCTGTAGGCTGGCTGAGCATTCAGGCTGCTGTTACCCAGCACATCGCCCTGTCTGTAAGCCACGCTACTGCAGGCACTTGCCTTCTACCCAAGGAAAATGAGATGCAGACCCAGCCACCTGCTCTGAACTGACCCTCCCACTGAGGGCTTTGCTCCACCACACCCTGACCTGTCCTATTAACACCACAGTTAATTCTTGCTTGCTCAAACTCACCCCAGGCTAGAAGTTTCTCATAAGAAAATACAGATTCCTAAACATCTTCAGCTCTGTGGGATGAAGTGGCCCAGATCAATTTCCTTTCCTATGAAAGGTTTCCATTGTTCAGCAGCTTTTGGTGGCTTTTTATCATTGCGTGAGTGGAGCTGGGAGGCTCCGAATCCAGAGCAAACCTTTTCCCCATCTTTCAGCTGCTTGGGCTCTCAGCAGAGCTAAAGGCAAAACTTAATATGCATTCAAAGCACTCTACAGACAGGAGTTCAACTTCTCAGCATGTAGATTTGTTGTTCTCCTCCTGGCTGAAGGGATTTCCCCACAGAACCCAGGCACCAAATGAACGAGTAATGAGCAGAGTGCTGGTTTCTTCTGTTCCTGTGGGGACTTCTGGCCATGTAGCACCACATTGGTTATCTCTGGCTGCACACTAGAAGATGGGGTAAAAAATAACTGCAGAACATCTCCTGCATGCACCACTGGGCCCTTACAACCACCGCCCCCCCCCCTCCCAAAATGGCCAAGTTCCAAAGAAANTGTGAAAAGCATAATCTCACAGAAAGTTGTGTTTAGTCAATCTCCAATTCCCAGGCAAAAGAAAAAAAAAAAGTTTTTTTTTTGTTCCTCCATCAGGTGATGAAAGGGAGAAGTCTCCCTGTCTTAACTCAGACTCTTGTACAGTGAAGGACTGGCTCTGAAGTATTAGTGGTGATGCATGCATGCAGTGCTCAACATCTCTACTTTCTAATAACAGAAATATCTTGAGAGCAGTAATGGTCATCTATGTGTAGTTTTAATAGTACTTGAACAAAAATGCTATATAGGAAGAGAGGCAGAGAATGCTAATGGCGTAAAGCTTTAAGTGAGGACACAAGTGCTTTATTAAATACCATGCGCCAAGTTCTGTAGTGCTGGTGGAGCTTCGCCAAGCACAAATTGGCTCTGTGCGCTCCTTTTTCCATTTCTAAAGTTTCTTTGAGCCTTATTCCAGCCCTTGTTTCAAGATAGTCTAAGTAGGTCTAAGATAGTGATGCCTCAATTAAATATTTATGAGGTAAGGCCATTAGAGTTTCAAGAAATTCATATGCTGGTCCCAGTCCAGCAAAACACTTAGGGAGAATTTAGCTTTCAAATAAACAGGTATTCCCACTGATTTGGTGCTCCGTGCGATGGTTGCTCTTATGCCTGTGCTTAAGAGTTTGGGGACTCGTCACAAAGATCCTCAGCATCCTGCAGAACTCAGCTCTCCCACCTCCCATGAGGAAAAGGTTGAATGCACTGACATCAAGCATGCCATAACTTAATTCTTCTGGCAGTTACAAATACAAAAAAATCATTTCATTTGTCCATAGTCTATTATTTAGATTAGCAGTCTCCTCCCCACCTATCACTCCATCAAACAACAATCTCCTCACTCAACTAGATGAAGGGATGTGTATTTAAAGCACCTTCAAAAAGCCTCACAATAAGCAGGACTCAAGCAAAGCTACTTTGTACAATCCCCTTGCCTGCTTATGAAACTGTAAGGCAGACCACAGATAAAAGCAGAAAGACGACTAGACTGATAGTTCAGAAATTTTTAATGCTATCTATAAAAATAAGGTTCTCTCGATTAAAATGAAAAGGCAAACGAGAGCTGGGACTGACTGACACATGGATAGACACTACCACAAGCAAAGCAAGGCCAGCAGTAACTAACCTGAACCAAGGAAAAAGAAGGGGGAATTAGGGAGTGAATGACTCAGCCACAAAGGGGCCTCCTATGTGTCACAAGCAAAATATCCGGGTTAGGTGAAATCCAGCTATTTGGCTAGGAGGTCAGACCCAACAAGACCCATTTAAGGTGACTGAGCCCCCACTAAAAAGAGATGCAGATCCACATGTGGCCATAACCAGGTGAAAAGATCTCAGCCAGCTGTGGCCACAGCTTCCCCAGGTCCCCAGCTCACTCTCCACTTGCAAACATGTTACACACGAGTTGAACTGAGTTTTCAGTCTTTCCACTCATCAGCTGCTCTTATGTGCCACCTGAGCTAAAGATTGATGCTGAACCTATGAAGTCACTGCTATCCCTTAGTATGCTTTTAACACCAAAGCCCTTGGATTTCCTCCCAGTTTTCCTCCCAGCCAATAGGTAAAGTCACCACTGTTTGCCACAAGCCAGGTGTGAATCTCCGTGCTTTTCAACAGCAAATTTCAAGAAGTTGTAGAAATGTATCTAGATCAGAAAGACCTCTCTGTGGCAGAAAAATCAATCCCACAAGGGCCAGCGGCCTTTCCTGTAGTTAATAGCATACATGCAAGAATGTAATCACCCCTCGCTAATGTGGAGTGCAGTTACACATACTGAATTCAACTGAGCTGTCAAGCAGACACATGGATGTCTGTCTAGACATACAACAGGATGGGGCAGGTGGAGGGGACACTTACAGGGAGGATGTGGGTGGCAACAAGAGGCAGAAAAGGGAGCAGAGCTCAGCAGCGCAGCAGATGACTGGGCTTTCCGTTTGTCTGACCGACACCAGACTGCCTCACAGTGATTGTACTTGGCAGACAGTCCTTCTCCTTGGTCTTGCTCGAGGCCACAACCTGTCACAAGCCTGTGTGCCATTTGCTATCAAGAAATGCAGAACTGCAGCAACAACAATACGGGCATGTAAAAATGAACGTATTTTATCAGATATCTGTCTATAACATGCAATTTGGAGACAAGCTGCATTTATCCCCTAATTACAAACCTATGGATGCTTAACTCATGTAAAAACTGAAGCCTCAGCCCCTGATTGGAGATTTGAAAGGAAGGACAGCACAGACACAGGGAGGCAGGACACAGCAGGTCACTTAGGTGGCTACATCTAGTTACAGAGGTCAAAGCAGCGTTGGATTTTGCAGAGGAGTTCACACCAGCTCAAGTTATTTGAAGCTTTTTGTTCATGGATAGAAATGAGTTCACGATTAGGCTGCAACACAAAAGTGTCTTTCATTCTTGCCCCCAGATTCAAGCAGGACAAATGGTCTCAAGCAACGCTAAAAGCTCAGGCTGGGCAGGTCTGAAGCCATTGCTTTGCAGAATTCGCCCATCAAGATACAGCTTTGCAGCAAATCCTTCCTGGATCATTCCAGCAAAGTGTCCATACATCCAGCTGGATGTCTGCCCGGACCACAGAGCTGTTCAAACTGTACTGCTGGAGAAGTGAGTGTCCCAGAAGCCTCCAGTTGACTTTTAAAACTTTTGCTAAGGTTGAAGTCTCCCAAAAGCTTTAATAAAAAAAAAAAAAAAAAAAACAGCTCTGCACCCAACCACTAAAAAGAGGCAACACGGTGTCTGTGACCAAAGGAAATGGCAGGTCTCTTGCTAGTTAAAGTAATTACACAGCTTGTTTGTAAAAACAATCCCCTGCCAATGGAAACAGTTTTTAATAATTTTTTTTTTTTAAGAGGCTGCTTTTTTAATAATCACTTTATAAAACAATCTGGGAATAAATGCCCATTAAAATCAGATATAGAACTCAATATTGAAGTAAAAACAAACAACGAGCTGAATGTGGTAAACCTTCCCTTCTGTGTTCCAACCCCACAGAGCCGCCTCACTGTGCTGTGCTTTGCAACCCTTTCAGCAGTTCCCAACCCCACTAAAACCTGGCTGCAGTCTTACATAAGCTGGACAGGCCAAGCCCTCCAACGATGTTGAGCCACACAGCTTTTTGTCAGAGCAGCTGGACCTTTAGCTGTTGTCCTATTTCCCTTAATTTTTTTTTTTCCCAGCCCCTTTGTTTCTCATTTTATGCTGAAAGAAATACAACATGAAAGTCCTTACACACAAACACAACAGGTACCATCCATCACAGCATGTCAGGCAGAACAGATTACAGCACAAATGCAAAAATAACAAAATGTGTATTTTTGCACTCATCAAGCAAATTTCCAGGAGTGCTGAAATACAGCTTGCACTTGAAAAATTCTCACCAAATAAAAATGCATACGTCTAGACAGGGGTGAACAGGAGAGACTTCCACTTGCCACATGGGAGACGAGCTCAGGCTAGAGATATGAGGAAGCCAAAGGGACATTTGTCCATTTGGTTAAATTATATAAACTTATTTTGCTGATATCAAGATGAACAGATTTTAATTATTTCTGTTCAGAAAACATTTAGATTTTGGTTTTTGAAATCTTCCCAAGGTTTTTATGAAGGTTCCCCAAATTTTTACTGCAAATATAAAGAGTACATTCTGATTACCAGAAGAGGAAAATATTGATCAACAATTCTGCTGGAACTTTTATAATTTCAAGAAGAAATACTGCTGTAAAATATACTTACACCAAAGCTTTTTTGTGGAAAATTTTGGTGTAAAAATGATTCTTCACAATTTTTTGGACTGCTGCTGCAGGATGAAAGCTGCTCCTGTTTATTTATAAACAGGAATTTGAAGGCAGAAAGGTTAGGAGCTGTACAGGTGTACACATAATGATACTGAGATATTTTAACAACACAGTGTATTGGGATATTTTACTGGATCCATGTATTTCTATTCATCTGTGTATGTGAGTATCTGTACACTGATTTAGGATATTCTGTTAATAAGTTAGTATGAATCTTGTCATCCACAGATCTATAGTCAAGGAGTTGTTTAATCATCACATTTCACTAACTCACCTTATTAATCTCCAAGTTTTTTAAAGTGCTGTTAAAATTTAGTCATTTAATCTACATCATACTACCATGAAATGATAGAATAATAGAACCATGAAGGTTGGAAGAGACCTCTAAGATTATCTGGTCCAACTGTCAAACCAACACCACCATGCTCACTAAACCATGTCCCTAAGTGCCACATCCACACATTTCTTGAACACCTCCAGGGACGGAGACTCCACCACCTCCCTGGGCAGCCTGCTCCAATGCCTGACCACTCTTTCTGAGAGAGATTTTTGCTAATAGCCAACCTGAACCTCCCCTGATGCAGCTTGAAGCTGTTACCTCTTGCCCTGTCTCTGGTTAACTGGGAGAAGAGGCCAACCCCCACCTCACTGCAGCCTCCTTCCAGTAGAGAGCAATGAGGTCTCCCCTGAGCCTCCTCTTCTCCAGACTGAACAGCCCCAGTTCCCTCACCTGCTCCTTGTAAGGTTTGTTTTTGAAATTGCTGCTAAACATGAGTGAAATATATTTGTCATTTCCTGCAATGACAGGATGTACCTTGAGCTTCCCACTGTGAAATGTTAGTTGAGATGCTACAGCAGTTGTTGAAGTAGTGGGCCAGGGGTCCCGCACTTCCATGGATACACAGCTTATGGCAGGGGGTGATGCCCTCTCCATGGACCTGGGACTCTAGGAGAAGCCGTATCTCCTTTGAAGTAGGCTTACAGCTGTGCAAATAATTACATTTTGGTTTGCTGGCTGAACTTGAAAACACGATATTTTGTTTCAGATCCATCCAAAATGCATTAAATTTGAGTCTACCAAAAAACAGAATTCATCTGCTCCCCATTTGGGGGTCAAACGAAACATTGCATCCAGCCCAAAAAGATAAAATATCATTTTAAATGTACATTTTTAATCAGCTACACTGCCCTCAGCACACCACAAAAAAATGACAGAAGTGAAACAGCTTCATTTGAGGGGCTTGGAAATCAGTATGCAGATGTATGGCATCTTTCTGAAGGCATCAAAGAGTGAAACTGCTGGTTTCAGTGGCTCCTGCAATACAGGAGCTGGTACGAGCTGGGAACATGCTTCTCACTCACTCCTCATGTTATCACTCTCTCTTACTGCTAGGAGCGCTCCATCCACACACAGAGTCTGTGACTGCAGCAACAGCACCTTTCTGAGCTTGGTTAGGGCAAGGAGATCCCAGAAGCCAGTGACAGCCTGTATAAATGAGAACTTTGGGCAGGATCCCAGCTAAATGGGGCAGCTGAAAGATGAGAGAAATGAGCAGAGGCGCTTTGTTTGCGCTGACTCACATTGCAAAAGTCACTTCTCGTCCCCGGGTACCACTGTCCTGACTTAACAGGGCAGCGCTCTTATCCCAAATAACAGGCTGCTTATGAGTCCCCTTAAAATAGGCTCTATATAAAGAGAAACGGGCACACTTTGGCATATAAAGCTGTACTTTATAGAGGACTGGTTTAAAAATGCTTGACTGTTGCCAAGAATATTTCACCAAATCAGACCAGGCACTAGGCCAGGCTCTTGCTGTTCCAGATGCGTTAATGCTCGGCTCCGTTTCGGAGAGGTGACTCAGTGCAGAACCGGTGGAGGAAGCAGGCTGTTCCAACGCTGACAGTCAGTGGGAGACTGGTTGCCTTCAGAGGCCTCAGATCCAGACCTGGCTGTGTTTGTATTCCTAGCACATGCTTTTCTTCCTCACTGATACCCCCAGCACTGCTTACGGAGCCCAGGAGATCTTCCCCAAACCTTCCTGTAACCTCCTTAGATTTTAGGTTTGTGATCTGAAATCAAACCTCATCCATATATTTTCAAATTAGTTTTCTATTTCATAGCACAGAATAGCCCCCTAAATCACATTCAGTGTTTTTCAATTCCTGCAGAATGAAGTCCAGCAGTGAGAATGAGATGATTTAATTGCTTATCTTTCATTCAAGTCAAAGTTTTATTATATTGGAAACCACTTTTCCCCTTTGTCATTAAATCAAATTTATGTCAGGCTTGAGCTAATTGATATTTACCCATCTTGCATGCACAACAGAATTAAAAAGGAACATAATGAAAGTCCATAATTAAAGCCTTAGGGGCAGGGCCATTTTGAAGATTGTGATTTAAGTTCTAGATCTGCCATTCATCTCCTGACTGCAGCTGAGGATTGAATGAAGATGGTCTTGTACTCAGGGTAAAGAAGGAAAGGCCCAAGGCAAAGGTGACCCGCTGGAGAAGCAGAAGGCACAAGACTAAGGGTAAGGCTCAACGGAAAGATGCCCTGTGTGTTAGGAGATCAGCAGTGGCTCCAGAGCACAGCTTGGTCACCCTTCAGGCAGGAGTTATCCTGCTTTATGGTGCCAGCAGGAGCTCAAGTCCAAATCCTGTGCTGCTGAAGGGGTGAGGCTCAGTTTGCATTCAACAGATTTTCAGCTTGCCTAAGTATTACAGAGCGATCCTGCCATCATTGTGCTATGCAGCTGGGGTATGCTTCACTCCTTTAACCAAGTCTCACAGCAACACACCAAAATTTAAACATGCCTGTTGTTCTTGGAAGCCTGACAAAGTTAAACTTCCTAATAGCATAACACAAGAAACTAGGAGATTATTCAACGCATTGTGGCATTTATTAACATTAAATCACCCATACTCATTGGCTGCTTTTCTCTGAGTAGCCATCAGAGATTTGTTTCCTTCCAGATGATTTCTCCCCTCATGAGTCAGAAGGGACCTACGTGAAAGTCATCCTCTGGAAAAATACAGTAAAATAAAATAAAAAAAATCTATCCTTAAATCGCTGCTTTTCAACAGTCTGAATTACAGTAGCTTTTAACAGAGAAGCAGAATAGCTCAACATACAAGGCTTCCTTTCTGTCACAGAAGAGGCAAGACAGAAACGTAAAACTTCATGTTTACATCCTCTTCTAGACAGCCGGTTGTTTTTCTTCACTAACCAAGTATGTATATCTGGCCTGCCTCCAGGGAACCAGTGGTGGTACTGTCATACTTTACTGTCTTCTGAAAAAAAATTTGCTTTTCCTAACATGTCAAGCCAGACACTGTTTTCTCAAATCCACCACTTGAGCCACTGCTTAGCCTTTGAAAATCCTGGAGGAGCTGCAGATGACAGCGCCTGACCACGCACTGCCAGCATTGTTACATCTGAGTGTTTGCAATGTCTTCAGCAGTGGAACTGCTGCAGGTCAGTCTTCCGCTAAACAGGGTGAAAGGTGTAAACTACTCATTTACGGCTTTCTGCATAAACCCTGCTTCTCTCAGGGCTCAATACATTGCTGAAGGACTTGAGAAGAAGGCTTTCCATTGACATCAGCAGGAGCAGGCCTGAAACAGCTACAAACGTAAGCTCTCTCTGCTTCTAACAGGACCTGAGAGCTTCTGCGCGTGGAATTTCGCACTTCTTGATCCAAGCTCGTCAGCCTTGTGCTCTATTTCTGGAAGCTTTCAGAAACATTCCAGGGAGTGCCTTTCTCAGGCTTGCATTCATATAAGGTATCTTTACAT
>VXAV01010453.1:84583-95445 GCA_013399715.1 Alectura lathami
CCCTCACAGTCCTCATTTATGAGACTAGGTGATGTAAAGCATGCTTGGTTCACCCATACAGACTTTGTCTCCAGCTCTAAATGCCTCCAAAAGATTTAAGCCTGTGTTGAGAGAGAGGCTCAGATGGAGAAAAGCTGGCATCAACATGGGTATTTTCAAGGGTCAGGGTAGAAATGGGAAGCTACTGACTTCAGGCAAGCAGCAGTCCTTCCAGGAAGGTTAAGCACAGGCAAGAGAGGACCCGTGAAATGCAGCAGACTAACCAGCAGGTCTTATGGTTACTGGATAAGAACCATATCCAGTAGGTATGGGTACTATATCCATAGTATATGGATACCTACCATGGGTAGGAAAGTCCTCAGCTTTTCAGCATGGAAATGGGTGGTTTCCCTCACACTGTCTCCTTGGGAAAGGCTCTGCCTGAGCCCCCTGCAAGCGCACAAGGATGGAGAAGGGAGGCAGCTTCCATCAGCTGTGCTCCTGAAACAGGAAGGGCCAAAGAACACCCTACAAACCAACTGCAGATCCTCAGCTTCAGATCTGCTCTTCCACAGCTCATGTACAAAACACTGACTGCATTCACTGTAATTGAACACTGCTGCTTCAGCTTAGCATGTAATTACAGAGCTAAGAGGCCACAGAAAAGGAGGGGGAGGTACCTTCTTACACCCCCAGGGAGAAGAGCCCATTTCTTACACAAAGCTACAGCAAAAGCTTAGACTGTTTTACTAATAATACCTTCCCAAACTCCATTTCCAATCCTATTGACAGGAATTCCTGAAGCGTCACCCCAGCACCAAGACAGCCATCAAGCACAATAAATATTAGCTTTAATAAAATCTAAAAACTGGGTCTGTCTAGACAGGAAAGGATGAGTAATCAAGCTCTCCAATCAATCCAGCTGCACAGGTTTGTGAGGGTATTTGTTTTAGCCAGCATTTCACTTCTCACTGGCAAGTTCTACCTTATGCCGATACTCCTATTATTCAGCTTAATTTTCTAACCCCAGGCTTATGAGACCCCTAATGAGAGGTCCCGTCGCTTTCAGCTGGCAATACCTTCCAGCTTCATGCAGCTCCTATTTCTGCTGGGCCGGAGAACAGAGAAAACTTTTATAAATAGTTCAGCCCTGATCTGGTGAGTTACCTAAACACATGCCTTGCACACGAGCAATCACAGTGAAGTCAATAGGGCAGTCACATGCATAAATCAAGGTACTTAAATATTTTGTGCAACTGCAAGTCTAAGATATAACCACAAATAACACTCAGGGACCAGTGATCATGAACTGCCACCTACCAGTGAAAAGATCAGTGGCAGGGGGAGTTGCGGTGGTGAGAGAAGTCACCGATGAGTTGGTAAGATCAGTACATTGATGCGTATTGGCAAAGAAGCAAGCTCAGCTCTACTCTGAGTCTTGGTGGCCAGAGGTCCCAGGCTGCTGATGAAGGCGTTTTCAGGTGAAAGCAGGACATTACCAAGGTACTGCTAAAACACCTCCCCAGATCAAAAGGCTCGGTGTCCAACAGCTTTGGTTCCCAGAAAGGGATGGGATCAGAGTGGGTGGCCACTCAGTAGAACCATTCAGAAAGTAAAACCGTTGTGATTTTCCTCATATAAGAACATGTATGTGTGTATATTACATAACACAGAAACTCTTATTTAAGATGACCATCATAGGGTTTTTTCCAACCTAAATGATCGTATGATTCTATGAGTTCCACAGTATTTTCTCTATTAATTGTGGAATCCGACTATTCAGTATCTGCAGATATTTGGGCAACATCCCAATCCCCCAGACTTTCAGTACAACAGAGCTTTTGTCTGAGAACTCATTACAAAGTTGATTATTAATTGCTCACAGTGCTCTTACTCAGAAGTGCCAGTCACTCAGCTGAGGTGTAGGAACAGCTCCCAGGGGCAGAAGTGACTAATTGCAGCTCCCTTACCCCACTCACCTCCAGGCTGCCTGAAGGCAAGCACAAAAAGCTCACAAGCAAATTCACATTTGCCCACCTACCTGTCTGGAGGGCTTCAGCACATGATGGGATATCTTAATTGCTGATGCCAATAGTGAAAACCTACAACTTTACGCAGAAAGCAACTAGACAATAATCCACATTTTCCTTTTAATTCCTTTGAATGAGCTCAGCTGGTTGTTTGGAAAGGACTTTGGCTCTGATAAGCATAGGAAATGGAAAAGCCCAACTCTGCCTTTGCCCATGGTAGGTTTGAAACCAGTGAGTTGTTTTGGATTGCAGAGCACTTGTTTTCTTCAGTTATGGCAGGTTTAGACTCTACTTGAGTGGGATTCAAGATGAGAACAGCTAGCAGAAATGAATGGTCAGATAAAAAGCTTTCTCTGGAGGGTTTCCAATGCTGCCACCTATGCAAACTGAACCCTGGCACAAAATCTGGAAAAATAGCTGGCTTGGATTTGTCACATGCTTCCTTAGCACTGTGGGAAGCCTATAACAAGTACTGCCATCATCTCTGCTTTGAATATAGCATCCAGCCCAGTTTAGTTTTGTCTACAGCAATGTGACAGCTCAAAATGCATGCTTGTGCACCGACTTCGGCAAAGACCATACCTGTTAGATATAAAGGATACTTCTGTCACACCCCACAGGTGTGAATGCCAGCACCAACATCCAGCTGCTATCCCTATCCTGATCACAGCACTTCCCACCAAAGCTACCAAACTTATGGCATATGTTAGCATATAGATCCCTCTACTTCTGACGCCTTCCCAGATAAATAGCATCATTTTGCCCATTGAGCCAGGTGCTCAAGTTCTTGCATTTTAAGAACCATTGCTACATCCATTAATGTTCCTGCACATTTTCCCCCCATACACACATCATCATGCAGCTTCCTTCAGGGAAACCTCCTCAAAAATCTGTTGACAAGGAATAAGCTGTTTCCTATAATTGACAAGTCAGAGCAAGAGGCTTGAGAAGCATCAGCTAGTTGATATTTTCTTTTTTTTCTTTTTTTTTTTTTTTTTTTTTTTNTTTCTTTTTTTTCTTTTTTTTTTTTTTTTTAGCAGTTCCAGTGGCTTTTCATGCCAGATACCTAGGTAACACCACAGTAAGGGCTGCCTGTTATTATGCCTACTGTAAGAAATAGATGGGGTTGTCACCTTTGCTGCGTTCAACATCTGATCCATGGTCTGCTGTGACCACAAACTGTGACTTACAGGTAAAAGCCACAATGATACAAGAGAAATTTTCAGGGTAACTAAAGAGAGCTAAACAGGCCCACTGGGCTCCATTGAGCATACCAAGCTTTAAGTAGCAGAAACATACATCTGCATTTCCCATGGAAACAGTAACATGCACTGAAATACTAAGAAAGAGAGCCTGGAGATGAACAGGGAGTAATTAAGTGATGCCTGCATGAGAGCACACATGAAATGTTATTTTAAAAAGGGCACTGAGGTATCCACATACAGCATCTGGGCAACACTACCATGCAGCCAGGCTGGACCACTGTTGTAGTTTGAAGACAAGCTAGGGAGAAAAGGACAAAGTCAACTACACCTTGCCTTTCTGAATATCAGCACAATCAATAAAATCAGTTCTTTGGGGGTTTTGTTTGTTTGAGGACTACCTACATAGTTTTTTTTTGTTTTGTTTTTTAATTTTGGTGCATTGCATGAACACTTAGAGATCTCTCAGTTTGCTCAGCTCATCAGCATTCTGTAACTTTCTTCCAAAGAACATAATTACCCCTGCATGAAGTGAACTGGCTGCATACAGACATGGTAAGATGATACAGAGGTGGGAGCTAGAGAGGCTACAGCTAGTCCTTCTCCTCACCAATGATACCCATGCATCTCCACACATCAGGGCAGCTGTACCCTTTCCTAGGCAAGGACAAATGATAGAACTGATCAATTCACAGCTTTCCAGGCCTTGCAGCTGCTCAAAACCAATACCTTATAACACCAGAAGCACATTATAACAGATGCAGGCAATGAGCAGAAATAACATCCATAACGTCTGCAGCAAAAGAAACCCACAACCATTTCCATTTACTGACTCCTGGCTATTCATCTCATCTAAAATATTGCTGGTCATTGGGATTCACAGGTATTTTACAGCTCCTTGATTTATAAAAAGCTCAGCAAGATGTGAAAGGGGTCAAGAATTTATCAACCACTTACACAGTAACCTCTCACCACTAGCCTCTCAACTTCACAGCTATTTTTACACACCTGCATGGATACTCAGCTTGCAGCTAAATAGGTCACATTCAGTAAAGGGCCCATATGAAATTATTTTTGCCAAGCCAGCTGTTACACAGAACTCTAAGACGTAGTTCCTACACTACTGTTCACATGGGATGTCAGCAAGGGGCAGCCCTGGCTATTAGAGATAGAGATCATTATTCTTCACTGCCTGAGGCTTCAAGGAAGAGTGCTCAGCCTGATGGGAGAGAGGAGCATCACACACCAACTCCTGGTGACAGAGTCCACAATGAAACTCTTTGTCCCACTAACATCATTGAACCTGGTCTTTTTAACTAACAATTGGTCTTTTAGTCTAGACTGACTCTAGCCTTACATGCTACCAGACAGATGTGGTATTGAAAAGTCCCAACCCATCCCAACACCTTTTGCAGGTTTCTCCATAGCACCTGCCCTTCAACACCCCATTCTCCACATGCAGTTGGCCACATGCACGGTTCCCAGGAAAGAAGAGGGCAAGAGACAAGCCACTGGCTGTGTACTGCACCACCGGTCAGACAGGGAGTGGTGGCGAGGGTTCCCCCAGCATCCACATCCCTGTCTGCTGTGCAGGGAGGAAATGGCTGGAGCCTCTGGGCTCAGACACTGGCCCTTCTGCCTGGGCTGTAGCAGCACTTTCACAGGAGTCCATTCTTCAGCCTGTGTATTTAAAGATTCAGTAAATAACTACTGAGTGGATGGTTTTTTCAAACATACTAATGATATTTTCAAAGACCCTTTTTACAGAAATAGACGAAGGAGAAAAAATATTTATTCAGAGTGTTTCATGAAAGCTCTGTTGGCTACTGTGTTGGCACAGTAATGATTAGTGTCCTGGGGACAAACAGACCTGGTGGGGCAGATCTATTCCTGCTCTTCAACTAGCACAGGTGCAAGAATTTGTGCCTTTGCTGATGAGGAAAGGATTCTTTCTCCAGTCTGCTTTAGAACAGCCCTTTGGGCAGGAATTTTGGGTGGTCTCTTGACAATTAGAATTGTCCTCTAGCTCTGCAGTGATTCTGCTGCCCTTAGGTCAGTCTGCCTGCTGCAGCAGGCAAGGGGAAGCAGCAGGAAAGGATGGGCCCAGCTGGGGAGCGCTCAGAAGCATTCATACCAGGATCTTTCTCATGGTCGCCAAAATAGCCCCTGTGAAAAAGGGACTCTGGAAAGTCAGATACCAACAGCAGTTGCGTGCATTGGCACTAATAATGCTGCTCATCTTAATGTGAGAATGCAGACTTAGCTTCCTACAATTGCCTTAATCACTCCAAGTACGCATGTTCTCCTCTACTGCGATTCAGTTCTAGAGGGCCGTTGCGACAATCTCACCTGGTAAGAAGGCACAGAAGTTCCACCAAGAAGGAACGACCAAGAGGTAACCTTCAATCCCATATATGTGCTTCACCATGTGGTTCTCATATTTAAGAACTTGCCTAGACTCATCCATCAAGTGGAGCTGCTCTGTTTCCCAGAGGAAGGCTAGATCTGCTCAGGAAAGTTTGAGAAACCTTGAGAAACAGGGGGCCAAAGTCTGCCGGCCCCATTCCACAGCAGCCAGAACCCAGCAGATAATCCAGCCATACATTCCTAGAGCATAACTGCTCAGAAAGTTCCCCTTTGGGGGAGAAACATTCTGATTAATAATTAGAGAGGGTTATCTGGTCAGAGAACATTTGGCCTTCTACCTCTCTCTGTAAAGATCTTCCCCCAAGTGATCACCACTTCAGCCTCTGAAACCTCTAAACTTCAGAGGAACTGGGAAAGAGACAAATGGATGTGAGGTGTTCATGAGGGGGAAAAGTTTGTTTTTCTCAGGGCTAATGTTTCTTTATAGGAAACTAAAGAGATCATTGCTTCATTCAGCTTAAGCAAACAAAGCACCAGATCTGAAAGGATTTTTAACAGCAAAAGTTCCATTAAGAAATTACTCAAAACAATCCAGTCAGCATGGCCAGATAATTGCAAGAAACAAAAAGCCTTAAAATTAGTGCTGCCAATTAGCACACAATACCCTCTTCACCACAGTGCAACGAATGACTGTGTCAGCCCTGCTGGTCCCTTGCTACAAGGGGAATTGGGTGAGCCGAATTCACCTCCCCTGCTCCAGCAGTGGTGTCGTTTCCAGACAGTCCACAACATCCCCAGTACTAACAGTTATTTTCAGTGCTTGCTTCACACCTTGAATGATGGGTGCCACATTGTAGTTAATCTATTCCTCTGTAATTAAACTGCACAGTATTCAGGTAAAATTACCCCTGCCCCTGTGAACTACTTGGGTCTCCTTCTAGTTCCCTGCAACAAGCATTTACTGCATCTAAGAGTCAACCTGTTGTTTCCTAATGAAAAGCTAGGGGGTAAAAAACAGACATTCCAGCCATCTGCAGCACTGTAGCCTCAAGGTTTCCTGGAAGACCCATGGATTATGACACCTCATTCTCATTCCTCAAATCTGTGATATCTTTCAAAGGAAGGTGCTCCAGACAAAGATATAACTGAAAATAGAATGTCACTGGGGGAGGAAATGCAGAGCAGAAATAAATCTTTTGGCTTGGGTAATTCCAATTGAAGTTAGTTCCTGAAACCTGATGCCTTTTAAGATCGTCTGCAGAAATTACTTTTACTATTTTAAGCGCCCAAATTCAGTTCCACTTAGGACACTGCCTCTGAAAGTCTCCTGCTTGAAATGCTGCAAGTTGGTCACTCAGTGAAAGCATTTAGATTATAGGCTTCATCAGCAGCTTCAGTGGTAGCCCAGCACAGCAAGAGATGGTGGAACTTCCCTTTGTTCCTAGCAAGCAGAGCTATTCTGCTTCCCCTTCCATATTTGATAGGAGGGATTTTCCTTTTTTGATGGAAAGGGTTTTTTCCCCCCCTGCACAGAATCCTTGCCGCAGAAAATACTCATGAGTCTCACAGTGGCTATCAAGTTATACAAAGAGATGACAGAACTCAGACAGTTCCCAACACCTGCTACTCATCATATTATCCTGTTTTTTTTTTTTTTTGATTCAGTGAGCATTTGTAATATTTCAATCTGCTTATTGAGACAGATGCACTGTTTTTCACTTTATTCAACTGTTCTTGAGAGGGGCTAAATGCCCAACAGTAGGCAAATATCCACTCAGTCCTCATGTTTGTCATGTGTTCTGTAGGGTTTCATTATACACTTTGGAAATGAATAGTCTTGATGTCCAATTCTAATTTTGCTCCCAAGCAGCTACCCTCAGCATAAAATAAAGGTAGAACTGAGCACCAAACAAATTTATTCATTCCCTGTTCTCCTAGACAAATGGATTTTTTTTTTTTTTTTTAAATCTTCTACAAAGTGAAGCAATTACAAAGCTTCCCTGGATAGCCATTTCACCAAGTCTTTTGTTACTCAAGTCTTCTGTTCTGGCATGAGAACTGGAAGCAGCAAGATCTCATTCCTAGCCTGTCCTAGCTAGCAAAGCAAGGCTTTAGCTGCCCTTTGTTTGCTCCACAGAACTGGAATTCAGCTGAAGGACTGAAAAATAATGAAAGCTGAAACCCCAGCTCTTACCCTTAACCTGGTACTGCATGCAGTGGGTATAGATGGCATTTGACATTAGTAAAAACTGTCAGACCCCTCAGCTACACCTTGTCACAACTGAAGTCAAAGATGCTTAAAGGCTGATGCCAGTCTGCACAACAAAACTGGTATGGTTTCAGATTTGAGGCTCCAGGACTGGATCTTCAAGTCTTTTTTAAATGATTTCCTATTGATTTCTTTGTTTCTCACATGAGGCCAGATCACACCCCAGGACACCCTGCTGCTTAGTATTTTTCTGTAATTCATATCCAAGCTTTTGCAAGCAGATGGGTTAAAAAGAAATGTGCTCCTGACAGCCAGATGAGATCATTCTATATCAGTGAGTGCTCACCCTCCCAGACTCAGACCAATTAGAAGGCAGCTACCAGATAATACCCTGTGGACTGGATGTACTCATGGTATGCAAGTGTACTGTCACAGCAGTTCTCAGAAATGTGGGATCTGGAATGTTTATGCTGTTCCTGCACACAGGCTGTTGATAACTTGCTGAAAAAGGATGCAGTGAAGAGATGCCTCTCTGTGAAAGAAGGGGTGTAACAGCTGTATGGTATCCCTGGGAATCCAAACATTTAAGAGCTAAGGCAGACAGCTTAATCCACCAAAACCAGAAAAAAAGTCAGGATTGCCAGTGCATTTAGAAACGTCCAAGGCCCAGCTGTCAGGATGGTAGAGCAGTCTCTGCCATCCTCACCTTGTTTCAAAGTCTGGCACCGCTCCTTTTCCACATCCCAAGCAGCAGAGAAACTGTAAGGCTGGGAGAGCCATCCATACACAGCTACTGGAGCCCACCCACTGCCAGAGCTTTTTTTGCAAGCCATCTAGCTAGGCAGCAACTGACAACTTACCAAAAAAGAACATATTCCTTTTTAATTAAAGAGTTAAGCATCAAACAGGAATTTATCAGTGCAGAGCTGTTGTAAATAAAGACTACATGTTTGGAATATGGCAAGTCACAATTCATCTAGCATAAGTGTTACAAAAGAGGTCTGCCTACCACACAAATACAAACCAAATACTAGTACAGAAGGCTAGCACAGCAGAGGTGGACTCAGAGCCAACAGTGATACCAGTAGCAGTGAGTACAGAGGCATGGACTTTAGCACAGAGAAATAACCCACTGTGTGCCAGGGGTTCTGCACTGTCCTTCTTGAAATCTGATCTAGAGTCCTTCCCCAACTACTTGTTACTTAGGTGAACACTAGTTTGGACTCCCCTGTACTAGTGACCACAGTGCAGAGAGTATCAAACTGAGTACTTGGGAGTACTTGGAAACTCTGAAGCCAGATATGTGCAGTACAAACAGCTTTACCAACAGCTCCCACCTGAGCTCATGAGCATCCTCACACCCAGTCAGCTCTGGAACCTAGAGGAACAAGCTTCAGCTTCAACTGCAGCTTTTGCTCAGCTTGGACAACTTACAGGAAAATTCTCCCTAGTGGGGACTCCCAGATATTCTGAGTATGAGGTTACAGTTATAGCTCAGTTTCTCCTACATATGTTGAGTAATATTCATAACTCTAAAGTAATAACACATACCAGTGACACTGATCATTTAGTTATACAGGATTTTAGAACTGAGATTTTTTAATCATCAAGGAGATGATAAGACAGTGTACTTAACACCCAGGTTTAAGAGGAAGAACATTTGGACATCAGGGATGAAAAGCAAAAAGCTTAGATATAGGACAAGGACTTTCTACAGCAAATGAAAGAACTCAAGAGGAACACTGGCTGGCAGAGAGCAAAGAGAAGTGCCTGGAAGAGATTAAACATAGATTTACCCAGTCCTCCAATATCATCCCTACTGGAAACTTACTGCTCATCTGCAGGAACAAGGGATTAAAGGACAAAGCTCAAGACATCACAGGAAACGTACAGATGTAGGTGTATTCCACAAGCACTGACTGTATTGGAAGAAGTTGGGCCAGGAGGGAAGGGGTGCAGGGCTTACCCTACATAAGCAACCTTCTTGCTGCTGCAAGGAAAAGAGAAGAAACCCAGGGTTTATTATCACTAACTGGTTCTTTATGAGGACTGTAATTGTTTAAAAAAGGCAATCAGTATGTGTACTTCTCTTTATACCAGAGAAAGAGTAAAAGCCTTCATGCATAAATGTTTATGTAAAAGCTTTTGTCTTGCAGTCATAAGAAATGACCAAATCCAGATGAGAAACTTCACTGAAAGCAGCAGCAAGAACCATAGGAAGATTTTATCAAAGGCAATAACAAAGTATTTGTTTACATTAGTTTGGCAGGTAAGGCAACCAGGGATACTGCAAGTCTGTTAACATCCCTGTTCTACTTCCGTGCCCTGGATGCCAGACTCTACCACAGGATAACCTATTCCACTACAGACCTTGTGAACTTCAAAAGCAGAACTTCAAGCAAGGTGGTTTAGGATCAATGTTTAATTGAATGTTAAGTTTACAGTGAAGTTGCTGTTGAGGAAGTTCCGCCCGCCCCCCGACATAGAACTGATCATCCTACCAAAAGGATTAGATTAGCACTGAAGGTCACACATGAACAAATAAAATCCTGTGCAAAGCACAAATTCTAGCCCACAAAAATCAGACCTTCCCAGTCATACAAATCCAGATACCTCCTTTCTGTATTTTAAATCATTGCCTAAAACTGTAGAAAGTTATATCTGAAACAGCAGAGGTAGCAAGAACGGCTGTGAACTGTGCAGTTACGTTTGCAGCATCTTGAAGAGCACTGTGTTTGCAATGCAAGAGTAGTTTTTGTCCCTTTTGAAGCAATATTTCCAAAGTTCTCTGGCAGGAAACTAGTGGTTTCCAGCTGGAATTTCAGATGAATTTCTTGAGCTTCTCTAGAAAACTCAAAATCCTCATTTTAATTGATTGTAAAACACTACTATACCAGATCTAAAAATACAGGTGAAAAAAAAATCCCAGTTTATAATGCATGTTGTCACAAATTTGCGGTGTCCATCACAGCATGCCTGGGGGAAGAATATTGTTACACACACCTTCTATGTATTTTATTTTCGAAGTTTAGAACTTCATATCCCCACATTTGTGGTCACTCTGCAATTACCACT
>VXAV01010453.1:99200-118563 GCA_013399715.1 Alectura lathami
ACATAGGCCTGCACTGTGCTTAGGTAAGCTGTCAGGGCTACCCATCAAGGGCAAGGGGACATCAGTAGACAGGGATCAGCCAATCCAGAATGCTGAGTTTACACTTACTGGAATTAAGAAATTTTGAAACCTGAGGTCAGGTTAATACAAAGATAATGCTCCTAACACACCAGTCCCTGTGGTGCACTCCCACAGAGCAGTTGCAGCAGCTGGGTATGGTCAGTTTGGCAGCCAGCTATACCTCATCCTCTCTAATGCATCCTGGAAGTGATCTGCTCAGGGAGGAATTTGAGACAGGGAGGCAGAGAGCTGGTGGCANGAAATCCTAGATGCTCTGGAAGCATCATCCTCGGCTATAATGGAAAGCCATGCGAAACAGCCGCATGGGTGCTCATGCCAATTACACTTGGCCTGCCATAGGACTGAATGTGCAAGTCTGTGTCAGCAGGAATATGGCTAAATGAGTCCTTACACCAGTTACATAGCCTGAGGTCCTTACAAAAGAAAGCCAAAAGCAGTTTAAGGACAAGTTCAACAGAAAGTGTTATGTTTGGACAGACTAACCAATGCATTTAGCTTCTCTGGTGCTGCTTAATCCTCCTCATCACAAGATGCAAGCACGTGCAGGAGCACCCTTTTAGGCAGACAAGGTGAAACTTCAAACTGTTTACACATATAAATTAGGTATCTGAAGGAAAACTGGCAGGAAGAGTCAGAGGGGGGTTGAAAAACGCTTCCAGGACTTGCCATTAACAAGGCTGACATCTTGGTTTCTTAAATGATTGCACAGAGCTTTGAGGGAAAAAGAACCCTATAAAAACCAATTCATAGAGCAAAGTAAATACCCCACCCTAATAGGAAGTGTTTTTCCCCTTTGGATGAGATATTGTTATGATTTCAAGCCTGAATGTCAAATCCAGCATCAGAAAAAGTCTTGGACAAAACCTGAGCACCACGCAATGAGGTACTTTATTCCAGGCAGTGTCCTCAAAAAAAGAAAAAGGATCAGTTCTCTGGGTTTATGTTGGATTTCCTATGCAAATATCATAGTTTAAGGTATCAAAGAAAATTCAAAGTCTTGAACTAATTATAGGCAACTTTCAAGACATAAGATCTCCAAACTGAAAGCAAAGCTTCAGAAGTCAGCACCAGACTTCAGATAGCTTTAATCCTCTGGAGTCTGTGACAGAACTAAACACCCATACACAATCAGCAAGTTTTAGTGTGATGCAAAATGCATCAATTCTTATCAACTGAGTCCAACCACTTATTGCAGCCCCCTTATGTTATTCTTTATTTCCCATTAAAGACATTATGCTTGATGTGAGAGATCTCTCCCATGATTTAGGCTACATACTGCAGTGACAACACACTTGTGCAAGTCAGGTGAATAAGAATCTAAGTCCTTGGATAAGCTTCCTCAGCTCAGATATCAGCAATTTCTAGAACAGGAGTCAAACTCCATGGAGGTTCTGAAACACTGAATTTGAGTGTTTCCTCCCCTTTGTCAGTCTGGAATGGTGGCAAGATTACTTTTAGCTTGAGAAGTGAGAGTGTCTTTCCAAAACTTCCCCCCCACCAAAAGGCAAAAAGTACCTTCAAACAACAACCATGTTTCCAGAACAATGGCTTGTAGAGGCTGCCAAAACTAGATCAGCATTAGCTTTTCTGCAAGCAGAATCAACTTACTTTCTGAAATGAGTACATTCTCAATCATATGTCTAATCGCCTTTTGCCTGGTGAGCTTATTTTACGCTTTTAGTAACTGGCTCCACACATGCTTGAAAAAACAATCTTAAGTTTCAAAGACTTCAAGTAGGAAGAAGTGGCTTGTCAGATGAGTAGACCAGTATGCATCGCATGAATGTTAAGATAACAAACCACCATTACACCACTTAGAAATAATATTTATCTACCAAAGTTCTGTCTGCTGCAAAGTCCATTTTAAAAGGTACTAAATTATAGAGTCAAAGTGCTTAAATATACATCTTTATCTGCAAGGAATTTGCATGACAGTTTTGTTCTTAGCAAGAACTAGTGAAGGAGGAATTAGCCTGTTTTTAGGCTCCTGGCATGCAGTGGACTGCAGTTGATGTGACCATTTAAGGCCTGATCCAAACAGGGTTTGGCCATTTGCAGACTCCATTCAGTGCATCCAGGCACTTGCACCCACTCTTGCAAGAGCAGCACTGTCAGCCCAGTCCCCAGCAGATCCCATTTGTTTTGGTGACCTGAACTCCACTCACAGCCCACCCCTTGAGTGTGGGAAGGTGTTTAAGAAGTACAGGACCGGCATCGTTAGTTGTCCCACTCTCAGGCTTGCTACACATTACTCAGTGCAAGGCACAGCCAGGGCAAAAAACAGGGTAAAGGATGCTATGTTTGTATACAAGCATCATTAGGAGTATTTCAGAGGGCATCCAAGTCTTGTTGTAGTTTTTTTAAAACCCAAAGCCAACACAAAGCTCTATAACAGAGGACACTGGCCTGTAAAGCAGGAATTAAGGTCTGTCTCCGGATTTGCAACTCACCTTGTTATTTAAAATATATATATTTTCTCCTTCTGCCTCAAAGGCTCTTATCAATTCTAAACTCTTTTGCAGAAGGCAAGGACAAGGAAGTGAGGATATAGCTCATGGTTTATTCATACGACCCAGAGGTACAGGGCTCACCCCCACACACCGACAGATAAGGCATCAGTAAGATGCATTAGCGTTGCCTTCCAGTTGTCTGAGAAAGCCTGACATCAGCAAGAAAGCTATACTCATTCCCTGCTTTAGGTGATGAACTTCCCAGGGTAACAAATTCTCCACACAAAGCGGTGTTCCCTGTAATCTTAACTTGGCTTTCTGAGGACTGCAGTGAAGAGCAAGACCAGCCCTGAAGCTGCTCTGATTTGTGCAGGTAGCCAAGCTACCTTATCTAATATTGCCTCAAACATAAGGACTTCACAATCCAGAGGGCAGAGATCCTTTTATTTAGCAAACAGAAAATTTCTTCTTTACTTTTTCCTGATCTGTTCACACTGTCACTACTATTAAGCTCCTGTTTCTTGTCTGGGCTAAAACAAGATCCCACCAGCTGTCAAAGCATTCTAAACAGGCTTTATTCCCTCAAAGTGAAGTGTCATTTGGGAAAGAAAGTCATTTGATCTCAACTATCAAACTCTACAGGCACTCCCTTGGAGAAAGCTGTCCGAAGGGGAAGAAGCCATTCTACCAAGAGCAAGCAGAAAACAAAGCAGATAGCTGGCCAGGGAGATGGATACATACTACAGATTACTTTAAGCCAGTGAGGGAGTCATGTCCTCAGCAGTGACTCATAACAGCTACAGGACAGCAGGAAGCTGGTTTGCAAAGCCAGGCTCCCATCTCCTTGCATGCTTACAGGAGTCAGCACACCAGTTTTTCCACTCAACCCTGCTGAAACGTTCCTTTGCTGTTCTCCCAGCATCATGGTGCATAGCCAATTACAGAAGAATTTATGAAGGTCATTTCTTGAGATACACATTTAGAACAGGGTTTGCCAGCTCCTTCATCTGTCATTCAAAGTTACCTCCCATATGTGGGGCATATGCAGAATTCCTAGTTACAGGCATAGGAACCGACATTTCAATTTTACTGAAAAACTTCAAGTCAGTTTTCATCCCAAATTAGAAATGTTTAATGTTTCAACAATTAAAGTTACCACCCCAAGAAGTTTATTGGAGTCAAGAATCATTTTATTTCAATAAAATAGAGAAGACTTGTCCAAACAATAGTCTTGAAATTTGACAATGCTATAACTGAAAATACTTCCAGTGAAAGCATTATTCTAAAAGGAAACCCTTTGTCTTCGTTTGCTTATATGACAGAGCTACACTGATGTCAGCATTTTACCATAAAAGCTTTGAATGTTAAAACACATTCCTCTTTCCTTGGAAACTTTGTCAGCAGGCTCCCTACCACATCTGCTCTAAAGAGCCGTCACTGCTGGCCTCTGTTAGGCAGCAGCACCCTGTGAAGAGGCATCAGAGTGCAGACAAGACTACTAGCAACCAGCATCTCAGTGCTGCTAGGAGGACATTATTTACACCAGCATGTTTTCAGCTTTATATTCCTTGAAAGCTATCCCAGCTTCTCTTCCTTGCCTTTTGCTTCATCCCCATTGTTTGGGCAGTTTCCCCACCTCATAATGCAAGGTTTTCCTTCATCTGCAGATGTTTTCACATCTGTAACACCCCTCATCTAAAGCCTCTAATCCTAGTTTCTATCAGACATACTTTGAGGCAGTAATTATCTGGACAACACCTCCACTAGAAGCCATCAGTATTTCCCTTGTCTGGGTTTCAGCCAGATAAGAAGAACCAGAGAATCAATGGTAAAGTACGTTTCCATGAGAATAAGCATGAATGCATGCCCTGGGACAAGGCTCTAAGAAGAATGTCAAAGAAACTGCTAAGAAATAACTGAACAAAGAGAAGGCCTTAACATACACATGATGATGTTCAATATCTTTCCTATCACACGCTATGCTGGTTTCAAATGAAAACATTTAGAGGAAATGCAGTTGTGGTTCTATTGTACAAACAGGTGAACTCTCTCGATTTTTAATATATGCAACCCATATTTCCTGACCTCATATCAGGCTCTTTCATGCCTGTTCTCTGCACTTTCTTACTAGGGATGAAAACAGTTGTAGTGGATACCACTGTTCTAATGCTTCCAAGGGACAGATTTCAAATACATGCACTGAAGAAATTAATTGCACTGGTGATTTCCCAATGAGTGGAAAGTATGTTCATTCAGAAATAGCAATCACATGGAGAACGTGGCCTTGATATTTCACTGTCTCAAGGCAGACAGAGCTCTCAGCTAGCAAAGAGTTAGTAACACCTATCAGCTTGCACTCTGTCCACACCAAGAGCTGAGTAGTTGTTTAGATAGCATAAACCTGATAATCCACCACCATCCTGGCAGCTGGTTAGAGCAGAGACCAGCAGCCTGAAGCCCTAAGGCATTAACAGTTGCAGTGGACTTTAAAGGCAGGCATTTGGATTTGCATGCAAGAAGAAAAACAGTCCTTAATATGTCAGCTAAAACAGATGAAGCCCAACAGGAACATTTATTTCATACTTCATTGCTTGCCTGAGCCCCTGACAGCCACCCCTGCCAGAGCTGCAGAAGGCAGGAGCATGGCAGGGGGTGCCAGAAATCTCCAGGAGGGATCCTACACCTTTGGGGTACGGCCAAGTGCCTGAGGTGATGTTTCAGGTTGGACTGTGAATAATTTTTGGCGAAATTTCCCAACAGCTTATACGACTACAAGCGTAAGCAAGTGCAGCACCACTGAGAAGTCATTAATTTGACAAGACTTTGCACCACAGATCCTTGTTCACAGACACTCCAGACTGACAGTAACAGTCATCTATCCCACGTTAAACATGCCTCATATGCTGATGTCCTGTCCTTTCACTGAGAAAAGCAGTATGGCCAAGGGTAGGAGCCCCAGAGCCATGAGGAAAGGACACCTTGCTTCTTTGCATCCTTTGCTTCTATTCCTAAAGAACAGAACAGATTCTTCCTGACAGTAACAGAAAAATGAAACTGTTTTAGAAGAATACCTTCCTCTGCCTGTCCCCTAGGGGCAAGGGGTATAAGTAGCGGGTGGGTCTGTGTGAGAAAGAGAGAAGCTAGGAAAGGATTCTTCTAACATTTAACTGCTTGCAGCTGCTATCTGTGCTGTACTTCATAAACAAGCCAGGCTTTGTCTCAGGCTGCATTTCTGTGCCATGCTCAGCAAAAGGGGAAATATCACTGTCTAGACCTCCTTACAAAAGGACCTTCAGTATTTTCTGCAGGAATATTCACACTTCTCCAAGTAAGAAAACAAGACTTACCATTTTCTTGGCCATATAGAGAACAAAGAAGAAGTTTTAAAAGAACACTGACACAGTAAAGAACTATTTACTCACTTTCTCCATGCTTTCTTAACAGAAGTGTGTTTTCTTGTCATACAAGGTACAAAACTGAAACACAGTTTCAGTCACAATTACTGTTTTTTTAACCCCCTTCAATAATATTACAGGCCGTGCCCCAGATCGATCAGCAGCTTTGTCATGGCCAGCCACCATCTGTTAGTTCATTTCCCACATACATGAAGAGAAACCACCATTAGGCCTCTGTACTATAAGAGGCATTGGTTTTCCTGCACATGACAATACAAAGAGCTGTCTCAGAACACCTGAATTTCTACTGCTACATCTTTTCTTGACTCATCTGCACATCAGCACCAAGACAGACTGCCTTCCCTGTACAACTCAGTGAGCCAGACTGGAAAGAACATACAAACAGTATCTACAACTCAGGAAATCAGAAGCATTACCTGCTGTTGGTATTTAGACCAGTCTCTCAGCCACAGAACTGCAGAAGAACACTTGCTGGCATTGAAGTTAAGCTCATCCACAGCAAAGCACAGTGCTGAAAAAAAAAAAAAAAAAACACTAAAGAGATATTTTAATTTAGCTTCATGCTCAGTCCTTTACAGGGTTTTCTGACCAAACTCACACTTAAGATCTACTCAAAGCAAGAAGGGGTAAAAGGGGCACAAGAGTTCATTCTAGTCACTACTGGTTTCTAGGAGCAGAAATCACAAGAAGCATTAAAGACAGCATGAGTTTGACTGCTATTTATGTTAAACATCCTCTCATACAAAAGTGAGATTTAAAGGGTCAGCTAAGCAATCCTTAAGCCTTTTTAAGCTTTCAAGGATAGCAGAGCATAAGATAGCTGAAGAAAGCTGTTAGTATCTAGAAACCCTGCTTCATACACTCACAGCACTCTTCTAGCTAAAGATTTCTTTTCTAAAAAAAGCCCTGTATTACAAACCTGCATCCCTTGAGGTTTGAGGGAACTTCTTGCAGAGCTAGGTCAAGCTACAGAAACTCAACACAGAAAAAACTAGGCATACATGTCACAAACACCCCCAGAGCAAAAACCTGCTGCAAGCCCTACACCTGCAAAGACACCCAGCAGAGACCCTTCCACATAAAGCACCTCCAAATAAGATTTTGATCCCTTTAAAGGGCACAAACAATAATCTCTTGGTGCATACCATAGAACCTCTGTAGTCCTCTCTCTTCCCTCTCCCCAGTAATTATCCCAATAATGAGCTTGCTAATGACCATCAGCTGCAGCTGATCACAAATTCTGGATGCCTGGCTGATGACATGGTCCCCAGGTTACTGCATTTTTTCTCCTTCCTTCCAAAATGGCCAAAAAAACCCATGAAGTTGTTTTCCTTTAGTTCAAATTGTACTTAATGAATCCTGAACCAATACATTTCAGATGAAAGGACTCAGTCCCTCTTGAATTACCTTCTCTTTGTCTCTGTTCCCTATGCCATGCACAGAGCCCTGCTTCACTGCTGCACAGGGGTTTCTCGACCTAAATCAAACAATGCAGGCTTGAGGAAAATTGGTGTTTTCCATCAAAATCCTGCTTTGACCAGAAATTTCCAGCCACTTCTCCTTTACTCTGGATTTTTCGCAAGGCAACAATCGTAACAAGAAGGGGCTTTCTGTTTCAGTCGTGCTCATCATCCAGTTCAACAATTATGTTTACCAAACCATCCTATTGATTTTAATCCAAATTATTTATTTATTTATTTCTAAGCCATCCCTTTGGAAACATGTTTTTGCTGTTTCTGTCCTAACTTTTTTAAATCTGATTTCAATTACTACTCAGTTACAGGAAGCATGTGGCCAAACTGAATTGTAATTTCTGAACTGACATCCCTCCTTCATGAATGCAAACAGCCATACAGTCAGCTTTTTCACTATCCCAAGCAATGCAGGAAAAGAGGAATCCACCAGGAAAAGGCACAACAAGCAGCTTTACTAGCTCTGCACACCCCTAACCATCACACTTCAAGCAGTGTGTCCTGCTCCTAGGGCTGTGAATGGTGAAACTTGCCCTGGTACAATGGTGCAGAGGGCTGGGAGATGGCTGCAAGGGGACTGCTGACGGCATTTCCAAGATACTGGTCCGGGAGCATCCCATCTGCTGAAAGAAAAATGCATCTGCAGATCTGCAGTAATGACTCTTTCCAGAAGAAATGTAGGAAAGCCTATGGCAAGAGCACTGAAGCCAGTGACTCGTCTGGTGCCACATGCAATGGTGCATATCAGCAGTTAAGCTATGCTGACTTACAGAAGCTGATGATTTCAGTCTAATGAGGGTGCACAGAAGTTTTCTAAGTCAGGTCTCCTGGCATGCGCCTCTCTGCCCTGTCCCATTTTTAGTAGGAGGGTGTATTATTCTAGTAACACTCCCACCACCCCAGGGAAGAGATTTGAAGTTTATCTTGGAAATAGGCATTTGCTCTCAGTTATAACTGCAACACCATAGGCATTGGTCAGACAAAGAGACACTCTNCTTGCAATACTTAGCAAGTTCCTGCCCCTGCTGATAACATATCACTCCTGTCAGTAAATTCCTGCTCCTGTTGTTAGGGTACATTATAAAACGTAAGTCTAATGTAACAGCTTCACCTAAAAGCACCTAGTAGGAGCAAAGAATGGGATTTATTGTGTTCAAAAACTCATGACAGCTAAGCCAGCTTCATGGTTTGAGGCTGCTTGATTCGTTAACCTGTTGGCTGAGAGGAACAACTCTCTGACATCTTTTATAGCCAATCTCCTTTCTAATTTTGCTTTTATGTTTACATTTTCAGGATAAAAAGAAACAAATTGGGTATGAAACACTTGTGAGAAATATCCAGGCCATGCTTTTTCTCTCTGAAACTTGAAAAGCTTCATATCCAAGTAGAACAAGGGAATCAAATATGGAAGGAGAGGAAAAGGCCTGCTTCTGCTTCAGGCTCTTGGCTCCCACAAAAGCCAAACCTATGTATCCCAGCCTCCTCAGCAGAAATAACAGACGCAGCTATTCGCTTTTCAGGATGCCAGCATAAGGAAGTGGGTCGCAGGACCATGATCTTTTTCTGATATCTTCAGCAGGCTTCTGTCCTCAGCAACTTTGCCTGTACCCAGCCCTCGAGCTGGAGGCCTTCATTTCCTTCAGGCTGCCCAAGTCTCCTTGTTACAGGGCACCAGGTATCCACAAATTCAGCCTTATTTTCCTGTCTGGGAACAAAGTGACACAAAGCACAAAAAACAGGATTCTCAATATTGGGCTGCTTTGCCAGTAGTAGCTGACTTTCCATTCAGTGACTGCATAGCCTTCAAGCATCTTGAAAGGTTGTTCCATGATGAGCCAGCAATGTCACATCGAATCAGTAGATAAATTTAGACTGAAGAGTTGTAGCATCAGAGACTCACAGACCAACATATGTAGGAAGGGACTTCTGGAGGTCATGTGGCATAGCCTGTCCCCTCTTCTGACAAGAGCCAGCTTTGAACAAGTTGTTCCGAGCCTTGTCTAGAAAGTTCTGAATACCTCCAAAGATTTTTAGGCAATTTCAAGAAACACAAAGAAACATTAGAGTTAGTCTAGGGTGTCAGCAGGGTAAGTTAGTTGATGGGAAGGTACAGGGAAATGAAGTCTGTAAACAAAGGCATAGTCTATTCTATCATTCCTACCCAGCACAATGGTCATGAAATTGTTTCCTGACAGTTCATAGATTTGTGGAGTTCCTGTGGCATGTCACCTCTGGACCTCCATACCTTTATAATCTGAGAATCTCCAAAGACCTCTGCTGTGCCGTCAACACCTTTAATTTTACCATTCATCTCAATTTATTTGGCATTTTTCTTAACAACCTAGCTTCTAGAGACACAGAGCTGTAGAACAATGTCAACTTTCATGGTAAAAAAAGTCCTGCTAGATTGTAGAGTAAAGCAGAACAAAGAACCTTACAAATTCAAAGGCCACAAATCAAAAGTATCCCCCATTAATTTTACTGGTTCAACACGCAGTGAAAGCTGGTTTGCTACTGAGCCACATCGGATGTGTGGATTCTCAATCATTTCCTCATTAGCGAAGCCTTCGTAATGTCTCTCCTGGGGGCATTCAGACCCGCTCACGCCTGAACTCACACTTCAATCTTTCCTTTCCGTCACAAGATCTCTCTCTCCTACTCAACAATTCATTGCCAAGATGCTTACAGGAACATAATTATCTCTGACGTTTCTCCCCTGCTGGTGAAGCTGGTTGACATTAGTCAGTGGGTTCAGAAGTTGAGGGGAGAGGGGTATATTCATGTAAGGAAACAAATTTTAGGCAACACAGCTAAAATGATCTCACAATTTGTAAACCATGCTCATCCTACTCAGGAACGTGACTGCTCCTTAAATGTCAGTCCTTGCAAAGTAGCAAGATCCAAAGAAAGGCTGAAGTTGTGAGCAGAATTCATCACGGAGAGCGTCGGACATAACACGCGTTACAGTTTAGCGTTACGGCCTGTGCACATAGACAGATAATATCACGTTCTGCCCTCGGAAGCAGGAGGCACAGAAAGCAGCTGCTGAGAGCATGACTACTTAGTTAATACAGTAAGTATGGACGTGCTATAAAAGTAGACCTTCCCGTGTACTACTGAATTAAAAAACAACTATTGTGATGATTTATACATTGGTTTCCTGTTGCTAAAGAGACACTTGTGACCAGCTTTCCAAGGAAGCAGCATTTCACAAGCAGTTATCTAACTGTAGCTGCTGTGTCATGGTTTAAAACAACGTTTTTTCAGTGCACTGGGTTCACTACCTATTTATCTCAACAAAATTGCTCTTCTTTTTTCTTTGTGCTACTACTGCCCTTTGTGTCTGAATGATGTCTCACTATGGAGAATGATACAGCCAGTCTTTTCTCTGTTCACTTTTACTCTTTTTCTAATAAGACTGTTATTTATATTGCTCACCAGCTATCCAATTAAGCTCTGTTTAATGTCCTGTGGTTGGAAAGTAAGATATTATTACCTGTTTGTTTTTTTTTCCCTTCCAGCAATTCTGCCCGTTTTCACATTACGGAAAGTGTTTAGCATTTGTCCTTATCTTGATGCTGCCTTTTGAAATTACTTCTGTCTTGTAAAAAATTTCCAAATCCCTGCTCTCAGAAACTTGTGAGGATCCCAAATCCATGAACAGAACAATTTCTTGCTGCAAGGAACGAGAGTAAATCTCCCCTGTTTTCAGACACATTGACCGTTTTTATACTCTTAAACATTCATCCAGCATTTAATCCAATTAAGAGTCCCTCCCTAGATTTTAAAGACCTCCAGTGTCCTCATCTCATCCTACTTCTCTGATCTCATACTAACTTAGCCCCCCAGAGACTCATCTGATTACTTTATTTGTACTTCTGCTGTGCCTAATTCATGCCGTTGGAAGATTGTTATTCCATTTGTGTGGGTCCCTCTCTTTGGGATTATATCTTCTGTTATTGAATCACTTCCTCTACAATAAACTCTTTTTTAAAATTAGTGTTTGTAAGAAGTGATGGTAAAGCATTTTATAACTTGTTACTAAAAGTATCCACAGGGGAAAAAAAAAGGTTTTATGACTATTTCTGAATAAGGGTGAGCTATTCAGCAAAGGCTCCACTTAGAAATCATGTTAATGAAAGCATCCAACTTCATACAGCCAGTTTTTTAGGACTCGGTGTTCAAGACTAGGTGAATGGATTCCAGTCTTAGAATAGTGAGTAGGCTGTGTAAATGACCCCATAACTGCTAAATTACATGGCATTGTTTCTCCTGAATGATTAAAACACTCCGACACCCACAAAAAACTTCCAAAACAGTCAAGAAAATGCTTTCAGAGGTTGCCACAGTTTTTCCTTTCCATATTTGAGATATGCTCTTTTCCAGGATTATATTGTAGTAAAAAAAATGGCTGGACAGATGTTTGCAGGAAACAAAAAAGAAGGGTCAGATAACCCATCAAAACAAAATCAGCCCTTCTTTGAGCTGGAAAAATGGCTCATGGTTTCGCTTGGAAAATAAACACAGATTCATCCATCTTTATCAGCCTGTGTTCATTGCACACTGCCTTCCCAGCAGAGTGAACACCAGCATAATAGCTGTGCAACATGGAGATGTCACCCAGGGAAGGAAGAGTACAGAAAAAAGAATAATGCTACAATAGACAGGCCACAAATCCTTCTAAAAGTAAAGGGCATCATTAAAGGAGGAAAAAAGTTCCATGAAACATACATTCTCTAATATCTGAGATAAGAGTGTTCACTTGTGTCTTATGTAGGCATCATGAGGTTTAAAATGGTGATCAAGAACTCTAATGCACAGTATTTTGTAAAACAAACCAAAGGAAAGACCTTGCCTTGAAGTGCTTACTGCTTCAGTGCGGAAGATCAAGGCACCAAGGAGTCGTTGCAGAGGGACTGGGAGCAGCATGCTGATTCCCCTGACACCAGTGAAATGTTTGGTGCAACAGCTCCCTAGTCTCTTATTTTCTTGGGGAAGAATATCTCTCTGTATTTGCAAACTGCTTGTAATTCAAAACTATTTTACCTAAGTCTGAAGGGCTGTTTTGCAAACCCGTCAGTCCAACCTCTCTCCAATGATACCTTCTTATCAATAAGGAAGCAGAAAGGAGGTAAGGAGAGGACAACCCCATGCACAAGAGTGGCCTTATCTAGCTGCGTTCCTGACCTCAGAGGGATTAAGGTCACCCAAAATTATCAGGTCCAAGAAAAAAAAAAAAAAACAGTGCTACAGGGGAGAGTGAGGACCTTTTGGAAAAAATAAATGAAACTTCAGGTTGCTTCAGGACACTATACGTGTCCTGGCATAGGATACACAAACATCCCTCTTCCCACAACACCAACCAGAGGATATAAATAATCAGCAGTCGCAGCACCGCGTCATGCTGTTGTGTTGGGCAATCGGACACTCGTGTAAAAGAAACCTTTCAAAGCTCTGATGCCAGCATTCACCGGTACAGTCCAGGGGGCGAACAAAGATCACTTCAGAGAAGGGAAGTCCCAGCTGAAAACAGGGAAAATTAATTCATACTGTGTCCATCAACTCCATCAAGTCCAAGCGGTGCCCGCTGGAATAGCTCCGTGCAAGCTAACTCACACCAGCTGAACACCTTGACACTAAATACCTGGCTTTGAAGAAAAGGAATTGAAGGGAGGTTTGGTATTCACATGTCTAGCATGAAAAAAAATCTTTCTTAGTACCTATACACAGCAACAATCCTCCAGTATAACAACTATGGCCAACCCGGGTTGTGTCAACATATGACTCAGAAGAGGAGGAGGAGAAGATGGAAAAACAGGCCAAAGAAAGGCAAGACTGCTGGAAGAAAAGCAAACAAAAAACAGCAGTCAAAGCAGCTGTGTTCTGGGGGGAAAGTGCGCAACTCAGAAATATCTTAAATTAAGGGGAAATTCACCTTTCGTACTTCCTAATACTTAAAACAAGCCTGTGTCACATTCTCAAAGGGGGCAGGGGAATGAAAGACGTACTTTGGGATAATTAAGCAAACATGGGATGATTAAGAAGGTAAAGTCGCTCTCTCTCCAATCCAAACCACCATTACCACCGCCCCAGCTCAGAGCACATTCCATCCTTATTTTTCAAATCAGCCCACTCCTGACCTGCCAGCTGCTTCCCGGAGCAGGGAATATAGCAGGCTTAGCAAGTAACTGGGATGGGAGTCCAACCATGCACAAAATGCAGCGGGAGTTGATATAGCCCATACAGGCATTTACAACCAAAAGGCTGGAGGGAAGCGGCCCTATCCTGCATGTTACAACTCGCATCTAATACAGCAGGCAGGGAATCCCAGAGAACATCATGTTTCTGCCTCTGCAAAGATCCTGAAAAAAATACAGGAAAGAGGTGGCTGTAGAAAGGAGATGTTAGCCCTAACTCCTCTGAATTTCTTACGTATCAGTGAGGCTTAGTACAGACCTGTGCTTGAGCTAATAAACCAGCAATCTGCCTTTCACATCAGACCTGACTTGTAAGCAAGTCACTTCAGAAGTCCTGCAATTCCAACATTTATTTTCATTCCAGTTTAAACAGGAACATTACTTTTCAAGTAATCTGACCCATGTTCCACATTTCTACTAGCTCTTAAATGTAAATTTTTATTTAAATTTTTATATTACTTTAAACTTTAGAAGTGGATTTTTTTCTGCAGTTTTGGGGGTTATTTGATATTATCAGGATCCTGGATGTGATTGCCTATCAATCTCGTGGATGTTTTGCTTACATTTCCTAAAGTCTGACTTTGAGGATACAGGACTTTACAACAGGAAAGTGTCCCACCAGAGCATTTGAATTCCACAGATTCTCACCCAGGAGTGCACACTTGGATCAAAATACTTAAAAGTAGTATCTGAAAAGAAAAACATACAACACATTCTCAAAAGACATCCAAGACATTGCACAGCACTTTTGATGACTGTCACCTAATGACTGTGACACAGAACAAAGCCCACCGGGGACGTACTGCATCTCAATGGAAGGGAATCTCCCTGCTTCTCACAGGAGGCACCACTCCAAACCATCGGCTGTAGCTCACCACTAAAAACCCCACTGAACTTGCCACAAGAGTAGGAGTGATAGCCCACAGCCTGGCTCAGTTTCAAATGGGATTTCACCTACTTATAATTGCACTTGTGGCTTCAGCCAGAAAGTTGCTGTTTTCCTCTTGTTCTTCGTAAGTGCTGTTACACGTGGGTATTGCACAGATATGCTTCTTCACTCCTCTTGAGTAATTATGTCCCTTGAATAAGTATTTCCACTGAATAATTATCTGAGTGAATAATTAAAAGCCCTTCAGGATCTCATAGGATGGAGCTGTCTGATCAAAGCACGTTGCAGAGCACATCTCCCTTCCTGAGGGTGGAACAGCTGCAAGATTTGCTCCCTTGGCCTCTATCCTAAACCCTGCATTTTGAGCCCATTTCAGAGCTGCCTATGGTAAAACTAAAGCTCTGTAACAGACAGCTTATGAATAGCTGGGTCCTTTGGCCTTTCCAAAGATTTCCACCTGCATTGTGTCAAGGAGAGGGACTCCTCTGGAATCAATTAAATCACACTGCGCCCCACCAGCTAAAGAGCTGACCAGGTTATTCTCATTACCCCCAGCTCTGCAGCAAGAGTTCCTGCCCACCCAAACGTTCTCCAGCACGCTCTGCGCAGAGGCGCTTTGTTTCACCCTGCTTTGTCCACACGACATGCTGGCTGCTGTAATGTGGAGGGATTTGCAACACCAGGAAAAGTGCTGGGTGTGAAAGGAAATTTTCATTTCCTCTTTAGCTGACCACTTTGCAATATGTGTTTTAGTAACGTGGAGAGAGTCAAATTATTAGCTTGTAAATGCCAATACACAAGAGAATTAATTAGGCCCACAGCAGCCTGGTTGTAGAGCATCTCTTGAGGGGCTTCACATGCCTAAGAGAGCCAAAGCATGAACTCCCTGAATACGTCTTCTAAAACTGCAAGCCTATACATCTCACCTCTATGTAGAAATCGCTGCTTTTACAATCAGACTCATGGTGCATCAAGGGTCAAGTGTACCTCTGTTCCTCTGGTATCACCTATCAGCCCCGTAAGGATCCTGATATCAGGTGGATGTGACTGCCAATGTGCCCAACGCGTTTTGTAACCTGGAGCAGATTACACACCACCCTTTTACAGCTCTCAGTAAGAACAAACCTGGAAGGGTACTAGGCAAAGGGCATAATGATCCTGCTAATCTATTCCGCCAAAGATTGGGTTTAGTAAGGAAAACTTTAACCAAATAATAAATAAAAAAGAGGAGGACAATCTGCTGCTATAACTTAAATCTTATAAATACTCTGGATGTTTAATTGTGCATCATTTTACTTGCTGTAACTCCTCCACTGACACCTCTGTGCAGCTCAAAATGCTGTCAGACACCTTAAGACTTTGCAAATCTTTCAGCCAACTGTAGGAGTGAGATGTGCTCTATTCGTCCTTCAGAGCCCATTATCACCTCTGGCACATCCTCAGAGGGAGTAGGGGATGATGCGGTAGGCACAATGAGTGTGGCTCCAGGGAATGCAGCAAGCAGATTCTCATGCCCAGAGTTGCTTAGGATGAGTCGGATGATGGATGATTTATCCCCGCAGGTGTCCTGGTGCAGAAGAACCCATGGGGTTTCTGGAGGCTAAGTATGCTTTTCAGAAGTGGCACCACTACAAAACCTATGATTCTGTCACACTGGGGAAGACAAAAACTGAGCATTGAGGAAGGAGCTCCATGCAAAGCCTCCCTGAGTCAGCTTTTCTACCAAAGGCAGAGCTGAGTGTATCCGCTGCATCATTCTCCTTTCCAATGTGTGCATCAGTCTGAGCCGTAGTTCGTTTTCTGCTGATATTAATTCCTTGTGAAGTCATCAGAAGGAACAGCAGTGCTCCTAGTGGCTGTGGGAAAGCCATACACACCCACTGGGGAAGTCTGGCTTCTGCAATGGAGAGCACTGATAGAAGTTCTCACAGACGAAATCAGTCACCCTACTGAGGATCTACCAGCCAATCCCTCGTTCTTCATGGCTGCAATAGACTGTGGCCAAACCATCCGCACTCCTGGATCTACGTTCAAAAACCTCTTGATGGAAGAACATCAGCCCTCAGCATGCTGATGGGAACGCAGAAACAGACACAACTGGTTAAGAACGCAGAACGAAGGAAAAAAACCTATTTCACCCAAGCGAGGAAACAATTGCCTTCTCTACCTGCCCGCCAGCGATGGATTTTTCCATGAGGCTGCTGTTCCAGGGGCTGCCAACAGCATGAGTCTGTGAAGCTCTTCCAACATGATTCACTGCAGTTTGTTTTCAAAACACATGCGTATACACAAACACATGTACATGAGGCATGCAAAGGGTAGCTTGTGTTAGGAGCAGCATCGTTGTTTTCATACAACGCCACCAGAAACAAAGCAATTCTTGTTGGATGTTGTTCCATCTGTTAATCTGGACGTAAACTTTACATATTTGTAGGGGTGTTAAATCCACACCAAGTAATCAGAATGCATGGGAAAAAAAAAGCAGCATTTGCCACACCATCTATTTTCCACTTCTCTTTTGCTGCTGCACATTTTTAGTACATTCAATGTAAATGCTAGCGCTCATTTACAAAGACTGTAAATATATCACTTCTCTGATCTCTTTCAAAATTCAGGAGGAGGACGAGATAAGGTAGGATAAGGATTCCTTTTAATAAGATTAAATTTCAGAATTTCTTCAGTCCTGAATGCTTCTCTTTCAGGGACTGACTTTAGGCTACATATTCAAATTATTCCAATTAAAACATGGTTCCCTAGAACAGATGTCAAGAAGAAGAAGAACATAATTAAAGCATGTGTGTGGCCAAAAGTCCCCAAAACTTCCAAGAATGTCAAAGCAGTGTCAAAATCCACAATGATCTCGACATTAGGTTTGAAATCTGATAGAGTCGAGTTGAGATTGCCTGAGGACAAAGGGAGCCTGTGTGGTTTGGCAGCACAGCTCTAGCAAAGAACTATGGGTATGGAAAATTTCAGGCTAAAAAAAAAATCAGCTGTTGTTGCAAAAAAAAAAAGAAAGAAAGAAAAAAAAAGACAAATCTTATTTTGAGCAGTATTAATGGGGAAAAATATGTTATATTGTAAGCAAGACTCAGAAGACAATTCCCATGCTCTGCCTGATCACCTGCAACAGCCACTGATGTTATTGTGGTGCTGCAGTGTTTCAACAAGTCGGCTAGAGAGTCTAAAGGGGGGGCAATAAGAAAGCTATAAAAGGTGACCAGACATGAAAAATTAAGAGATGGAAGGAAGGAAGGAAGGAAGGAAGGAAGGAAGGAAAAAATATAAAGNACGATGCTAGAGACCCAAAGCATGCACACATCCATGTTTAAGAAAATCAAGACCACTCGTTCCCCAAGGCCAATGAGGTACATCAATACAGAATTCAGAATGGTTTTTATCTGTAGTGGTTTAAGAAAAGCTTTCTGAATTAGCAAGGTGCAGCCCTGAGAATGGTTACTGAAGCAATCTCCTTCACAGGAGTGCTGCAATAGCCTACACCTCTGGCATATTCAAGCACAGAATTGATCCTGGTGAACTTTTGAACAACTTACTTTGTGACCTTAAATTTCAACTATTACAAGCCTTGCAGTAAATATGTCTACTTCCAACTTCTCTCTGCAGTCGTGATGATTGATAGCCGACGTCTTGCAATTCTGAGAGCTGATGGAGTTCTACCACAGACTTGAAAGTCGCCTAGATCTCAAATTTCACATCCTGACATCTACACTGTGAAGCTGAAGGACAGCAACCAGTGAAATCTGTGGGCTTTTGTTTTCTCTGCTGTGGCCTTGCAAAGTGCTGGGTCCGTCACATTGCAGGTCAGTTGTACTTCTCGGGTACGGGTCACCGAGATATGCAGCTGGAATGAAATACAAGCTGTGACTCTTGTCCACCTGTACATGCCTGCCTTTCAACAGAGAAGAACAGCATATATTTAACTGGAGACAGAAATTGCAGATCTTGAAAAAAAGCTTTTTTTGTTTCTTTTTTTTTTTTTTTTGGAAATGCAGTGAGCTATTTTAATAACTCAATTCATCTTCTGCATTTGTTCTCAGGACAAGTTTTTTATGAACCTAAATACACTAGAGGCACTGAATGTTCTTTATCTTCTGCACAGTGATATCTTTCCTTCCAACCCAAACCATTCTACGACTCTATGATTCTATGATTTTTAAAACAAACTAGCACGTATTTGCATACACACAGACACATTAGCAGACTAAATGGCTGACTTCAAGATCTGCAGAGCTGATATCTCCTCTATCTATCCTTTCATTCATCGTACCTTATGTCATTCCCACTTACAACATCCAAAACAGACAGCTGCTTTTATGGCTTTTTAATACACTTTGCAGGAAACAATCTTTGCATTAACAGATTTCCTTCCTGAGTTCCTTCAACATTGTTTTTCAAGTCAGTTTCAGGATAACTTGNAGTCAGTTTCAGGATAACTTGAAGCTTTTGTCAGCATTAGACTGGTTTACTTTTTCATTTATTATTAGAATTCACATGACATTTAAGCTGAAAAGTTTCTCTGGCTTTTTTCTTTACATAAATATTTAATTTGTTCAAAATATTTTTTCTTACAAAGGCAAACTTGAAAATTGATTTTGTCCCCAGTAAACTTTCAGTTTTTCAAAGAGAAGTGCTCCTAATGTTTTCTGACTTTAAAAGAATTTGAGAATTAAGAAAAAAAGAGCATAGTCTGCACGATGCTATTCCATGTAGCACCTGCCCTGAGAAAGCCCTAGGGAAAACCAGTCAGTGATTATCTGAGACACATTTGTTCCAGAAAGGGAAATAGGATTTCAGAAGTGTCTGGCCATGTGTGAATTCGTTTTGAACACAGTGGGAC
>VXAV01010453.1:118593-129830 GCA_013399715.1 Alectura lathami
TGCAATAAGACCTTTTCAGTCCTTTAAAAAAAAAAAAAGATGTTTCCCAGTATTGCAGTTGGGCTGGGGACAGTCTGTGCATTCCAGAGACATGGCTGAGGGAGACACTCAGCCTGAGGTTCCTGCAGGAGGGAATTATTTGTGCGCAGGGATCCCAGACTACACCAAATACACAAGGAGTCAAGATATTTTACTGTGGTAGCAGTGGAGATGATTTAAGACAGAGATGTGCAAAACAAGATTTGTGTCTTTGGTCTTTTTAAAAAAATGAAAACATGCTGTAATAACAGCATTAAAAAAATGGTTGTTACTGTGTTCATAACAGAACCATACAAATTCGCTTATTCTCTAGCTTGGTCCTCTGCCATAATATGGTTCAAACTGTCACAAGGATCCTTTATAGGCCTCCTTGGCCTCATATCCAAAAATGCCGTTTTCTGGAAGTACGTTTCCAAATTTCCATGCTTATATTGTCATCTTCCTTCCCTCGATCGTCTTGACAGCCTATAGTATTTTTCACATGTCATGTGGCTGCATCTAGGCAAGCATATGTTATGTGAGAAGAAATCAGACTTGTTCTCAGGAAAGAGTTATTCCAAGCTCTAGCTGTCTACAAATATTAGACACAAGCTGTGTTAGAAACTGCCCACCAGAGCACCATGGAGCCGTAATACTGCTGTAAGCAGATAAGAACAAACACCTTCTGTCTGAATTCTGCTGTCATAAAATCTGCTGCTTCCAGCTTAGAGTCCACTACAGCAAAAGGGAGCATTTGCTAAAAATGTCACAACCTTAATCTGAAGTTTTGCAATCCAATGTAGCAGCAATTTTATTTGGAGAAACATGTGGATTTTATTAGATGCAAGCACAGTCGGCAGGAGTCTGGAAGAGGAGAGAGATAAAAAATGCTCTCTCTGGAATATTTCAACCCAGAAGCATTCATCATGCTCAGCATACCCTTATAATATAACAAGGGGGTTTAGGGTGACTCTGCAGTTCACTGCAAAGCTATTGCTACTTCACTGAGTTATTGTGTTTATGTTTGCATCGCCTCTGGCAACTTGCAAATGGTGACAGGTGAAAAGTTTCCTTTCTTCTTTGCGGGATTTGGTGTTTGCTTGCAGCCTCACTCCGGTTCCCTCTCAGCGGGAAAGACCGAAGACTGATTCCTACTCATTTCCATGCAGTTATGGGCATCTGTGGAGCCTTTCCCCTACTAAAACGTCTTTTTTTTATTATTATTTTTTTTTTGAGAAGCCTTTGTTCACATGCTCATGATGCTGTCACTGTTGTTAGCACTGCTAGCACCACATTAACAAAGTTGNTTTAAAACCTTAGATCAAAGCTATGTTTGGATATAAAATCAACATCAAAGCTTCAGTTTTGTAAATGAGCTCTTCCTTTGAGGCAAGACAAGTAACAGAAATCTAGTGAGGCACCTGAATTTTAGAAAGAGTTGCCTTCCCTGGAGAAGAATCTTCTTTANTTTGTTCACATGCTCATGATGCTGTCACTGTTGTTAGCACTGCTAGCACCACATTAACAAAGTTGTGTCTTCTAGTTCCCACTCAATGAACAGTCTGTGATTTGTTCATTTATACAGACTTTATACAAGTTGAATATCTAGTAGACATATGAATGCAGAGTAGAATATGAATCTAAATTTTAAAACCTTAGATCAAAGCTATGTTTGGATATAAAATCAACATCAAAGCTTCAGTTTTGTAAATGAGCTCTTCATTTGAGGCAAGACAAGTAACAGAAATCAAGTGAGGCACCTGAATTTTAGAAAGAGTTGCCTTCCCTGGAGAAGAATCTTCTTTAAACACACACCAAGCTGGAGTTAGATATGCAAACAAGAATACGCACATCTAACAAGTACCTAGTGGCAGTCACATACACAGTGACATGATTTGCACTGGCAATGACTATTCTTCCATCCATAAAAAATGCAGTAATGCACGTAGCAGTAATAAAAAAGCAGATTTCTGAGAAAACTCAGTAGCACTGAAACTTGCTGTGTGACACTCAAGGGCAACCTCAAATTAAATAATTTAAAAACATCCTGAGGATGGGTTAAGCTCAGGCCATTTCCTATTCCCTCCACCAGCCTGGATACAAGCAACAGTGCTAGAAGGCACATTTTCAGTATCCAAGGACAAGATCTAAAGCCATTAACACTCGTAAAAGTCATGTAAGTGCATAAACACACAAATACTAACACATGAGGTCTCACTGATTCATGGTATAAGCCTACGCGGACAACTGCAGCTCTCCAGGGAGGGACGCTGGCCAACATGTTTAAATCATGGGAGTGATTTTTGCAGCTGCCAGAGGGTTTAGGACCATTTTCATCATTAATCAGACATCACACAAGGACCCACAATGTCCTTGAGAACTGTTCTCCTCGTGTTTGTTTCGATATGAAATCATCCGATGGGTTGCATCCTGCAGTGGGTACGTATCTGTTCCTTTCTTTTAAAAGGCTTCCTTGCCTCCAAGGACAGTGACAAACTCTTACTAATGGGGGAGAGCTCAATCAGTGTATTCCTAACAAATACAGCATTGTGGCTTTCACTTCTTGTTTTGTGTTGATTTTTAATTAATGTTGACATTTATATATAAAATAGGCGGTTTTCAAAAGGCCACTTGGAAACCCTCCTGTGAATTACCTCATCTAAGCACAGATTTTTTGCGTGCATATTTGTAATTGTTTGAAGTTTTTCCAAACATGTCTTAAAGTCTCACCACAATTTTAAAACACAGTTTAAAGAGATTTTGGTTACGAAACTTCAAAGGAAAAAAGAGTTTTGCACAGTAATGGTGTTTAGATTTCGTGATGGACACAAGAGATTGGTAGAATGCTTGGGCCTGTCTCCCAGGAAGGATGACACACAAATTCAAGGACAGAAGTGCACTTCATGGATTTAGAGATAGGCATGCACAGTATATATGCTTTTGTGGGATTGATGTCGCCTCCTTAAAAGTTGATTGCCCTTTATAGTTTTGATTTTGATTTACCATAAGGAAAGCTGAGTTTTTAAAGGCCTTAAAGCATCAATCCTTTCCTGAGAGGTCAGACAAAAAGAAAAACATCTAACAAGTCAGGAGACCAACCCCATTCCCACAGAAACCAAGGTCAGAAATGGTCTCATTTCAATGGAACAGAGTCTAGCAGTAAAATTTCTACTTTCCTCTTAAATATTACTCTTCCTTTCCTTTTCTGCTCATGTGTCTACCATAGCTCTCATCTCTCCAGCAGCTATGATCTGCTGCCAAGATTTGTTCTGCTCTCCATGTTATTTATGACCCTGTCATGCAGCTTATTCATCCACGCTTTCCCAGTGGCGAGGCTGAGGACAGCGACGTATTTAAGTGCTGCTCACAGGGCGCAGGAGCAGGCTCTGGAGAGACAAAGAACGTGCCTAGCTCTAATCAGGTAACAGCTAGGGTTAATCCAGTGGTGGAATTATTGCAGTGGGTAAAGTGAGATGCTTTAATTAATGTTTGCAGTTTCAGGATTAGCATTTCTTTGTCTTAAATATTTCTTTCCCGTGCATGGGTGCTCCATCTTCTGAAAAAATTCCTATCAAAGTTACGTTTCCCTCTTACCCTTCTTCTTTTCTCCTTCAGGGCTTTCCATATGAGAAATGTCCCAGGCTGTTCTATGTGCCAGAGGAAAAAAAGAGTAATTTTTAGAATCTATGTTTTAGAAGAGTCTGTCCAAAATATTCTCGAAAGACGGGCTACTCGTATACATCCTTTACAGTCTCACATTTCTACATCCCTGAACACCTATGAAACATAACCTGAAAAGAGTGAGAAGGAAGTGCCACTCAGGAGATAAATGCCATGTGCAGCACTTGCTGTCAGTATTACACATGGCATTTCTCATTACGAACTAATTGAAGAGAGATACTGTCAAAAACCTTCCCTTTATTTCATGTGGACACAATCTGCATTTTATGCGAATACACTGTATGGAAAATATGAATGCTGTTCCTGGAAAGTAAGTTATGATCTCTTTCCAAATTGTGTATAAATTTAGAGAGTATAGTCAAATGCAGAAGCAATGTATATCTCCAGACTCTGAAGCTTCTACCTGCTTCTACAAATCTTTCTGCTCTGCCATGGACAGCAAGTGGTTTAAACTAACCTGGCCAGATCAATACCCTGATGAGGTGACATGTATTTAAGTGATGTTCGTTTTAATTTCTGCATGACCCGGCCAAGGAAGAATGTGCCTCCAATAAATATGGCTGGCTTGGGACATACTCAATGAGTACAAATACCAGATGCATCATCAAGAGCTTTGGGATATTTGTTTTTAGCGTATGACCACAAGATGTGATGCATCTTAGCAAAACTTCCTACTTCACTCAACAGTTATGCTCAGCTCTTCTGGTGTTGCCAGAAGCCATCCTGGACAGCACAATGGGAAACTTTCCTCCCCAGACTGTATTAAGCTACTTCAGGTTTTCTGTCCTTTGAAACCTCTTTTTCCCCTCTGTTTCCATATCTATGCTAATATTTATCCCACTCCGAAGGTCCAAATCTGTATGAGTTCATGGATACATAGTTCAGTACAGGCTAAAAATATGAACTCCAAGGCAGTCCAAGGCAACCCTAAAACCAGACCAAGGACTATAATCAAAAACCATATGCAGACTATTATCAGTTTTGAATGCCAACAAAAATACAAAATACAAAATAAAATGTCCAGCCCACTATAATCAACGTTTGAAAGTAAGGAGTTATTCAAAGGATTAATGACAGAGCAGAAATTCTCTGAGTCAGTACAGAAAGTCCTTTGCATGATGTCCAGCATGCAACCAAAGAAAACGCTGAGACAAACTGGGTTCGGTACCATATGACTGTTCTAGAGAGCCAGGGAAGTAGCTTAGCTTGGAGACTGTTTTTTTGGGAAGCCTTTGAGACAAGGTAGGCCACACTCAGGTTAGTGTGCCTCTAAGAGAGAATACAGGTTAGCGAGGAAGAAGTTACAACAAATTGGGCAGGAACAACCTTCTGGCTGCTCACTTTCTTTGTATGCAAATAAATCAGCATTTGAAAAATAAAAAGAATCAAAGCACTTCTACATTTTAACATAGAGCCACACCAGAAAAAGCTAAGCAGTAAATTTAGGACTGAGGTAGCTGATTCTCAGCCTGACTCTACAGCTAAAGAATATCAATGGAAGTGACTTGGGAGGAAAAAAATCTTCTTAATACCTACGTCTGTATAGGACCAAAGCTCTTCACCAGCTAAGCTGCCTAGGTTAAGGTCTTACACCTGTAAGAAGTCCCAGCTTCAGACTGATTATATGTTGTGTAAGGATGTAGTTACCATACCGAATGATGCAGCTTTCACTGAGTGACACACATTTATCAAAATCCTTGGCGCTGAGTGATTTCTGAGTTCCTTGCACCGACCTGAAGGCAGCCACACACCTGTCCACTGGAAGTGAATGGAAGGGATCGACACAGAATGAAACTCCAGCCCCGCTTCACTAACATTTCTTGCTAGAAGCAAAATACATGAAGTTTGGTCTACCAAGAAGGGTTTGAATAAGTCAGAAACAGCCCTGACACCTTACGCTGGGCCTCTCTCTGGGCTGGATTCCCACCCGCAGAAGAGAAACAGTTGGGAAGTCCCACAGGAGTAGTGGCACTATTGCTAGGCCACAAAACAACCACTTTAAAACAGATAAATCAGAACCAAGCAGCATCTGGCTGGCCAGGAGACCTGGACTAGCAGAAGGGAGAGGGTGGAAGAGTAGGGAAAAAGAAAATGACTACGAAGGCAGGGAGAAGACCCAAGNAACAAGTGAAAGTGAGAGCTTCTCTCATATCAGACCACAGCCAAAAAATCAGGTTACCAACAGTAAAAGAAGAAATAATAATAATAAAAAAACCTTCAAAATTGGCAGCAAAGAGCTATCCACACTCCTTGGCTCCATGCAGGGCTGGGTGGAAGGGGTAAGAAGGAAACAGGGGACAAAGTGCAGCTCGGAGCCAAAATATTTTCCTTCTGGATGCTGCTGGCTCAGTGCAGCCCTTTGTGACTCTCAATTTCAACCCATTACGCACTCCCCCATAATCATCATAATAAATAGCTGGTTGCTTGCTCGGTGTATTCAACTTCCTTGCAGCAAGCCAAGCTCAACCCAGCACTAGCATTTATTTCTGGATTTTGACCAGGCCTGCCTAAAACCAAGCAAGTGTGATTTGCCATATTCACTGAGAATAAAAGCAATTGCATTCAAACACCAGGGTCTGTGGCCAAGTTCACCTCATGCGGCTGGTGGTGATATCACCGCTACTTAACTTTGCTTTAGGACTTTTAAGACTGCTGTGGAAAAAGGGAGGGATTCAACTCTGTTGCTGGGCTTTAAGGGAGACACAAGTAATTCTAAGCACTTTGTCCTTCCATTAAAAGAGAAGATCCCATTATGCAAAAGTGAAATTGTTGTTAGAATTCTGTAATGATGAAATAAAAGAAGCCACTGGAATTCACCCCTCACCAGCACCAAGTGGGATTTTGGCCAAAACACAAAAATCGCAAAGAAAATAACAGCCATAAGAAACTGCTTTTCCAGCTGTCATAACTTTTTTCCTTCCTTTTTGCACACCTAAGTGTGGGTAAGCTTGCACATGGTGGCAGGCAGGCCTTATCCTCCCCGGTTAACATGGAGGGTGTTTCTGGCTCTTGATGGGTGATCTGTCACCCCTGTGCTGTCCAGACCCCTCGCAGCAATCCTCTCTCTGGTGCATTTTGCCCCAGAAGCCCCATTTCAGGGCCTTTTTGAGCTCTCTCATCTTTCTTTTGGGGAGAAGCTGCAAGACCCCATCTCCTTCCATGTGGGAAGCACAGTGAGCTGGAAGAACAGGAGGAGGAGTGTCGATCATTCCCTGCAGCAGTCTTGGGGGTTGCAAGCAGCCAGTTAGATGGGGGTTTCCTCTGAGCAGAGCAGAGATCAGCTGGGGAGGTGGAACATCCCTCTGTAAGATCTGGCAACATCACACTTGGTGTTTCAAGTCACATTCAGCGGTGCTCATGGCACACCCCAAAAGTGAGATCAAATTTCTTAGCTGCTCTGACAAGTTCCAGAAGTGCCACAGAACATCCCCAGCAGGGCATTTGGGATGAAGATCTGTCACATGGTCTGCCAGGTCTCATTGTCACAGGTCTCACGAGAGTTCTCATTTTCCTTGAAGTTCTGGCATCAGGAAGCATGTCAGAGTCTCAGTTACCATTTTCATGTTGCTTCGTATGTGGTGAAAATCCTCCTTGCAGAATCAGAAAAACAAACAAACTGAAACTCCCAGAAGAAGCCCTGTACCTCGATGAGAATGCAAATCTCTACCTCTGCCCCCAACTGTTTGACTGATTTTCCAGGGATGGATTCATGAGCGGTTAAATGCCAGGGGCTGGCTGCTCTGCAGACCCCACTGCAAAATGAGAGCTGTGGCTGTGAACTTCTCACCACTGGCAAAAGACAACAGCTTGGGTCGACCAAACGAGGTAACATAATCCACAGAGAGCTGCAGAAAGGAAACACGTTTTCTGTGTTGGTGACACTGAACATTTAGTTATGAAAGACTGGGGAGGAGGGAGAAGAGCAGGGAATTTCCATCAGGAATGCCAAGATGTAATTAATGCCATGTTAGGAACCATTTATACACGATGAAATCCATTCCTACTCGGAGAGCCGTTGTAAAGTTATGTACCACTGAAGTGGCAGTTAAGCAGCAGGAGGAATGAATTTCATTTAAGGAGCGATGTTCCAGATTCCTGGATGAGACTCTCAGGATTGCTGCGCTCAGGAGTGAATGAAGCACTGTGCAGCGGAGCCGCCTTGAAACAAATTTTGCTCTGACCTAACGAAAACCACAGACTTGAAATTCTGATGATTCAGAAAATTTCAGCTCGCTCCAGGAGTTCTTGCAAAATATTTGGGAACTGCAGGAAGCGCTTAATGGTCTCCCTATGTGTAGGAAAGGAATCCTGACCTATTGTCTTTATGATTCTTGTTCTTATGAGTGATATTTTTAGAAGGAGATAATTAAGCCCATGTGGCCATTCTTCTAAGGTTGTTAAAAGAACAACAAATGACCTGGCTTGGTGTTTTCTGTACTATCAGATCTTGCAGGAGGACAGATACAGGGCCAGCCTGTGCTCCCAGTCGTATCTGCAGCCCTCAACCGGTGTGTGCAGTGGAGGAAATCAAGTCAACCGAGTGGAGAGGCCTATCTGCAGAGCAATACACGGAGCAAAAGAAGTCAGGAGAACCTTATAAGGGCATGTGCCTCTTCTAGTCAAGAGTGAAAAAGTTAGGATTTCAGTGGAGAAAAAAAAGACCAAGAACATGAATCAGAATTGAATCAGAATACCCGTGGCTAAAGCAGAGGTTTAGGACACCCTTAATCCTTATTGGGATGCAAAGACCATGGCAAGGCTGTTAAAAATTCAGAGTGATCTCATCCTGAGAAAGACTTCAGGTGAATCTTTCTTTCATTCCTGTTAGCTCAAGGGGTGAACTAACAGCAGGACAGACAAAGCAGTCGCATCCATGTCCAGAAATAACTTAGAGACATCTCACAAAGTGTGACAGCAGGCAATATAATGATTAGTGCATGTTTGTGTCATAATTACCGCCAGGGAGTCCTTTAGAAGTGAAACCAGCCTGTTTCAAATTCTGTTGAAATACGACTCCTTAGATTATTTCTGTCTGCTAATAAAAGATGGCTATGCAAGAAACTAATTTGAGAATCACTGAAAATTATTATTTTGTTTTGTGTGCTTCCAGTAATGTTTTCTTAAACAAGATTCTTACATTTGTCCCTCTGTTTGTGTAACCAGGGCTGTGGTAAGCATTAGACAGTCACACACTTGTTAACACTGTATTCCTCACTCAGTCTTCAGACTGAATTCCATTTTCATTTTTGTGCAAACACTCATATTGTCCTTGAAGACTTAGGTGCAACGCAGAATGACAAAAGACGCAAATGAGGCTGATGATCTAACATTTAGCCTTCAGGTGGAGTATATCCAGACGTACACATTTTAAATGCCATTTTAAAAATAGTCTCTAAAGCAGCAGGCTGGAAATTGGGTCATTAAAAGCAGCATGCTGGAAATGGATCTAGAAGCCTTATATCTTTGGAGCAGTGACCCTTCTCTTCTGCTTGCAGAGAGCTGGAAGGTGCTGTCTCCCTAGACCTACAGAGCTTATAAACTCCCTGCAGTGCCCTTTGGCTATGTTTGTACAGCATCTAGCACAAAGGGGGTCTTGCTCCACAGGGATGGCTGCTGGTTGCTTCCACGTTTGTTTGTTCAACCACAGGTAGTTCATTATTGGGTTACCTGTACGTAGCTCTTCCATTCTAAGCAGGTTTCCCTGAGAGATTTTTATTTATCATAATCCTCCTGTGCTTGAAGATTGCTCATTACCCTTTCCTTGTACATGTCTGTTGTGTTTAATTAACAGCTCTCAGCAGCAGGACTTGTTCACACACCCACTTGCAGAAGCAAGCGCTGTCCAGAAGTGATTGGAAAAAGGACCTGAAATTACCTCCCCATTGCACATAGGTGTTTCCTAGAAGGAAAACTCTTATTTTCCACCGATTTCCACTTAGTAATGCTTCCTGTGGAGTATATTAGGTAAAGCATGTCCCAGTCAGAAACAATCATAGAGCATCGTCTTCTCACAATGTTCTTTTCAGCTTGGTTTTATCAGAGAATTCCAGAGCTGTTTTAAGCTGACATTTCAGGACAACATTCCATATCTTAGGTCCCAAAGAAGCAGGAAAATTCTTTGAAAGCAGGTTCTCATTATGACGATGTGTCCCATTTCAAACACTCTTCCTTTCTACAGTGGCATTGGTTGTGCGATTATTTTGAGGGATAATGTGTCTACGGTGGCTTAAAAAAAATGCAGCACTGTAGATCTAAAAATAAAAATTAGAAAAGTTGGGAATTAGCTCACCACAGCTCACCTCAATGGCCAGGTCAGGTTTCAATTTCCAGTAAGCTTTCAGCAGGGAAGTTTGTGTGAATGGATCTGCAGCATTCCTCGTGAAGAGGAATTCCTTTGAAAACACATACCTGACATCCCAAGTATGTGCTTTCTGGGAACAAAGCTCGTGCTGGGGCTGTACACTGCCTGCACAAAGTCTTCATCCCAAACATATCCCAAGGATATTACTGTCTGTGTTTCAGTGAAGGTAATACAATCAGCTTTCTGTAAGTAGACTAGAGCTTGGTTCCCAGCTTGCTGAAGAACTCTCCTGGAGATCTGTGGATGTTCAGCTTAAGATGTTTGGAAACACTGTAGACAACTTCATGCCCACACTTGTCAGAGGAGTTGCTTGAATAGATCAGGAACCAGAGCAGACTGTGAGATCAATAATCCCTTCACAAAGACAAAGCGTGCATGAGAGGGCATCACAAAAACGGTCGGCAATGCAACCTTCCTGTATGATCTGAGCTCAAGCACTGGTCCAGGCACTGCACCAGAACGGGGCATGCACCACGTGCAGTGCTTTCCTCACCACTCCTTTAGGGTCACAGTTACACTGCATGCGCTCTGCTTTGCAGCTTTCCTTCAAAGTAGGGAAAAGACACTCGCCCCAAAGCAGCAGATTTGTAAACAGGTTGGTTGTTAGATCGTTAACAGTGAGGACAGTGAGGATCCTGTATACTTACAAGGGGTGCAATATTCACTTGTTTGTTTTCTGTTTGTTTGCTTTTGCTTTTCTTTTGTTCTCAGAATTTATTTTGGACAGCAGGAAAAAAAAAGTCAGAGAAAGAGGTGATTAAATTTGTTTTGAAGGTAACAGCACCGTTCTTCCCAAGTGGGGTGTGAAAACTTTTAAACTTGAGTCACCAGCAGCAGATAAAACATCACTTCGGGTCTCCTATTTCCAACCTGCACACATATGTTACGCCTCACCTTCTCCCCCCTGTGCAGAACATTATTTCTCCTGAACTGAGACGTATCAGCTTACAGCCAGCCTTGCTCTAAAGACAGAAAGAAAAGTTCTCGGCAAAAACAAAAACAAACAAACAAACAAAAAAAAAAAGCCATTTTGTCAAGCCAAACGCCCCGCAAAATGGCACGGCCGCCTCGCAGCCCGCTCCGGGAACGCACCTCCACGCCGCTCCGCACCCCGTCCTTTTGTGGCTGCCGGGCGGGCCGAGCTCTGCTCTGCCCGGCGGGGCGGTGGCAGCCCCCG
>VXAV01010453.1:130004-142145 GCA_013399715.1 Alectura lathami
CGGGCAGCGGCGCGGAGGGAAGAACCGGCGGCAGGCGCAGACCGCCTCGGTGCCTCAGGCCACCCCAGCGCAGGGCAAGCGTGAGTACCGTGCTGGGCTGCGGGCCCGGGAGCGCTGGGCAAGGCGGGGTTCGCCCCCCAGCCCGCAGCCCCCGAGGGTGGCAGAGCCGGAGAGTGGGCTGGCAGCCTCCGTGTGTTCCTCCGTCTGGCTGCCCCTCGGGCGGGTGGGGGTCCCCGGTGCCCTGCCCGCGCCGTCGGTAACGCGAAACTTTGTTTTCTTTCCCCCTCTTCCCTCCCCAGAGACCTGCTTTGACAATGGGAACTACTACCAGATAAACCAGCAGTGGGAGCGCATTTACCTGGGGAACACGTTGGTCTGTACCTGCTATGGTGGAAGCAGAGGGTTTAACTGTGAAAGCAAGCCCGAACGTAAGTTGGTGGTGTTTTTTTTTCCACACCAGACCCCAGGATGGCTTTTGATGCAGATTAAGCTAGGCATTGTAGCAAGTTACAGCCAGCAGATGAGGTTTTCAGCTGAAGTTTGGTGCTTAGGGTCAGTAACGGATCTACACTCAATTACACTGAAGATCTGGCTTGGGATTTTAAGAAATGCTTTTCATTAGAGATGGGCCAGCCACCAGAATTCTGAGCCAAACATCACTCATCTCTCTGGAGGATTGGATCTAAACATTAACTTTGGAGCCAACCTCTTCTTTATAATGAACTGAACTGACTCTGCTCGCATGGGGAAGCTCAAATCTGGAGTCACTTTGCAGCTCTGGCTCTGTACAGTTTGATCGCTTCACCCCAACTTCTCATAGCTGTGTGGTGTCGTCAGCTTGTTTAAAAATATTTCAGCTTACAGCTTTCCACAGCCCCCCAGCCGTGCTGTGAGCTTTCCATAATTGAGTGTAAAATGAGATTGTTTAGTCTTCTGCAGAAAAAGTTTAGGTAACAGAAGAAACTTTAAATGTGACGTCTGCTGGAAGATGCATCTCTCTGGGATGCAATGTGTTTTAGATAATCAGTTGCATGCTATCTGTATTTATTGGTCTGAAGCCATTGGTTTGCCATAATTCCTTTATCTTGCTCTGGAGATGCAAGAGAGAAACTGGTTCCTAGCTGATAATGTTCCTGTAAGACAGATACATGTGTCCGAGCAACATTTGACAAGACTTGAGTAAAATACTGGTAGGGTGTTTTAAGGAGTACTCCCCTTGTTCCTCAATAAAAAGGGAGGCTTACTCTACATTTCCTTACCCTCCAGGGATTCCCAGGTTTTGCACTTCCAAAGTCCAGTAGCAAGTTTCCCTTATGGCATAGTTGACTTCATCTGTAGACAGTTGTCTAGACAGTTGCTCTGTTGGAGAGCTCAAGCCTGGTGGCAGCCCCAACCCAACCTTCAGTAATCACTTGTGACATGTTCACATGCACATGCATAAGTGGCCTTGTTGACTTCAGCAAGGCTGCTGTAGAATTCAGGTTTAATACACTCAAGCTGTGGCCAGGTCGGAAGAGGAGGATTAGCACAATAAAACACCCAGCTTCTGGAGGATATTTGCTACCCCCCTGTCTTCTGCACTGTTGCACTTCAAACAGCTGGGATTGATCCTTTCAGGGCATGCCTGCCCAAGTGCCGCGCTCAGCTCCTTGTTCACTGTGGGAGGGAAGCTGTGGCTATTCAGCAGCATGGGGATCCTGATGGATGAATTTCACCCTACTTCCTCTCTGCTGTTCCACCTTAAGAAAGAGGACCTTGATCCACATTTCCCCTCCCAGAAAAGAACATCCATGTGAGGAGATGAACATGTTTTTGGTTTTGACTGTACATGTTATTGACATGGTTTCATGAAGTTAATTTTTCCTCCCCTCATAGCTGAGGAGACTTGCTTTGACAAATACACCGGATCCACTTACCGAGTAGGGGAGACTTATGAGCGCCCCAAGGACTCCATGATCTGGGACTGTACTTGCATTGGAGCTGGACGTGGGAGAATCAGCTGCACCATTGCCAGTATGTAACTAAGCCTCTTACTAGAGCTATTGTTCCTTGTTGTCATATTTTCCAGAGCAACTTACACAATTCTTCCAGTGCCCATTAGCTGGAGTTAGGGGACTTTGAGCCAAAGCCCATTAAAATCGTGTAATTGAAAGTCCTTGCCCCATGTACACACACTTTCACAACCAAATTCCTCTTCTGTTTAAGAGGTAAAGTCCTATCTATAAAGATATCAGCCAGAATGACTGTTAGTGTCCAGTCATACAGGTTAGTACATTTAATATATACAGGAATGTGTTACATCCTCACAGACACTTTTTTTTAAGTCAAAATACCCTTTTATAAGAGTCAGGCTCTAATCTGCTGCAAGTCAGTCCAAGTTACACTGTGAGCATTAATAGGACTATTCTGAATACTTACCACCTGAGAGCCAGTCCCTTTAGCCTCTAGAAATGTCATGCCAAGAGCACTCCACAAGGGAACAAGGATTTGATATCCATTGAGCCAGCTCTATGTGCTTCTGCAATTTCATTTTTACCAATCTGTCCCGTTCTTTCCTCTTGTTTCTTTCTGCCCAACTTTCCCTTTCACATCTCTCACTGTCTGGAAATCCTTTGCTTATTGAGTCACTGAATTGTTCACAATTTCCCTTCATAATTAGACGTTCTGTGAGCACAGATGAAGAGCACTGTGTGTCAGGACTTCTAGACAGAGATTTCAAAGTCCCTTAGGCACCTTTGGAAAAAAGTCTTGCTCTTACAAGTATTCAGTTTCTTGTTTAAGACACACAGTGCTGAGCACAACAGTATTGCCACAGAGGGTTCGGAAGCCAGCCATCATTATAGCATGGAAAGAAATGCACTGAATATAACAAGTAGAGCTGAAGCTCTTCTGAATTTAATGGCATTTTATTGGGCAGGGATGATAAGTGTTGTAAGAAAAGAAAGAGTCAGTAAGGAAATTGCAAACATAAGAGCAGTCTCGTTTCTTCATCATCAGCCTGGTTTAGAGCTCACTGGAGAGTCTCATTGACTTCAACTGGCTTTGAATCAATCTTTATAACTCTTAGATTGCCTGCTTTCATAAATGAGCCAATGAAATGTTTTAGTGGCTCCTAATAAATGACCAGACGTGTGCTTCTCCTCCTTTCATTGGAAAAAGATCTTGCTTTTGCAAGCTGCCGTTCACTGTGTTTCCCTGCCTGAGCCTGGGACAAGCAGCATGTCCAGAGCACCTCAGGCCCACGGGGTGCTGGCGAGCTGGAAATTGGCCTTTCTGGAACAGGATTCCTGTACCCAAGAGGACCGATGTCCCCAGGGCATCACCTCCCTTTTTCTTCCATGCATTGGCCTGTCTGTCACATTCCTCATGCTGTGTAGGGACAGCCATGGAGGGGCCTGTGCAGCTCCCTTTCAGCACAAGATGGAGGCAAACCCTTCCCATCCCTCACCAGCCCCTGGCCTGTGGGCAAAATGGCATCTCCTCAGGCCTTGGCATTCTCCTTTTACCACCCAGTCTCAGCTGTGGTTTGAGACCTGGCAGCGCTTCTCTGAGGAGAGAGGATGGGGCTTGGTAGGCTGAGGTAACGTCTGGCGGCGCCAAAGCGAAATGGCGGACCTCAAAGAAAAATGGCGGGCACCATTTTGCAGCCTGAAAGAGGCAGCCGTAGTCTGCCCTGCTTCTTCCCCTCTCTGCCCCCCACCTCCACCCTGACTGACCCCTTTTATCCCTCACTCCTGTCCGGGTTGCACTTACCATGTCTCCCCGGCGCCGGCTGTCGCAGGGCTCCTCACCTCAGCTCCCCTCTCTCCCGCCTTCAGATCGCTGCCACGAGGGCGGCCAGTCCTACAAGATCGGCGACACCTGGCGCCGGCCCCACGAGACTGGCGGATACATGCTGGAGTGCGTGTGCCTGGGCAACGGCAAGGGCGAGTGGACCTGCAAGCCTGTGGGTAGGTGGCTCTTTTCTCTCTCAGCCTGGCTGGCAGCGGCCTCATCTTCCTCCTCCTCTCCTGGGGTGTCCCCACACGAGGCACCCCTGGCTGAACGCTCACCTTTTCCCCTCCCTCAGCCGAGCGATGCTACGACAACACGGCTGGGACGTCCTACGTGGTGGGCGAGACCTGGGAGAAGCCCTACCAGGGCTGGATGATGGTGGACTGTACCTGCCTGGGGGAGGGCAGCGGCCGCATCACCTGCACCTCCAGAAGTAAGTGCATCTGCTACTTGCTCTGTTTTACTTATTTTAATGTATTTTTTGAATTCCTGCATCAAAAATGAAAGGTATTCCTTTTCCTGCTGTCAGCAGTTGTTTTAGACGGATGGACAGATAAACATCTCCTCAGTGCTGGAAAGCAAACCCCTCTGAGGTGAGGGTTGGCTTGTGGCGGTTGCTGTTCGCAGTCTGGGGACTCACAGTCTGGAGAGTTGGTGGTCTGTGCTAATGACAAAGTGCCTGCATTATTTCGTTTTTTATTATGTTTAGAGTGAAAGCTTCAAAAAATGTGCGGGCCAGTTGTGTCACGGGCCAGGAAGTGAGGGGAATTGCTTGGTCCGCAAAATGGCGGAGGGTTTGGCCTAATTTTTTGAGTTTTGAGGGAGAATAGTGTTTTTTCTTTTAAAGAGAAAGTTACCCACTCTAACAGTAGAGTTTGCCAGATTAAAATGTAAATGATTTTCCCTTTAAAGCTGTTTAGTGTATATATGTGCTTAAACAGGCTTCATTTTGCTTGCTGTCCCATCTCTCCTCACAGATTTTCCCGCCATTTTGTCCTCAGTGCAAATGTGCTTCAGCAGGCCCAGTGACTTATAGTTTTTGTATCATTGAGACACAGACCTGTAAATATTCAGTTGTAGTAGTATTTGCAAAGCAAACAGGGCTTGTAAAATCCAAAATCTTGCTTGTTTATCTACCTTCTGTTTGAATTTTGCTAGGAACAGGCTCTGTTGTGGAGTTATCAGTTTACACTAGTTGCCTCAAGAAAATTTAACTTTGTACCTTACACCTTTTCTTATGCAAGTTTTGAGGAACTCTTCTGTGGCCTTTAAATTGCCTCATACTCAGTTGCCTCGGGACACACAGATAATATCTTTCTGCTGATATAAACAACAGGCCTGTGAAGAGCTAAAACTCTGAGGAGGGTTGGGATTAAAACTGAAGATCTGGAGAGGCTTGGTCAAGAAATAAGCTATAAAAATCAAACCAGCCTTCACAATATTAAGTCTGTTACAACACATAGGGAAAAATCATTAACTGTCAAATAGAAATGAATAAAACAGAATGTGTTGTTTATGAATTTGAGGAGATATTGTTACTAATAAAAACGATTTGGCAGTATCCTTCCCCTATAACTCAGGTCTACTTCATCGTATCGTAGGGGAAATTGCAATATAATGACCAGTTCATTTCTCATTTTATTTCTCAAATGTAATCAAATACATAAATTTGAATCTATGTATGTGAAATGATATCTCTAGCCCAGAAAGTGTCATTACGCTTCAGTACGCATGCTGTTATATGTCTTTTATGGCCAGACTTTTCTAGAATCACTGCTGATTTCTGAGGGGACATTTCAGCTTTTCATTGTCTGACTTGAAAATCTAGATGTCCATAAGACAGGTTGCTCTCTTCCCCGCCCCCCCCCCCCCCCCTCCCCGGCCTTAGCCAAATTATATTCTGAATACTTTGCCAGTTTACCACTCTTCTGGCAAATCACTCAGTTTTTGGTCATTTTAACAAATGTGGATTAGTAGCCTGTTTTTCACATTCATATTTTATTCTGAGTGCTGTTTCAGTGGCAGTCTGACATGATGCATATGTCCTTCCACAGTTCTTCATAAATCCATATTCATTGATCTGTGATTGTATTTGAGCCACTGTATCATGTTGCCCTTGAATGGGAAGGTAAAATCTTGTAATGAAAGAAGAACTAGTTAATCCATGTGGATCTGGCATCCAGACAAAAGCAGTTTGTTACACTGTCCTTTGAACCCATTTACTCAATTAAAGACAACAGGGAGATTTAGAAAGTCTGGTATTCCTGGTACGACACAAGCAGGTTGTATTGAGTCTACTGGCAGCTTCCTGAACGCTTCTTTTGGAAAAAGTGGTATTTAACATATTGCCCTCAAATAGGTTTTAGTTTATTCCTGCTGGAGTAGAGCCCCAAGCTTGAACTGTGTCTGGCATATAGTATGAAATGACCCATCTACAAAGACATCTTTTTTTAAAAAAGGCGTTTAAACTTTAATGGTGTATACTAGGCAGAAAGTACCTAAAATAGCCAATTTTGACAATGGGTATGTGGTGAAATACCTGTTCTGGAAACCAGTGGGGATTTTCATTTAGACTTCTTTAGCATCAGGATTTTTGTGCTCTCTGTCTATGCAGTTTAATGAAAGCTTTGGAGTATATTGAGCTTGTAGTAGTGGGCTGCAAAAAAAAAGGAGGTTGGTTCTCAGTAAAGGCTCTGAACTGTCAGCACATTTGGAAGTGTTGGCAGTTCAGTACTATAAATTGTGCAGCGAAGCCATCCAATCCAGAAATAGCTAATAGTCATGTTCCTTGTACAGATAGGTGCAATGACCAGGACACCAAGACTTCCTACAGAATTGGAGACACTTGGAGCAAGAAGGATAACCGTGGAAACTTGCTTCAGTGCATCTGTACTGGTAACGGCAGAGGTGAATGGAAATGCGAGAGGCACACGTCCCTCCATACAACTAGCACGGGTAAGTTGGACATTGCAGTGTGTAAAGTAGGGGCAGGAGCAGGGAATGGCACACTTTGAATGGCTAGGAGCTGCTGAATTGCACCATCCTAACTTAAGCATTTAGACTTGTCTGGGAAAGCTCAGCAGCAAAGAGGGTTAGAATTCAGGAGATGTTCCTTGTTCATGCATGTGTAGATAAAATTAATTATACTTAGTTTGCTTCACAGATGGTACTTGCACATACAGATGTGATTGCCTGCACAGTCACAGTGCAGTAAATCACATCTAGGACTGTGCACCTACAGGAAATATCTGCTAGCTTTGTCTTAGAAACATGGCATTTTGGGTTAGTATTTGAACTTGATGTGTTTGCCTCAGGGAAACTGCCTTGAAATGTCCTTAATTTAAACTCCACTGAGACCATCTGGTTTCTCTGACAAGATAAATACACCTACTAATGGTTGAGCTTTAAAAAACAGAAATGTCAAGGTATGTATACAATGCAGTTTAGTACATGTACATTAAATAGTTTGTAATGTTGGTATGAAATATTACCTAGTTTATAGGTAACATATTTCCTGCCCAAGGCTTCTCAAAATCTTCAGCTTCTAAATTCTTTTTTTTTGCCAATTTTTGGATCTGCTTTTCCTTTTGGTGTATGCAAAACTTCTGTTTTCCCACAGAAGTTGCACTGAACTTCTCTTGGTTAATGACTCTTAACTCTTTGGTACCGGCAGGTTAGCTTCAAACTCCCAGAAAGTACAAACTTAAAAAGACATGTCACTTCAAGGGTGTCAGTTGTTTCTATTACTGTTTACTGTGCTTCAGCAGACTGAATTTGTGGAGATTCCTGTGGGAATCTTCAGCAAGAACTTCCATAATATAGACAGAAAGCCAGTGGTCTTTTTTTTCCTATTTTCAGTGAAAAACTTAAAATGATTCTTACCATTTGTTTTGCATTCTCTCTCTACTTCATCTGTATTTTGATTGTCTTGTTGCTGATCTTTATTTTTTTTTTAACTCTAATTTTCTGTCAACAAAAATGTTTTTTGAAAAGCCCTTTGTTTTAAAACAATCCCTGTGTAATATTTTCTAAAGCCACTCAACAGTGGTAAAAGCCAGAGGCTATCATTAGCAGAGGAGGGAGTTGTTCTAATTTTGAAGTTTGATAAGTGGAATAATTAAAATGTAGCTAGGGAGGCTAAGTGTTTTCTTCAATCTGATGCAGTGCTGAAGATTTTATCTCAGCGTTTAATTGAAGCATTCTGTTCTTCAGCTCTGCATGTGTGATGTCTCGGTTCTCTCCCATGTTCTACTGCAGGATCTGGCTCTCCGAGCTTCACAAATGTACAGACTGCGTTGTACCAGCCTCAGCCTCAACAGCCCCAGCCTCAGCCCTATGGCCAGTGCATAACTGATAATGGAGTGGTGTACTCTGTGGGTATGCAGTGGCTCAAGACACAAGGCAGCCAGCAAATGCTTTGTACCTGTCTGGGCAATGGAGTCAGCTGCCAGGAAATAGGTATGATTTTTTTGTTCAGTGCCTGTTCTGTCCAATGAGATCTTTGGGATTGTCCTGTGGTTTTCTTTTGGAGTGGAGTTTCTTTGTATATGTATCAGGTGCCTGCTGAAGAAGACATACTGGAAGAAGGTGCAAGAGGTGAAGAAATAGTTGCTTTGGTTATTTCAAGCCTGGTTCTGTATGACAGAAATATTTCCCAGTGAGTTTATATATAACCTTGCTGAGGGAAAACACAGCCCTTGGGGGCAGCATTCATAATTTTATTCAAATGAAGCTGCAATAATATGTTTAGAAAAGAATGTTAAAGAACAGCCGCTGTGGGACTAAGTCTTCTCCTGGTGTGTATTGGCCCAGGCCCATGGCAGTCAGTGTGCGTTCACAGCAGCCACTGGCTTGACCCAGAGGCGCTATTGCTGTTTCAGAGCCCTTAGATTTGGGGATTGCTTTAAGCTGGAGTCTGATGCTGTGGTTTGCTTATTTCAAAGCTGCAACCCAAACATATGGAGGCAATTCTAATGGAGAAGCCTGTGTTCTGCCTTTCACCTACAACGGGAGGACTTTCTACTCCTGCACCACAGAAGGCCGCACAGATGGGCACCTCTGGTGCAGCACCACCTCCAACTTCGAGCAGGACAGGAGATATTCCTTCTGTAGTGAGCAGAATGGTGAGTTCTTCTCAGAGGGTCTTCACATGCATGTGGCCTTCATGTACAGAAGGAGGAAGGAGCAAAAGCACTTAGCTGCCTGAACAGTCCTGGCAGTTTGGAGGGACTGGAGGCATGCCTCAGCAGCAAGGCAGTTGTGTGAATGGAGGACTCTCTGGGGTCCGGGCATTTTTACACTCTGGGCATCTTTGAAGAGTGCTCAGGATGACACAGGTGTAGCCTTTGAGTCCTGTTCTTTCTTCTCCAAGCTGACCATACAGCATGAATACTTAGGATAGAGCTTTGGCCCAAAGGATATTTGGACTTTGCCTCTGCTTGGCTGAATTGCTAAAGCAATGCCCATATTAGGTTGCATATCCATAGAGTACAATTTGTGCAGTCCTCTGTCACTGCCTCGCTCCTGACTATCTAGCCAGGTTGCCATATATAGCAGTAATTTTAATGTGATTTGTGATTTACTGTGATCAAGAGCTGGTGCATGACTAATGCAGCAGCATTCCCACTTGTCTGTGGATGGTCAACGTTCCCTTCACAGCACAAATCTACCTGTGTGGTTGTACTTCCTGGGAAGCCCATCAGACATCTGTGGAACAGTATCCAGGCAGACTTCCCTGCTGTCTGATCTTAGAGAATTTTTCATGTTGCTGCATGAAAATACTGCTTCTTACACTGCACAGGGTTTTTGACTGCTCTTCTACCTTTTTTTTTTTTTAATAAAAGTCAAGCCCTTCTGTACAGCACGTAGAATATTCTTTTTTTAAAAAAAAAAAAACAAAAGCCCGACAAATGAAAAGCTAAAAAAACCCATTCCCCTGTTCAAATGTGTGCGCACACACATTCTTGCATTAGTGAGGCTTCTTGTGTTATACTGTGGGGAATAAGAAATACTGATCTAGTAAAAACCTCAGCAAATACCTCCTTGTTCGCCATTATTTGTAAACCAGAGTTGTTCAAGAGGTGAATAGTTCATGCAGATTAGAGCCTTCTTTCCACAACTGTTTGCAGAACATGAAGCTTTCGACCTGCAGAGGGTTTTTGGCTTGTCCTGTTGTGCATAAGTGAATTGTAACCCTTTCCTGACATCTAAGGTTTTTCTTTAAGCCAAAGGGCGCAGTTGGGTAATAGCCTCAGTGAGATAATACAAATATGCTGAGAACTGCGAGGTTATTTGATTCTCTGGACTTCAGTACAAAGGGTCTGCAAAGCCACTTCCCAAACACAGTAAGCTTCAGTTTTCCATATTCCCCAGGAATTCCCATGGCTGGGTCCAGCAACTCTTTCCAAAGCAATGTTTGAACTGAACTGACCTTGTGCAAGGCTTATATTTCCAGATCTGAATTAATTAAATCTGAGAAAAGAGGCTAGTGGGTAATATCATACAGGGTACACATGGGAAAAGTAGTGCTGGTGGTTTGTTTTTAAAGCTGTTCCCTGCATGCTATGGGAGAGCGTAGGCTTGATTTGCATCTATTTCCTTTTCATTCTTCTACAGTTTTGGTCCAGACACGTGGTGGCAATTCCAATGGTGCTCTGTGCCACTTCCCCTTCCTGTACAACAACCGCAACTACACTGACTGTACTTCTGAGGGACGGAGGGACAACATGAAGTGGTGTGGAACCACTGCGAACTATGATGCTGACCAGAAATTTGGTTTCTGCCCTATGGCTGGTAAGAGTGAGAACCATAGAGGGATTATGGATTGCTCTTTTGAGCTGGACACTAAAGAGCTGTTTGTCATTGGTCAGTTACTGACAACTTCCAGTGAGCTGCATCCCAGCCCAAGGAATTTCTGAAGCTTTGTTTTGTCCTTTTTTCCCCCCCAACTACTCAGCTCTAGCAAAGAGTAAGGCAGTGCCAGGAGAAAGCTATTTTTTATTGCTCCTTTTGCTGCAGGCCAGTGGTAGATATGCTCCTGAGCTGATGCGAACTGGTGTAGGCCCATTAGGGAGCACTGGACTACACTGCTTGATAGCAAGTGAAGTTTGTATCTTGCATCTGTCAGTGCTTCTCTCATGGCTCATCCCTTCCACTTGCCCCATCTGTTGTTAGAAATGTCTGTACTTATAAATCAGTGTTGCCCTGGAAATGGCAGTACTGTCAAAATCAATGTTTTGTCTGTTCCTACAATCCATACACACCCTTGTTAAGATGCAGGAGCCACTACACAGTATGAAGGGGCACTGCAAATGATCTAAGGCCTCTGTGTTGTTAACTCCGGCCACACAAAATATCCTCTTGCCACCTTCTCCACCAGCCCATGAAGAAATCTGCACAACCAATGATGGTGTCATGTACCGCGTTGGGGACCAGTGGGATAAACAACACGACATGGGCCACATGATGAGATGTACCTGTGTAGGAAATGGCCGTGGAGAATGGACTTGCATTGCCTACTCCCAGCTCAGAGGTACTGATTTTCGTGTTGATGTCACTGCTTTAGTCTAAGTGTAGGGGGGCGGGAGAAACTGATTATCTTTCCAATCACTGGGAGTTCAAACCCAGACTCAAATCTTACATTGCCAATCTTCTATTTTGGAACAGAAAGGGAATCTCAGGGGCTATGTGAAGTTCTTGTCTTGTTTCCATGCTGGAAAAGTACTATTTCAGCCTTTGTAGGCTAGCATGCAGAGGCAAACCTTGATTAGCTTGATCAGCACATATCCCTACCTTTTCTTTGTCTACATTTAGCAGTCAGCACCACCGGAGACTTTACAGAGAACTCAACTGAAGTCTCTCAAGAACAGACACGACCCTAGGCTAGCCTGAAGTTTGAATGCAGAACCATCCTGTTTTATCTTTCTGCAGTGAAATCTTCAATTCCTCTGTGCTGGGTGAATCCCTTTGCGAACTAATCTATGTGAAAAGTTGGCAGGACAGCACTGAGATTACTCTTATTTGCTTACTTATATGAGTGGCCCAAGTGGAGAAGTGCTTAAGCAATACCAAAAAAAGACTTAAAACACAGACATTTGATCATCCTACAGCTAGCTCACAGCATTGGCTTCATGTCTGGAAAAGGCAGGGGGTTGCTGACAAGCAGCCAAGAAAGGACTCTAATACTGCTGCTGAAATGGGATATAATTTATAGGGAAAGGTCCACTCAAGGGCTTTGGGAGGGTTTGTTATGCATTTCCTTCAGAACAGTGAGAAATGTGCTGCTAGAAGTTTTTCTGGTCTGTGAAACTCCTTTCTCCACAAACACAGCTAGTTCTCTGCAGTTTAGTTCCTGAGGTCTTTCTTAAC
>VXAV01010453.1:149403-195492 GCA_013399715.1 Alectura lathami
TTTTTTTTTTGACAATCACTATAGCTGGTGTAAACAGTGAGGATCTTGCTATCTTTCAGCATGATTCAGTTAAGATGTGACAGTGGAGGTCTAGCACAGATGACCAGCTCACCTAGTTCACTGTCATTTCTCTATGAAAGGCCCTAAGTTCATGTCCTAGGAGGAGTATGAGAAGAAGGCAAGTATATAGCAGCCTCCCTCCGATATTCTCCCAGGATCCTGCAGAGGAAAACTCACTGAGCCACAGGTGGTAGATTTGTGAAAACTGTGTGGATGTTTTTATTCTTAGCTACATGAGTTCGTCCAGTGTTTGGGTGTTTTGTTTATTTTTCTGAACTCATGTAAACTTACAAGCTTCCACAGTGTCCTGGAGTGGGCAGCTGTACAAATGAGAAGAGAACCAAGCCTATTGCTTGAGCTTACCACCTAGCTAACTTCCTTTGCTATACCTTTGTCCTTGCATCAAAACAGAGCAGTCTTTCCCAAATACCTTCTCTTAGACATCTATGAGATTATGAGCAGCTGTCCCAGACCACTGTGTCAGTTGTTTTGGATCAGATTTTACTAGTCTTTGATAATGTAAGAACTTACCTAAGTTAGGAAGCTGGTTAAAGGCACTGGGCTTAAACCTAGGAAGTGGATCCACTTTTACCACATCTGATATATAGCCTCTGTCACCATACATATCTTCATCTTAACCTCTTTTTTTTCTAATTTCCTGTTGTAACAATGGTAATAGCAATATCTCACAAGGATTAGAGATTACAATGGTTGTTAGGATGTGTGTGGTGGAAGAACAACATGAGAGAGCAATACTCCTCTGACCTAGTAATTCTCCCTTGACTTGCCCCCTGAACTCACACACTTGGACTTATGAACAGAAGTCGCTTATACTAGGGCTGCCAGCACTGTCACCACCTTTCTTGTCTGCACACTCCAGCTGCCCAGACAGCTGAGCATGTTGTGAAGCAGTTCCTGAACACCTCTGTCTACAGACAGGTTTTCAGGTGAATTGAAGGCAATTCTCATTTTCTCTCTAGATGCTTGGCTTTAGTCTGGCCAGCAAGGATCTGCTTCATGGGGAATTTCCTACATCTGGCATGGAGGTGAACATCTGGGGGAAGGGATGATGGGAGAGAAATTTAGCAGCCCTCAATGTCATCTCCACTTGTGAGTCAGTCTTTCCACATGTACTCGTGTGAAATTCTTCCTTATTTCTGTATTGAAAACACAGCAGTTAGGATGTGAAATGAGTTCTCGGTTAGCTGAGATGGCTCAATGCCAGTAGTGTACAGGGGGATACTGCTCATGTTGCCCTGCCATATCACACATCAAGCCTCGCTGTCCTAGGTGTTGCCAACTTGCTGAATGTAGAGACCTGTCCCAGCTCTCTGCATAACTTCTGGTGTGGTCTAAGGCCATAGTGCCGAACAGTTGTTTTACTGCAGGAAGACAGATTCAGCCCAGATTTGAACAGAAGCCTCATTTATTTCATTTGGCCAGAAAGTGCCAAGGTAGAATTTCTAAGGCAGTTTTTATTTCCTGCCTCTTCTAGATCTTCCAAGCACAGCCACTTCTGTCAACATCCCCGACTTGCTTCCTGGTCGCAAGTATATCGTCAATGTCTATCAGATCTCTGAAGAAGGAGAGCAAAATCTGATCCTGTCTACTTCACAGACTACAGGTATGTGTCGGTGGCTGTTGCTGCATTTTGAAAGCTGTTTTTATTGTTTGTTTAGTACATTTTTGTTACCTTGCATCCTCACGCTTGCTGTCCTTCTATGTTATTCTCTTAAACAGCTCCTGACGCACCTCCTGATCACACCGTGGAAAGTGTGGATGACACATCAATTGTCATTAGCTGGAGCAGACCACAGGCTCCAATCACAGGTATGTCTAATTGGAGTGCACCTATTTTGCACTAATGATAGAATCTGAAATCTAAGTGAAGAGGAACATAAAGTGCAACTCTGAGACAACAGGCTAGTGCATAATTCTGTCCAGTCTCAGACCAGCTGGAAAGCACGTAGACAGTTCAGCTTTTGTGTTGCTGCACGTACAGCTGAAGGGGTCTCACTGTTTGAACCAGGCAATTCAGGAGTCTGAACACACAGTGATTACTCCTGGATTTGTGCTGAATAAAATCAAGCCCCACGATCTTCTTTGTACATGTCATCCACACCATGCCATACCAAACATGACCAGCATGGACCCTAAATCCACATGCCAAAATTCAGAAGTCTTCTGATGCAGGTCAGATTATGCAGTGTAAGTCACTATGAACATGTGATCTGTAGGTGGGACTCAGCGAAAGGAAGCCACAGGTGCTAGTGAAGTTCAGGACTGCTTCTGTGAAACCTCAGTAGGGACATCTGCTGAGCTCTTGTTCCTAGCATTCCTTGTGCTGCCTTACTGATTATGTCTGAGGATTGTGTATATACCTTTTTTTTTCTTTTTTTTTTTTTAGGCTACAGAATTATCTACACACCCTCTGTGGAAGGCAGCAGCACAGAGCTCACCCTGCCTGAAACTGCTACCTCTGTAACACTCAGTGACTTGATGCCGGGTGTTCAGTACAACATCAGCATTTATGCCGTGGAAGAAAATCAGGAGAGCACTCCTGTCTTCATCCAGCAGGAAACTACAGGCGTCCCACGCACAGGTAATGGCCACAAGATCACTGAATTGTCTGTCAGTACCTAGACTCAAACAACAATGCAAGTTCCTATTGCTCCAACTCTTAATTCTTTTTTTTTTGTCATTGTTGTGTTGTAATTGCAAATGTCACGGATACCAAAGTTCCGTGGTAAAGTCATACTTCCTTACGAATTGGCACAGTCAAGTCTCTAGTCTGCTTTAATAGGGTTATAATTCTTAGGGATCAGGCTGTAGGCAGGTCAAAAGATTAGTCTTGTATCTATGGAAAAGAGAGATCAGAGTTCGTCTAAAGGGGATCTAAGGAGATCATCTTATGAGCCTGGCAAATCATTTTGCCTCAGTACTTGGCCTGCAGAAGTTTAAGGTAATGCACTCAGATACCACAACACAAATCTAAATAGTTCACCTGACTTCTCCATCTCCCTTCCAATCCTGTTTTCCGTGGCAGTCAGTGGAGATGGGAGATTGCTCAGCATTGTTTTTTGTGCCAAAATAACACCATACAATCTAAAATTGAGGGACTTGCATTAGAAAATATATATACTGGTTTCAGGGTTCTTTAACTAGTCAGTTGGGTTGAATAGCCAAGCCAAAAGAAAGGACAGTGGAAAAAATTAGGATCTGATGTGGTAGCAGTGGAATTTGATGGTCCTGCAAGTTGCAAGCACATGTGCTTGGCAATGGGAATTTACCAGGAATGAATTTGACTCAATGATTTTATGGTTTGGCATCTGTATGTTCTGAGAATGTGTGTTGGTTAACCTTGGGACAGTATCGCTCCTAATCTGAAGAAACTTAATTTGAACATAGGAATTCAGGGGTGCAGTACTGTGGGCCAACACAGAGGGAACTGGGTTTTCTTTAACTACAGCAAGGCCAGATCAGCCCCTGTACTTTTTAAATTATAAAAGATAGATTTAAAGTTAATTATAGACATTCAGAATGTGCCATGAATTTTCAAAACCCTCTCTACTAATTTTAGAAGGAGGATCTTGTTTCCATTCCCTGGAGTTGGTTGTTTTTTTTTTTGTTCTTCAGGCTTTTGATCTGCATATATTGGACATTCCGTAGCATATTACATGTGCTTTTTTTTCTCTTGACAGCAAAGTAGCTCCTGTGACTGAAGGCGTAAATAGTTAAAGCTATGTAGTGACATTTTGAACTGTGGTCTCCTTGAATATTGTCTGGGAATGTGTGTGTATCTATGTTTAAGGGAAAGTTACCAGGACATCTTTTGGCAGATACTCTTGGGCTGTCCATTGATCAAAGTTCACTTTTTTCTTTCGAGTGAAACCTATAGCTTCTGCCATTTGCTAAGGATTTCCTCTAACACAGTTCTGTCTCTCCTCTCAGATGAAGTTCCTTCACCCAGAGATCTGCAGTTTGTGGAGGTTTCTGACATCAAGGTCACCATCATGTGGTCCCCACCGCAGAGCCAAGTGTCGGGCTATCGGGTGGAAGTGATCCCCGTCAATCGCCCTGGCCAGCATGGCCAGAGGCTGCCTATTACCAGAAGCTCTTTTGCTGAAGTTGTTGACCTGCTCCCAGGAACAACCTATCTCTTCAAGATCTTTGCTGTGAGCCATGGCAGGGAGAGCAAACCCTTGACTGGACAGCAAACCACCAGTGAGTATCTTTCCTTTATACATTTCTCAACTGTTTGAAGTGCTTATTTCTTGGTCCCTTAGAGAAATATATAAACAGAGCACTTGAAGTGCAACAGTTCCAGCCCAGGAGGTATCCCATAGCTAGGATGACAGGGCTGGGAATTCATTCAGTCAAACAATGATCTCTTCAGCAGATTTATCCTCCTCCAGGGCTTTCCAAAGGGAATTTAACTCTCATGGCACTTAAAAACAATTTTGTATGGCTGGAATTCAACTTTTTTATTACTGGCTGAGAATTGATGGGCCCTGCAGTTCTTTTACTGTGCATATCACAGCCTGTGATTATTTTTTTTTCTTCTGGATACCTTAGGGCAGATTTCAGCATGACTTAGGAGCCTTGCTGAGACTGCTCTGAAAATCCCCATCTCCTCTCTGACAGCTGCATACCTATTTGGCTCCACTGTCTCCAGTAGGATTTTGCATGCACACGTAAGGACAGGCCTTGTCATCTAGAAGGACTGCATTTAACTCTGCTGGGTCAGGCTAATGATCTAGTGGCAGTGCAGCATGCCACCAGTGTGAGGCAAAGTGAGAAGCAAAGTACAGTCTGTCAGGCATTGCGTAAGTGCAGAGAAAGAAGCAGTGTCTGGGCAAGGTGTAGGTTTTCAGAGGGAAGAGGAAGAGTTTTGCATGGGTTCAGTTGGTTATCTGTGCTCTTGATCCAAGAGAAGCATACACACACAGCCTGGAACCTGGTTTACTGGAACAGATCCTGTTTGCTGGGCAATAGATAGGGTGACCTTGGCTAGGTATAGAGCCTCTTGGAAAATCCACACTTAGAGGTGTGCATCGGAGCACAGACATCTGATTCAGACAGCATAGGTCTCATAACAAATGTCTGGAATCATTTCCATAGGCTATGGTCATCTGCTTAACTGTTTTGCCTAGACCACATCTCAGAAAGTATTCGCATAAATTGCATCCTGTAATCTAAAGTCCTGGGAAACAGAAATCTTTCAGAGTTCCCAAGGAAAACCCTGCAGCAGAAGTCTCTTCCCACGGTGTAAATGTGATTCTCTTCTTGGCCTTCTGTTAAAGAGCAGTCTACAGACAAACCAAAGCGTATGGCTTTTTATCTTCCCCTTTTTTTTTTTTTTTTTTGCTTTAGTATGGGCAGAGGAAGTGATAAAAGCCTAAGAGAGCTGGCAAATTAAATGGTGCAGAAAAGAACTGAGCATTAGACTACAAATGGATAAAGAGACAATCCATGTCAGATGGGACTTAAAGCAGACCTAGGTACAAAAAGATGAGGCTGACTCTCGTCCTGTTGGTTGGAGATGGGCCTAGGGAGGGTCACACTCATCCTTTGTCACTTAGAAATACTTTCCCCATCTTTGGAAGTGGTGGAAGAAGTCCTGGCTTTCTTTTCCCTCCCTCCTCAAAAAAAAAAAAAAGTAGAAAGGCAGGTGAGCTACACTGCCTGCTGTGGGAGTGAATTGCTTAAGTATTATTCCTCCTCTGAGCCTCATTCTGTCCCAAGAGCTGCTCAGCCAAAGGTAGTGGCATTTCTGCCATTCACTGGGGACTCCAGTGCAGTACTTAAGAAGCTATGTCACTTCAGGCTTGTTTATGTAGCTCTCTGGGTTATCAGTTTCAGCAGCTTTCCAGAGGTAGTGATAAAAAGGGGAGGAAGCCTGATAAGAGCCATTGCACAAGCCCCTTGGGAGAGATGAGCATGCTTAGAATTGTTATATGATCGGTTCCACAGTGTGATTTTTAAGCAGATCTAGGAACTGTTTTTCTCCAGAAAGTTGCTGACTGTTGGCTATTTTGCCATTAAAATTTGATAGCGGGGGAGAGTTTTGTTTTGGGGGCAGACAGTAAGACTGGACAAAGATTTGGAAGAATAAATCTCTTTGAACAAAAAAGAGCTAAAGTTAGGTTTCCACGCTAATGCTGACAAGTCTAAACAGAGCTGATTTTTAAAAAATGTTCAGCATTCATGAGAAACTGTTGAAATTCCTGAGAGCTGTTGGGTTCATCTGTCTTGCCTCAGCTTGTGAGCCTGACTGATTTCCCTGTGGGATGGCTGCAACCCCAATCAGCGCAGCCCAGGCTGCACAGGTCTAGCTCTGTGCCAGTGCTTTGTGGCATGGAACGATTTTTGCTTGGAGCCCAAAAGCAGGATAGGTGCACATGACTGGGTGGCCACGAGGCATGGATATAGTTTTATCACTTCTATTTCTAGCTCCCTCCTTCTCCCTTCCTTGCAGCTACACGTGCCCTGTGTGAGAAGTAAGGCGCAACGGCCTCACTTTATACCCATGCTTTAATGCAGGGTCATGGATGTGCTTCCCAAGTAGGGGTGAAGTAGAGGGTAAGCTGGAAAACTGATGCATGTTACGCTTTTTCCTCCTCAGAGCTCGACGCCCCCACCAACCTGAGATTTCTCAACACCACGGAGCACTCAGTGCTGGTGATGTGGACACGGCCCCGTGCTGTGATCTCAGGATACCGGCTGACCGCAGGTCCCACACGAGGAGGCCAGCCACGGACCTACAACGTGGGACCTTCTGCCACCAAGTACCTTCTCAGGAACTTGCAGCCTGGCACTGAGTACACAGTGTACCTTGTGGCTGTTAAAGATGACCTCCAAAGTGCCAGAGAGACTGGAGTCTTTACAACTTGTAAGCATGAGGGACACTGATGCCCTGGCCCTTCATAACTGTAGGCTTGTGCTGAAAGTGGCTATTGTGGACTGGTTTACAGAAGAGCCCTTTTGAAGTAGCATTCCAGCAGAACTGCTTGGGAAAGATTCCTTGTTCTTCTTACTGAACTATTTGGCAGTAAAAGAGGGTTATTTGCATCAAAAAGCTTTCAGTAAAATATATTTCGGCTTTTTGATGATTAAAAACAAAAGTGGAAACTTACTACTGGTACCTCAGTTATTCAGTTAACTGAATGACAAAGAAATTTAACTTCACGTGGTCTGTCCAGTTGTTTGGTTTTGGCATGACAAATCAAGGAGAGCAAAGATCTCCTTTAAAATGGGTAAGGAATAATTAGTCTTATTTCTATAAAGCTTAAGGCAGGCATTTCTCAAGCCCAACCATACTGTCTAAGGCAGTTCAAGAGCAGGTACAGAAGCTAACACAAAGACTGCATTCTATCCATGTATATATGTGTATGTATATATTTTTTTTATTTCAGTAATTTATACTTGCATGGAAGAAATACTTCCCAAATTCTGGGAGTTAAGGCAGCTCTGTAGGAGCCCACATGTGCTTCTAGAAAGAATAAGTAGATTCACATTTAAATAATGATGAAGCAATCATACAAACTAACAAAATTCAGTTATCCAAGCCCAGAACCACATCCTCTTTTCAAAAGGGAGTGTGGTTTCTTTTATAACAATGTGAAGTTAAAGTAAGGGTTTAAAATTATCACCACGGTAACGCTATTGACCTTGGCAACGTGCTTTTTGCTGACAGAGACAGTCTTATCTATAAATATTTCTCAAGTAGATTGGCTATCTTAGATGAACCTTGCCTTCAAATTCTAGCTGGTGTGAATGAAAACACTCCAGCTTAAGGCTATAGATGAATAAACTAAATCTCCTCATTATTAATGAGGTCAATTCAGATTAAATTCAGTGGTTTTTTTTTTAGACTGATTCTGAGATGCACAAACTTTGGCTTGTGTGGTGCTCCTGACAGATATCAATGAGACCACAGATTCCTCAGATGGACTTTGAGCTCCCTTTCACTCTGACTTCAAAGGAGTTGGAAGATGTTGGTGAGGGATGAGATGGTCCTAGCTGGAACAGCTGGATGACAGACAAGGGTGTAGTGTTCTGCTGATTGGATGACATATGGTGGGTGAAGGAAAAAACTGCTTTGAGGAACACTTCAGATAGCATGCCAAAAGCAGTATTTGCCAGATTGGGGTTGGATGGATAGAGGACTCATGAGGCCCAGTTCAATATTTTGATTTTCCTCAGGAACAACAAAACTCTGGTTACAATTAGACCACTCTCACACTGTGTCTGTCAAGCCCTCCCAAGCCTCTAGCTTTTCAAAAGTAGTGCAGTTCACCATCTTACTACATTGCTTTTGCTATTTTGGCTGCTATAGGTCAGGTTTTCCAACTGTTCATCACCACAGCAGCTAGATTAATCTCTTAATTTACTTCACAGATCAGCCTGTTGGCTCTGTTCCTCCTTTTAACACAGAAGTGACTGAGACTTCTATTGTCATCACCTGGACACCGGCCCCAAGGATTGGTTTCAAGGTAGGAGAAACAAAAGTCTCATGCTTCTTTTCTTGTTTTGCTGTGACTGGGAGGACTGGTTACAGCTGATAATTATTGACTACACTGAAGATAGCACAAAGGAAAGAGATACAAAATACATGTTACTTAAGGGGGACAGGTATAAATCATTGAGAGTGACACAAATGTGGCCTCTGGGCTTTGGGTCAAGTTCACCCGTGGGTCACATCGTTGCTTCCAAGTCTCACAGTCCCTTGTGGCTCTGTCTCTACAACCTGTGTGCTGGAAGGTCTGTGAGGGCCTATGCAGCAGAGATTTGCACACATAGGATAGGAAACAACTCAGCTTGAGCTCAGGCTATCCAGAACAAGTTACAGGATTAATGGTTGGTGTGGAGCATACAGACCCGTGACACTTGTGTTGGCTGGTAAGTCAGGATGCTGATAATTACCTGGGCTAGGAGCATTTGAGACTGAAAAGCAAACTCTGCTGATTCTCCGCAGCTTGGTGTGCGCCCAAGCCAAGGTGGAGAGGCTCCCCGGGAGGTCATCTCTGATTCTGGCAGCATCGTGATATCCGGCCTGACCCCTGGCGTGGAGTACACCTACAGCCTCACAGTCCTGATGGACGGGCAGGAGAGAGAGACCCCGATCATCAGGAGAGTGACCACACGTACGACACATTGTTTTTCCACAATTATCTCTTCTTCTGCTTGCTTCCTCTGCATTCCTTAGATGAATGGCTGCCTTCTGGGAGTCAGTTCTAGTCTCTTCCTGCCACAGTCTGGAAGGCTGTTTTTCTTTTTAATGCATAGGTGACAGTAGCACTAGCTCATACAGTGTAGGATCACAACTTCAGAAGAGTATTTTTAGCTAATTCTGAAGGGCGAAGATAGAATCTGGGAAGAAGGGGTACTGAGGGAGATAGCATGATTTTCAGAGCCACAAATGACTCATTTGTCTGAATGCTTGCAGCACTGTCTCCACCAACCAACCTGCACCTGGAGTCCAATCCTGATACGGGGATCCTGATAGTCTCCTGGGACAGAAGCACAACTCCAGGTGACTATATGAACTCACGCTGTGCTTGAACCCTCTGTGGTACCAGAATGGTAACTTTTGTTCTGCAGTGCCTTGCAGCTTACTAAGGAGATGTTGATGGGAAGCTTGCTATTGAGCCATTTAAGGAAAAAAAAATATATATATTTTTGGACTATGTTCAAAGATATAATTCACAATTAAGTATAGGTTGCCATAGGACTCTTCATGACTTACATTCCATGTAAAATGGTGTTTTGAAGTATAAATGCCTTTAAATATTTTAGCTGTCTTAGGGATTTGAAGGATTTCTTCAAATATCCTGACTGGTGTAAAAACAGGAAAGCAAAATAGCCCCAGAAAAAGACTTCTGGCAGTGAAGACTGAGCTCATGTCACTGAGAGTATGCATGGGATTTCGAAAGTGTTCATGATGAACTCTTTTCCCAGAGAAGCTGATGGGAACTGTACAATTGGCTTCCATAAAATAAGGGTTGAAAGGCATTTGAAAGCTCCACTCTCACATGCATCTTTCTGACATGTCATGAGATTTTCAGCTTGGGAAGGTCTCAGAGGGAGGTGAAGTAATGCTATGAGAGTGGTGTGGCTGGGAAGCTCATTTCAGGGTGCTTGGCAAAGCAGCCTCTTGCCTGCTGGGGTCAGGGTGGCAAAATCACTTGCATAATACGACGTTTGCTTCAGTTGTTTATATACTGAGGCCTGGAATAAATACAGCATGCGTTTACTTCATAGTGGATATCTGTATTTCAGGCATCAGTGGCTACCGAGTGACCACTGCTCCTACAGATGGGCAGCAGGGCTCTACCTTGGAGGAAGTAGTAGGTGCAGATCAGACCACCTGCACCTTTGAAAACCTAAACCCTGGTGTGGAGTACAACGTCAGCGTTTACTCAGTCAAGGATGACCAGGAGAGCGTCCCCATCTCCAGAACCATCACACAAGGTAATGAAAGGGCGAGCAGCAGTTCTAGCTACTCGGAGTCAAATTGGCAAGCCAGAGAGCTCTACATTGCAGAACTCCTATTAGTCTAATGACAGAAGATTTAGAGTTTGCATTTAGTCTCAAGAAGCAGAATAGCCACGTGCCAGCATGTGACAGAACAGGTTTTATACCCATTTACTTCTCTGTGTGGGCAGCCTACATGCTGTCTGTAGTCAGGGTGGTGGTAAGATGTGTCTGTGTCAGTACACTGAGCTGGAGAGCAGAGGTTTTACTTGGCCCTGGTATCTGGAGCACAGCCAGTGGGAATAGGAAGGAGGTGAAGAGAGGTATGAATAGGATGCAAGCAAAGGAGAAATTCTGGCAGCAGTAGTGGTAGAAAATCAGCACTGTGGAGAAGAGAGCTGAGACTGTGCCACCTCACGTTACATGCTCAGGACTGCAGAAACTACCTTTGTAGCCACACTAGCAAAGTTAATGTCCGTCTCCCCAGGTGGTTTCATTTCATTTTCCTTTGTGAAGGCCTTGTTTGTTTTTGTTTCTGCTCAGCACTGAAGTGATGCCAGCTAGTGTGTTTGCTTGCTCCTATAACACTGCTTTAAAATTTCTGTGCTTCAGTGAAGTGCTGTATGCTCCCTGGGAGTAAACTAATACTGCGTAATTGAAGAAGGGATAGCTTCAGCCCTTTACCATCTTCTAGTGCAAGAAAGAGCTAAGAATGTATGTCTCTGGCTTTCAGCACTCTTTAAAGGTGATATGGTACATGCATTCCATGTGGATTAACAATCATTTTACAGAAAACTGGCATTTTTGACATCTATTCTGTAAAATAAAGTTTTGTTCTTTTTTTCACCCTGCAGAACATAAAAATATAACATAACCACTATTTTTTCTCCCATAATTCCTTTCAAGCTAAGCTGTAACAATCCAACAGAATGGTTACTGAGTCGTGCATCTTTGACTCGGCTACTGTTGTCTGATCCTGAGTGAGGAAGAGCACGTACTAGCTCCCACTGATTTCAGGATCACACTGCTGAAGTTATACAGCCAAACTTCATGGCTTAAATCAATACCAGTTTATTGACTTGGGCAGCTGAAGCTTTGGCCACTGTAGATTAAAGAAGCACCTAACAGTTGGACCCCATCCCGGTTCTGCAGATCCGAATGTACAGGAAAAGAACAGCTTTGCTTTGGGAGTAATATCCATAGGAAAACCAGTCACAGTCTGTGTGGCTTGTTTGCCATACAGGAGCTTAGGCAGTATCTAGAAGGTCATTAGAGAGGATCCTTACTCAGTGGCTCATGTCTGAGACTGAGAAACTTAGCCAACAAGTCGAGTCAGCCTGTCAGCCACGTCATGTGCCAGGCATAACCTCTGACCATGGGGACATTGTCACTCTTACGGAATACTTAACATCTAAAGGTCATTTTTAACCATTTGCCATCTTTCCAAGAAAGCCTTTTATCACTCCCCATTCTGGATGATCTTTTTAGCAGTTAGTGGTAAGTAGGAATTGAGGATTTCTGGGCCAGACCCTCAAGCTATTACAGGTATTTGAGGCTTTTTCCATGTCCAGGGTAAATAGCTTGGATATTGGGTGATCCTCATTGAAATTTTATGGTGGCTCTCACCAGCTGATGGTAGGCCAATTTAGCCCCTTCAGATGGGCTGATATCTTTATGGTATCAAAAAATATTTAAGATATTTAAAAGTTTTATTTAACACTTGAACAAGACAAAATTTAGAAGGTCAAAAATAAAATAGTATTTTATTTATACATTAATAGACTTTGTTCTTTTTTTTTACCTTATTTTAGAAAAAGGGTATGTTTTATGTTGCAGTTTTCCTCTGAAAATGATGGTTCTTTGTCTCCTCATCATTGTTCAAAGTAAATTTGATGCAAGTTAAGTGCCTAGCCTGTTGCAGGCCTTTTTGGAAGTTGTATGTCTGAAGCAAAAGCACATTGTCTGGGGGGATCTGGGTTTCAGCTTCTGTCTGCTCAGGGAGGCAGACGGAGATTGCACAGAAGGGGGTACGATATTAAAAANATACTCAACCCACCCCCCCCCAAATTTCCTTTTTCCCCCAAGCCCCAAGAGAAATTCTTCATATCACCACAATTGCTTCTACAGTTCTGTCGATGTCAATAGTGATGAACACTGCTTTTTTCTCCCTTGTCTTTCTTTTGCCTCTGTATGTCTTTGCCTTTCCCATTTGCTCTTTAACTCATTAGAGGTGCCCCAACTCACTGACCTAAGCTTTGTTGACATAACTGACTCAAGCATCGGCCTGAGGTGGACCCCGTTAAATGCCTCCACTATTATTGGTTACCGCATCACAGTAGTTGCGGCAGGAGAAAGTGTCCCTATTTTTGAAGATTTTGTGGACTCCTCAGTAGGATACTACACAGTGACAGGCTTGGAGCCGGGCATTGATTACGACATCAGTGTAATCACACTCATTAATGGCGGAGAGAGCGCCCCTACCACTCTGACACAGCAAACGGGTGAATTTTGAAAACTTCTGGGTTCTGTGACACGGACGGTGTTTCATGCTGTCACTAGCTGTCGGGATGATGGGGCTTTGTCCAAAGAGGGATCGAACCGCCCGCTGGGGGAAAGGCAGGCAGACCTAGCTTGCTCCCTGCTCTAAATGGCAGCTAGGGGTGGATATGCACTGCTGAATTGCCTAATTTAATTGGCTGCAGACTTGCCAGGCTCGTTCCTGTTCTGCTATATTTCTGAAATCCAGTGGGAATTGAGAGCGTGAAACACGAGCTGTGTATTCACCAGACTTTTAAACTGCAATTCCCCAAAATAAGAGTGCCAAAGGGTGGAACAGTTCAGCAGGCACCCTCCAGTTCGTGCCTAGCCTCGGTAGCTATCTGAGCTTGCGGCAGTCTGTCTCAGTGGCGGCCCCACTCTTTCCACAATGCCCTAAGGATGCAGGTGAAATGCCACTCCCTGAGTACATGCCATTGACAGCCATGTCACACCGTCAAGGGTCTCTCTAGTGCATGGGCAGAAGGCGAGCTGAAAACTGGTTCTTGCATGAAATCCTATTGTGTTTGAAAATCCTGAGGCTGTAAATCCTTCAACACAAGTAGAAGTAGAGTCATAGGAAATTAGTGGTATACCCTCTTCTCTCCTGTGTGTGCATGTATGAATTCTAGATGAGATGACTTTTCCATCTGTAAGCTGCTGTATGGCAACTTTAAACCTTTCTTGGCTCCACATCTGTAATACGAAATCCAGCTGCAAGAAGCACGTTACTGAAACTTGCTACCTTGTTTTCAAATTAGCCCCACAGGGTATATTTAAAGCGCTGGGAAATGCCAAGAGGCTAAAGGAGCCTGACAGCAGTACAGGCATACTTTTCTCTTAACTGTCGTAGAACCAAATGTAGCCTAGAAGTCTGTTTGCATGGGTCTGACACAGTAGTGTGTTATGCATGAGATACCTTCTCTGGTGATTTCCTTGTCTTCATCAGCTTTTACTTATCATAGGATATTAAGATACATTTGTTCTTTGCTGTGTAGCTGTGCCTCCTCCCACTGATCTCCGCTTCACTAATGTGGGGCCTGATACTATGAGAGTGACTTGGACCCCACCGACTTCCATCGTGCTGAGCAGTTTCTTGGTGCGCTACTCACCTGTGAAGAAGGAGGAAGACGTTGCAGAACTGACAATTTCACCCTCAGACAACATGGTGGTCTTAACAAGTAAGAGGGTTACATACAAATGAAACCCCTTATATATAGCCATAGACAAAACACAGGATGAGGTGAAAGACGGACTGCTGTAAGTAGAACTGGCCACTCTCAGCTGATTTAAGCTGATGTCAGAGTAGCCTCATGCAAACTTCCACCAAGTGGATTTTGGCCACTTGCTGTAATCAAGTTAAAGCCAAACCACAGGAGAATTTTCCCATCAATCCAAGGACAGTGATGAATCAGAGGATGGGGCAATTGCTTTGATTTGCAGCCTGGTTAGGTATTAAGAGTAAGTACATATTACTCTCCTAGTTTGCCAAAGATGTCAAGGACTTGTAGTACAGATGTCCAGGGAGACAATCAGAATGTGCAAAAGGTCATTGCTTCTTTCTCTGTGTATGTTAGAGACCACAAAATAAATACTGTTTGGAACTTCACAGGACATGGGAAAAATCTTGGGCACTTTTCAGAAAGTGAGCACTATTTTTTGCTGGCACAAAAGCTGTGTTTTACTTGAAGTTTGTCTCCATCCTGGAACCAGGTTTGTTAAGTGAAAAGACAATAGCTGTATTTGACTGTCCAGGAGGCTCAGATCTTCCATCAGGCAAAACCTGATTACCCCACTTAAGCAACACTGTTAGAACTGTGTAGGATTATAAGTGACTCCTAACCATTTGTAATGAATTGTGTCTAAAACTCTTCACTTAAACCCCACAGATCTGCTCCCTGGTACTGAATATCTGGTGAGAGTCTACAGTGTTTCTGAGCAACATGAGAGCGCACCTTTGTCTGGGATCCAGAAAACAGGTAGCTAGATAAAGGCTGAGATGCACCTGTAATTAGATTCATCCATTAAGTGTCCATTAATGTGATCTTGCTGCTCTTGCTTGTATGTGGTCATCTTGTTGACAAGTCTTCAGCTAGTATCAAAGAGCAGTACAGACCTACATCCTGGGAAACACTAGGAAATCTAACATCTCATTATGCTTAAGAGCCACATCTTCTGCTGGCTTTAAATAGAGCACTGTGGACGCTGGTGTAAATGTGCCAGTTGTGTCTGCCTGAGAATGAGCCTAATCAGAGCCTATTGTATCTGTCACAGAGTCTGTCTTGTTTGCTAACTCTACAGAGCTTGCTGGTCATGCATGGTGTTTTATGTTGTGTTGTCTGCATAAGGACAAATATTTAGAAACACCAGAGTGCTTATGTAGAGAAGGCTCCAGATGCTGACATGCACTTTCCTGTGGCTGTGTTCCAGCACTTGTTTATTTTGTTTTGATCCTGAACATGTATGTTGTTTGACAGCTGAATACCATTTGGCTGAAGATATGGCCGTGTCATGGTACTGAGCTTAATGCAGCATGGCAGTGAGGTGATGAGCAGTAGTTCAGTTGAGCTCAGTCTCTTGTCTCCTTGAAATACCTAGGTCTTGATTCCCCCACTGGCCTTGACTTCTCGGATATAACTGCAAACTCCTTCACTGTCCACTGGATTGCTCCTCGTGCCACCATTACGGGCTATAAAATCCGGCATCACCCGGAGCACGGTGTCGGCAGGCCCAAGGAGGACCGTGTGCCCCCTTCGCGGAACTCCATCACCCTCACCAACCTGCTCCCAGGGACTGAGTATGTGGTCAGCATCGTTGCCATCCACGGCAGGGAGGAGAGTGTGCCCTTGGTTGGCCAGCAGACAACAGGTAAGCCTGGAGAGATGGGTAGGCTGACTAAAAGCTACCCTGAGGGCTTTGGTGTCCTCTAGTGAGGTAGTTGCTATCAAATCAGATCTTCCCTAGCAGCTGGTGAAACTGTGCTCATGAGTAAAGGGTCTGTGATACTGAGGCAGGGCCTGGCTTAGAAAAAAGTGGAAAGACTTGTGCTACTTTCAGATCAAGTCACTTAGCCTAGTCCAGTGTCTGGTGGTTTTTAACCAGATGCGTCACTTGCAGGTGAGTGTGCTCTGGGCTAGAATTAAGACAGACGAGAAGCAGAGGAGCACAGTGTGATGGGTGGAATATGTACCTGATGTGCACTGACTGTGTTTAAACTCTCTCATGTTTCTCTTTTTCTAGTGTCTGATGTTCCAAGGGACCTGGAAGTCACCCCCACCAGCCCAACCAGCCTTGTCATCTCCTGGGATGCTCCTGCAGTGACAGTCAGATACTACCGGATCACTTACGGTGAAACAGGTGAGGGCAGGCTGCTGTGGCAGTTGCAGACCAGCAGGTCTAGTCTGAGGCCATTGGAAAGCCACAGCAAACAGCAAAGGCAAGTTTGACTGCAGCAGACAAAAAAAACTCTCCCATCTTTGAGATCCTTGAAGCATTGCTAGAGAAGATTGTCAAATAAAGGGTTTATTGTTACAGAACAGCAAATTACCTTTATCTCCCCCCAAAAAAAGAGCACTCTACTCATTTTAAAGCTGGTTCTATGTGCATATTTCATTTTTATTCCTTGGGTTGGACTGAAAAAGACTTTGACTCAAAATTCACTGAAATCAACAATATCCTCTCTTTAGCTGGATGCATATAGAATCGTCCTGGTTTTGGTAATGATATAAAATGTTTATTTGAAGAGATCCATTACCATTCTTTTCCACCCCACCCTCTCTAGGTGGAAGCAGCCCTGTGCAGGAGTTCACAGTGCCTGGCACTGTGTCCACCGCTACCATCACTGGCATCAAACCCGGCGTAGAGTACACCATCACTGTCTATGCTGTAACTGGTCGCGGAGACAGCCCTGCCAGCAGCAAGCCAGTTACTGTCACCTACAAAACAGGTGAGGCCTCTTTATACAACAAGAAACACACCCCCAAAAAACCTAAAAACAACCCACAACAGCTTTGTTTTGGCTAACCCCCATAAAGTTGCATTTCTGATCCCAGGTTTCCTTTCGAAGTCATGGGCTGTGTTTTCAGCTCATCGCTGTCAGTGGAGCTGCATGTTGTGCTAGCCCAGCATGATCATTGGGAATTGTGGACTTGGAGTTTTGGAGGAGGGAGACCAAGTGGAGTCCAGATGGGGATACAGGCAGTATTTGAGTGGAAGTCCTGTTGGGATCTCATATCAGGAGTCCCTGTTGGCTCAACTCTGGTGCTTCTGGTGCACTGTGATTCCAATGAGCCCTGAGTTTCTAAATCCAGGACTCCCTTCTCACTCCTGACCTGGACCTAGCCTAATTCTACTGCCACTGTAGCTGCAGTTATAAGCATCTTGTAAGCTTTAAACCAACAGAAATTCTTAGAAATCCAACAGAAATCAAATAACCTTGATATGAGGTCAGTCACCCACACAGCATGGTTAAGACCTTTTTGCTCTGGTCTGGCATGAGGGATAAATAGCAGCATGTGTTTTCTGTTCTTAGAAACACAGCCAAAAAAAAGAAGAGCAGAACGCAATTCAGCTAGGAGGTAACCTTGGAGGGAGGGTTTCCTGCAGCAGTGTACTCAGAAAACCTGTTTTTGTTACCCAGAAATAGACACACCATCCCAGATGCAAGTTACCGATGTCCAGGACAACAGTATCAGCATCAGATGGCTCCCTTCAACATCCCCAGTCACAGGATATCGGGTGACAGCTGTCCCCAAGAAGGGACATGGACCCACAAAAACTAAGAGCCTCCCTCCAGGTAAGAGCACATGAATTTTCTTATAGATCGCTTGAAAGATTTCAAGATTTGGCCACTAGAATCAGCGTTATCAGGCACTGGACATACGCTCTAAAGCTGACTTTCCCTGCTTGAACCTTTGTTGCTATTTTGCTAACTTCAGTTGGGTCTCATCCAGCAGAAGGTAGGGCACATTTTTGCCCTGAAAACTTTACACTCCTATCATACCATTCTGCTGGCAAGGTTTGTTCTTGGCAACCTCGGTATCTGTGAGAGGCACCTGGATTTCAAGGGAACACGACTGAGCAGAACTTCCTCCAAAATCCTTCTGAGGGTTGTGTTACATGGCGCTTAGTGGTGTATGTGGCAGTCCATGCCACAGGCTTGACCTCATGGCCATAAAGAGGGCCAGGCAGCTCTCAGGTTGCTCTCAGGAAAACAAGAAGCAGGTTTTATGGGATTTGCACTCAGGGATGTTTGTGATGCATTTGGGTTAATGGTCAATCCTATCCAAGAAAACAGTGACAAATGGTCTGCCTTTGCCTTTTCTATAGTGTTAATCTGCCCTTTTAGCTGTGGGGCCTTTCAGCAGGAGCAAATTGCAGGTGCCTTGTCCTGCACTGCCGGAGGGGCATACTGCAAGCAGAAGTTAAACCTGACGTGTCAGACTTGTCCCATTTTAATGATGTTCCATCGTGCAGTGGCCAATGCAGACCCTTCATTCAGGACTGCTTAGAGGCCAGCGCTCTGCAGCTTTGCGGACTAATGCTGTTCTTTCCTGCCAGATCAAACACAAGTCACTATTGAAGGCCTGCAGCCCACAGTTGAGTACATGGTCAGCGTCTACGCTCAGAATCAGAACGGAGAGAGCCTGCCCTTGGTCGAGACAGCTGTCACCAGTATGTATTTCACTTAGTGGTAACAAAAATGTTGTCTGTTATGTCTGACTCTACCATGCAGTGTCACATCCCCAGTGAAACCAGGTGGCAGGTGCCCAGTTCCCAGGAGGATGCAAGGTGGCCTGCCCTGGGCTAAGTACCACGCATCTAAATTGCAGATGCTGGCAAAAATGCAGTCCTGCTTCCCCAGTCGCTGGCAAAATGCAATTCTCCACCCCACAAAATGCTGTGCTTCTGATTTTCTTTCACTAAAGCTGCAAAGTCTTCTGGGGCTTTGTTTGCCTTCAGCCAATCAGTGGGGAAAAAAATGTGCAAAGATCTCCTTTATGGAGCTAGGTGGCAAAGGTGATTGCTGTTAAGGGACTGAACTGGGCTTGGGAACATTTACCTCTGCGCAAGGGAGTAAAGGAAACTGCACTGAGTTACCAAGAATTTGAGACTAGGCACTACCAAAAGAAAGGAGAATGCAGCCCTCAAATTGCTAGATCTGCCTGGACAGAACAGCGGTACTGCTCTGGACACAGAGGAGGCAGGAGAACACGTAGTTCAGAAGGATGCAAGTGCCTTTTTCAGGGACACCTCTGGGGGAGGGATGTCCAAGTATTTAACTCAGGCTTATATTCGAAACCACAGAACTGTCCTAAAGACAGACACTTCTCTAAAGCTTTTCAGAGATGGAGAAGGAGTTCACATCAATTTCAACCAAAAAAGTTTCTGGAAAAAAAAAAATCATCTTTGCCAACTAGAAAATGTACAAATTTCAGGACTAACATAATATGGCAAATTTTAAAAAATGAAATGTTTTAGAAAAGCGTAATTTAGGTCCAACATAAAGATGATATGCCACATCCTCCCATTATGCTTAACAAATGGGTATAGCTCTTTGGTAGCCACAGTAGACTTCGGTGGAGCAAGGCTCACTTACCTTGCACCGAGCTCGGATCTTGTTAGGAAAATCGAATGAATTGGACTTACTGGGAAGCGTGTGTATCACCCAGCTGCACCTGTGGAAGTTCCGTGTGCACACAACACAAAGCTTAAAACTTTTTTGATTTTAAAAATCACTGAGTGATTTGCTTTCTTGATAAGTGTGTTAATTGGATATTAATTTATGGAAGAAAATAGTGGGACTGATTCTCCTCAGACTGGCGCTTCGCACAGCAGCTTACAACAATGAAAAGCAAATGCAGCATGAATCCAAACTTACCAAGCTGGGTGCCTTTAGCACTGAGAACTGCTTACTGGCTCTGGTAGAAACCGGTCTAATAGCCATAATTTTCTCCTCTTGACCACATTAAACTAGCTTAATGCTACTAGAGTTGTCTAAAAGGGGTAGATCCAGGCACAGATTGGTGTCCTGGCTGCTTTGAAGATGGTGATGCAAGTCTTTCCTTCTGTCTGGCACTGGCAAACTGTCAGCCTTACTCTGCACAGGTGTAAGCATGTGTGCAAGGTGCAGCACAGAGGAGAATCAAGTATCCCCCCTCCCGTGCAAAACCAAAAACTGCTTTGCATGTAATAGAAATGCTTTTTATTTTCCTCACCCACAACCTGCTTTTTATCACTTAACCTCTTACCGTTAATTTGCCTAACAGACATTGACCGCCCTAAAGGACTAACATTCACTGAGGTGGATGTTGATTCCATCAAAATTGCTTGGGAAAGCCCGCAGGGGCAAGTCACCAGATACAGGGTGACCTACTCAAGCCCTGAGGATGGAATCCATGAGCTATTGCCGGCCCCAGGTGGCGAAGAAGACACTGCTGAGCTGCATGGCCTCAGGCCAGGTTCTGAGTACACTATCAATATCGTTGCCATATACGATGACATGGAGAGCCTGCCCCTCACTGGGACCCAGTCCACAGGTACACCTTTAACTACACCGCCCAGCGGCCCTGGCAGCAGATGTTGGGGAAAGCGTGTGTCTGCGCTACTGGTGCTCAGCCCTGGGGGGAGCCCCAGGGGCAGCAAAGGGGACGCGATTGCTCCTGCAAGATGGCTGAGTTGGCACAGGAGAGCTGGCTGCCAGCAGAATCAGCCTGTGTGCGCTTTAGGGAAGGTGGAGAATGCAGGAAAGATCAGGACCGAAGGAGTGGATTTTAGAGAAAGGAGGGATGTGACCTTAGAGCCTTCTCGGCTCTTGAGCGGATTGGTAATGTTTGGTCCCTGGTCAGGGAGCCTAATACCTGGTGGAAAGACCCTCTCCCACTGCCTTGTCTTTAAGGTATGGGGGCCCTGTGACCAGAGGCAGCTCTCAACAACAGAGAGGTTAGGGCTGCTTTCATGCCACTGTTGGATGGAGCCAACCAGTGTGAACAGCTAGGAGACTGCTTGACTCCAAGCTCTCACAGCCTCTGGATCCTTCACTGGCACTGCCGTAAGGACCCAGCATGTGTGGATGCCCACACCCTGCACTCACATCAGCCCCACAAGAAGAGGGCATGTTCTGTTCAGGAGAATGCATTCCCTTATATTCCAGTCTGGTCCAACCCTGTGTAGAATACATTTAAAATTCCTTTGTGGAAAAGGAATCTATTCCCTGAGATGAAATTACTTCCAGCAACAAGGAATTTGTTTGAAAGCTTGCAGCATCACCAGACAAGTCTTGGTAGCACCTTTGCGATAAAGGTCTCCCATTCGTTTGTGGATGAAGAGTTGGCACTGTAATTCCAGGGGTGTAATGCAGACAGTGGTTCCTAGAGCACAGATTGCTGTACTAAACTGAAGCCAAGTGCTGCCGTGATTGAAACAGCTGGCTGACTACCTGCCAGAAATGCAAATAGGGTCATTTTTAAAGCCCGCTCTCTGTGGTTTACCCTTTGTGGGCTGTTCAAAAGTACACAGTAAAGACTTTTCATTTACTCTTGTGTCCTTTAAACTGAGCTCTGTTTGAGCAAAGCAGCAAGGGAGAATCATCTTTCATTTGCAGTCTATAAAACTAGGAAACTTCACAGCACTATGCTAATAGTGGGCAGTAGTCTAAGATATATCTTTACCTGTTTACCTGAGAATTGCAAACAGTAAGACAAGAAAATGTTTCAGTGGATGCTTGTATTATGCAAGCATTTGTTTTTAAAGGTAACAGATATATTAGCTCATGAACAGACTCGTACGTGATGAGCCTTATGGCCACCACAGCTCTGCTTTTCCATTGCCTTGCTCTCTGTGTAGTAATTTACACTTGTGTAAGTGGCTGTAAAATGCTTCCCCTCTGCGTATTTGGCAGTATTTTTATATCCTCTTTGCAGTTCCTGAGCCTGCTTCCTACTTACTTGTGTAAATCATCCATCATATCATAGAAATGAACAGAGATGGGCAAGTGAAGCAGGACTAAACTATTAGCTGCATGATGAAAAGCAGAGACAGGCAGAGGGGTAAAAACAGATTGGCCTGTACAGATGTAAGCACCTCCCAGAGCATTCACCTTATATCACAGCCAGGGCTGTTCCTCACCTAACGTCAGGGCAGGAGCAATGAGATCTCCTTATTTCTCCAGAAAAGGCTTACCACAGGTCTGAGAATCTCCTCCCGAACACCTCCTCCCCTTCCACAGTGCTTTGCACCTGTGTTTGCAGAAGGCACACTGCTTTCTCACTCAAGTGTTTCAGGCCTAAAACTATCTCGTGTTCAGGAAAGAATTGTTTTATCTGAGAGTGTCATCTCCTTCAAATTAATCATGTGCCAATCCTGATTTTTGCAGCAATCCCGCCTCCAACAAACCTGAAGTTCACTCAGGTAACTCCCACCAGCCTTACTGTCAACTGGAATGCACCAAACGTTCGTCTCACTGGCTACAGAGTCAGAGTGAACCCCAAGGAGAAGACCGGTCCGATGAAAGAAATCAACCTCTCTCCAGACAGTACATCTGCTGTCGTGTCTGGATTAATGGTAACTCTTTCCTTTGCGTGATGCAGACTGTGTTGTAAGAAGGAATTTAAAATTCCTGGGTTGGGAACCTCAGCCGGAGGAGCTGATTACAGATCCTAAGGGTCTGACTCTGCTTGAAGTCTGACTAGCCATCCGCTGTAACTACTCATGATCATAGTTTTTAAAATACAAGGAATTGGCCTCCTGAATCTGCATTCTTTCCCCTCCCTCATTTTGCACAGAGGCTGGATGCCTTAATCGAATGCAAATCATCAGGTTCACAATCAACAGTAACCCAGTAAAATGCTTTTACTCGTCTTTCACAAAAGGGGTCAGATAAAGTGACCCAGTGCAGTGGTTTTCAAGCTGTGATATGGGAGCTCTGGCAGTCTTGCCTATTCCTAAGACATCTGCAAAATGTAAGTGAAAAAGTCTTTTATGAGTCTGCTTAAATTTGCTATATAGTCATCCTCCCCACTGGAAATATTTCAGTTGTACTGGAAAAGGCTAAAAATCACTGCCTTTATGGTTCCTGCTATCTTAAAAAGCAACTGATCTGTTTTTAAGGAGTTTGAATCATTTTGAAAAGTGAGCCTTAAAATAAATTCTAATTTAAGTGGACTCCTACTCAGATGCAGACAAGGACTAAAGACCATGCTTAAAGCTGTAACTTCCACCATTCTCTTTTGTTCACAGCAAGAGCATCTTATCATAGCAAATGGCATCCATTAACCCCAGGAAAAACAGGACATGAATTAGCTTTTCCAGAAGAGGGAGTTTTGAAGCGCAGAGGTCCCAAAATGAGGGATGACAAACTTCTTCCAGGATTTCCTTAGCTCCTAGGCACACAAATGCACTACTAGCATTCTCAAAAGCACTGTTAATCAGGGTCCATGTCTCTTATTGCACATGGAAATCATTAGGCCCATTCCATTAATCCCTCTCTGATTTATTTCAAGGTTTCATCCTTCAGTAACTGGTGACCAAGAAATGTGGCTCCACCAAGCACAGAACGAGGGCATTTCCCCCTGTGCCAGGTGCCTGTCATAACACGACGTGACTTTGTCTGTTCTAGGTGGCAACCAAGTATGAAGTGAGTGTGTATGCCCTGAAGGACTCCCTGACCAGCCGACCTGCCCAGGGGGTGGTGACCACTCTTGAAAGTGAGTAGTGATCCATCCCAAATGACCAGTCCGTTAGGTGATGGGTGAAGAAGCCCAAAGACAGAGTGGAAACTGTGTCGAAAGCAAAGCTCTGTACAAAGCTCCAACAAAAGCCTTCACTAACACTTAGCTGGCAAAATTCGTACTGACAGGAGACCTTTTTCTTCTCGTGCAGACGTTAGTCCCCCTCGCAGGGCACGTGTGACGGATGCCACAGAGACAACCATCACCATTACGTGGAGAACCAAGACTGAGACGATCACTGGCTTCCAAATCGATGCTGTCCCAGCAAGTGGCCAGAACCCCATTCAGAGGACCATCAGCCCCGATGTCAGGGCGTACACTATCACTGGTAAGTGAGATACTTCAGAGGCCTGGGCTTCCAGGGTCATCGGCAGGTATGTGGTAGAACTTCCTTGGTGGCAATAATACAGGGGGAAGAATGATGGAAAAAAAAAAAAAGAGTCAATAAGTCCAGTCTCCAAGAAGTAGAAAGCTATTGATGCCTCTTTTAGATGGCTTCCTCAGGTGACATTACAACAAACAGAAAATGCTGTGGAGAACCTTCAGCCCTTGGCACACTGCAGTGTACTTACTGTCTTTTTTCAACTTCATTTTAGGCTTGCAGCCTGGCAATGACTACAAGATCTACCTTTACACCCTGAATGAGAATGCCCGCAGTTCCCCAGTTGTGATTGATGCCTCCACAGGTAATGACACTGCCTGACTTCTCTGCTCATGCTAACACGTAGTAAGAGCCTCTGGTCAAGCACAAGCTGTGCATGTCTGACCACATTTAATACCATGTCTTACTCCTGAGTTTGTAAAGGATCTCAGAAGATGCAATTTGCATAAAGATGCTTGCCTTTTACTGCATTTGACTTGCTTTCTTTTATTTTCACATAGCTATTGATGCTCCTTCCAACCTGCGCTTCCTTACAACCACGAGCAATTCCCTCCTGGCTACCTGGCAGCCTCCACGAGCCAAGATCACAGGCTACATCATCAAATATGAGAAACCCGGCTCACCCGCCAAGGAGCTTCTGCCGCGCCCTCGGCCCAGCACCACCGAGGCTACTATTACTGGTTGGTGTCTGCTCTGTTGGGGAGCTCTTCTCTTAAAACACTTACACATAAGAGTTGGGATCTAAGGCACAATGAGAGGTGGGTATGGCTGTAGCATGGGTGGGTGTGTTTTGGATCGAAGTGTTGCCAGGAACAGATTTAGCAGAACTATTTCTCCTCCTAAGTAGGCATAGGCAAACAGCTGGGAGCTTTTTGGCCCCATTCTCTCAAGACCCCCTGCCCTCTTACCACGTGTAAATAGACCAGTTCCTCCTGTGGCTGAGTGGCCACAGTGAAGGGCAGCATGACTGCCTGGAAGAGACTAAGGAATTCCCCCCTACCTACAGCAGAAAAATCCCAGCTTTGTTCCAGCTTGGTTTTTGGGACAGCACAAATCAGCCTGCCTCCTGCTCCTCAGAACAAATTGAAAATCTGGCCACATCAGCTGGGACTGTAGACACAGAGACTGAAGACACATAACATGGACTATTCAGAACGTGTGATTGAGGGGGTGATAGAGTTAAGGGCTTTCTTCTTGAGTGGATAACAGTTTGGTGCCAGGGGAAGGAAACATCAATGGATTGTTCAGTCTGATAGTTGATCTGATTAGAAACCTGTATGGTGTTTGCAGGACAGGTGTGTTCTTGAAAACCACTGTCTTTCAGTAGAAACCACATAAAGGAACAACGCTCCGTCGTAGCTGACCATCACCTTTTGTCATTAGGCCTTCCCCTCTCTCTTCAAACATAACACTGTTTTATGCCCTTCCCTAGGCTTGGAGCCAGGAACTGAATACATCATCTACATCATTGCTGTGAAGAACAATCAAAAGAGTGAACCGCTGATTGGCCGAAAAAGGACAGGTAAAACACAGCTCTGGGTTGTTGAGTGCTCACAGGAGATGTCTTCCTCCTGGGGGAATACCATCTCAGGACTGAAATAACGATAGTATGTAAAATATCCTGCTCACACCATTCAGGCATTCTTTCTTGAGTCAAATAGCCTTTGTAAGGGGGATTCTCTTTCTAGGATGCAAGAGGTAAGATTCCTAAGTTACTCAAATGACATTTGGTTGTGTTTGAATGCTGAGAACAGAACATGCTTGGTGTTGGATTCTTGCCTGGGTGTCCAATTGACAAGGTCAACATTGGCATTTCCTTCAAGCTCATAATGCCATCAAAGACAGAATCCATTAATTTGTTGCCCATTTCATTTCTCATACTCCAGCCCCTCCACAGTGTGAGGCTGATACCTGTAGCAAAGCAAAATACCGGGTGGATAACCTCAATCTCTGTTGTAATCACATCTTAATTTGAGCATTGGTGACTTCTTTGGGATGCAGTGTTCAAAACTGTTGCTCATCTGAATGAAAAATTCATACCAACACACTTTTTATGCAAATATATTTATATAGTATATAAATATATAGAGAGATAAATCATTAAGCTCACAACAATCGCAATGAGATCATAAAAAGTGTGTGGTATCTTGGGGCAATTGCTAATCTTTGATGCTTGGAGCAGCGTACAGCATCCACTGTAGCTGTTTGATTTGCCACTGTTAATTTGCCGTGCTTTGCTTTATGCCTTCTAACCTTTCTTTGGCTAGATGATCTTCCCACGCTGATTACTAGACCACATCCCAACCAGCCCGACATTCTCGACGTGCCTTCCATTGACGAGGGGACCCCTTACCTCACAAACAATAGGTATGACAATGGAAATGGTATCCAACTTCCAGGCACCTCTGGGCACCCCCAGACAATAGGACACCAGGGTCAGCAAGTCTTCTTCGAGGAGCATGGCTACAGGCGGCCTGTACCTACCACGGCAACTCCCCTTAGGCCTGGGTCGAGACGGCAGCCACCAAACGTCGATGAGGCGATTGAGATCCCGGGGTACCAAGTGCCCATTGTAGTCGAACCTTCGTACCCTCACTCCCGTGGGCCCAGGCGCAACGACACCACAGGTCAAGAGGCTCTTTCTCAGACAACCATCTCATGGAGGCCGTTGCTGGAGAGCTCTGAGTACATCATCTCATGTCAGCCAGTCAGCCAGGACGAAGCTACTTTGCAGGTAACTGAACTGCCTTAGCACAGGAGTGGTGTTAGGCTCACCTGTGGCAGCAGATTTCTCTTGGGCCTCCAGCTTCTCGCTGTGTTAAGGGGGTGGCAGTCTGTTTAAATTCAGATGTTCAGAGATCTTCAAACACTAAGGGGAATGAGGTGGCTCCATCACGGCGTAGAGTGCAGTAGTCAATCTAGACACCGTGTCTTTCCTGTGAGTGGGGTGGCACCTAGGAAGTAATTGCTGTTCCCTCTCCGGTGACTTGGCGTTGCCTGCTGTTGCAGTACAGGGTTCCTGGCACTTCCTCCAGCGCTACGCTCACTGGCCTCACCAGAGGGGCCACCTACAACATCATAGTGGAAGCCCTGAAAGATCACCGGAGACATAAGGTGCTGGAGGAGGTGGTCACAGTTGGCAATACTGGTAAGTAGAAGCTCTGTGGAGTCCAGGTGAACCTCAGCTGCACCTGCCTCGCTTCTTTTACTTAAGGCATCCTACCTGGTGCCCAGGCTCAGGAATAGTTCAAAAAGGAAACTTCTCCAGCCATGGAACAGACATAGCAGGGTGCTAGGACAAGTGATTTGTGAAGTCCGCTGGTTTTGGATAAACAACTGCCACACTGATTGTGTGACTAGAAGTGTTCTGATCTGTTGTCTAAGTGTGAAGAATCTTAACTGAAGCTCCATACCCTCCTCTAGGGTCTGTGCTGGAGAGAGAACAAGAGATCTAGTATTTGCTGCACTCAAAGGGAGACAGGGATCGTGCTGGTGTTGCAGATTCCTGCCCAGCAGGGAAGGCTCACATTCACAAGAACGCAGCGTGTTCACAGGAAGATGCTGGTGGCCAGTGCAGCTGCCCTGTCATTTGCTACTGCTTCTGTGCTGGTTATCCAGTAGCACCACTAGACCATCCTGAAGGCCCAGCAGCAGGGCAGGCTGCCTGCAGAGATGCTGATTAAGCACACATGGGCAGCACTTAAAAGCCCTGTGACCAACCACAAGTACTTGTGGTCACAGGCAATGCTTGCCACAGCTGGGAAGCCCAGAGCCCCCACACACACTGTGGGACCTGGGCTTTGCTCCTAGCAGCACAGGGATCTGGTCAACACTCTCTCCTTCCACCTCCCCACCCTGCCCTGAACAGGTCTGAAATGCCTCCAAATGCACCCATCTAGCTACAAACCTCCTGCCTCTTCCCCCAGCACCTCACAGCTCATTTCTCATAAACAGGCTAAGTCAGGCTGCTGCTCTTCAGCAGCAAATGCAGAATCTCACACTCACTGGAAACTTAGCAAATCAAAATCAATAGCTGATGTGAAGGCTATTTTCATCATCGCACTGCTCTGACACATGCAAATGGAAAATAGATTGTGGGGAGTCTGAACTGCTGACAGAGCCATCAAGGATATGCCCACGGGGTGGTTCCATTACTAGCAGGATATTCAAAGGAAAAAAAGGCGCATATTCAGTGAGGATCATTCTTTCAGTTTTCCTACTGCTGTGTGTGATGCCTGTTTCTTCTCTTTTCGTTCCAGTGTCTGAAGGACTGAACCAGCCGGCTGATGACACCTGCTACGATACTTACACTGGCTCCTTCTATTCCATTGGCGAGGAGTGGGAGCGGTTATCTGAAACTGGCTTTAAGCTCTGGTGCCAGTGCTTAGGCTTTGGCAGTGGTCATTTCAGATGCGATTCCTCTAGTGAGTAGCTTGCTTTCGACCGCCCATCCCTGTTCCTAAACTCCCTGAGCACTAACAGCATGTTTGACGGAGCCCATCTGATTCAAACATGATGCAAATGGGCGCAGGCTCCTTGGTTTTCAAACCAAACCGGTGTTTTGCATCATTAGCAGTGATGGAAAACTGGTATTTCTCAGCTGTGCTACTTGTGTAGTATCGCTGTTCATTGCACCAGCAGCAGTCAGTGTTGTATTGACTGCTAATGACTTTGGTGAAAAGGTTAAATATTCTGATGTCTCCCCTACCCTTTTCCAGGTAGATCTGAGTAATGTGCAAAGGCGAGACAGACAAGATGCCTAACGGGCAGAATCCAAGCACCCATTTAAGAATCTGAATGGTACATTAAGGCTGAAACTTCACCTTCTGGCTGCATGCATTGTTGCCATGGGCCAGACAGAACTGGTGTGGATTTCAGGGGGTACTACAGCGAGCCCAGAGTCTGTTTTGCATGGCAGACAGCCTTTGCAAAGCATCTTGTTTTCTAACTTTTCTCAGCTCTTTGAAACAACACAACTGCCACGGCTCTAAGCTGTAGTCTCTGCAGGCCTGCAGTTTACAGGGAAGCATTTCAGATTTCCCTAAGGGAATGGAACAAAAGACTGTGATGGAGTGGTTTAACACGAAGGGTATCCCATTTGTTTAAATTGTGCTTCTAAATTGCAGAGTAAGCTAAGCAAAGAGGGCATTTCGGTGATTTGCATAGATGCAGAAGAGTGACTTGCAGGGAAGACATTTGTGTCACAGGAGTAATATTTATATTTAATCATTTAATACACATGGCTTACACACTGTATTTTCCCAGTCTGTGATAGATTTACTGGGTATTTGCTTAAAAAAACATTTAAAATCTCTTTCTCTCCCTTCCTACCCCACATCTATTAAATTCCCTTTCATTTCTTCTCTTCTCCAACACCAAACTTTGTCACCTCCTACTTACCCTTTTCCCAAGAGGCCCTACCTGTTTCCCAGGGCTGTAACAACTACAAGCTGTGGGAGCTGAAACCAGCAGCACAGTTCCCCCTTGGGACTTGCATGAGCTGAAGAGATTCTTTCTCCTGCCCCTCTGGCTCCTGAGTCAGCATCAAGCTGTCCTCCTGCTGCAGCACTTGGGTAACTCCCACCTGTGTTGTTCCTCTGCCCTCTCCAGAGTGGTGCCATGATAATGGGGTCAACTACAAGATCGGGGAGAAGTGGGACCGGCAGGGGGAGAATGGCCAGATGATGAGCTGCACTTGCCTTGGAAATGGAAAAGGAGAATTCAAGTGTGAACCTCGTAAGTCACTTTCTGATGTTAATGCAGCTCCAGGTCTGGAGGCTTCAGCATCCTTCTTGAGGCTGTTCCCATTCACTTCTGTTGCCGCCACAGCAGAGTATCCATGGGTCTGACTGAGGTTTTGGAGGTGAAACTGGTGATAGACTGAATCTGTTTTCATAGGAGCTGAAGGCATGAAACTCCCATTCCCATGCTTAAAAAGAAAACCCTCTTTTGTTAGATGCTGTGCTGTGACCTAAACCATCTGCCTTCAGCCCTGAAGCCACACACAAGGGACATGTCACCACACTAGGCATAGATCACCCTCCTCAGTAACACAAGATGTTTCCGCAGGGCCTGTCACCTGAAGAGCCTTTAGATTTTGTAACATTCAAGAGCAATGCAGTTCAATGCCAAGCAAATACCTTCATGGCCTAGCTGGAAGTGTCTAGAGAGCTACGAAAGTGACGAATGCTGCCCATGCTGGCCAGCGAGCCTCTGGTCAAAGCGGGAGAGCGCATTGGCTGGAGGCTCCTGTTCTGATCGTGCTAAAGCCAAGCTCAGGCTGTGCAGCTGAGCTCTGCCTGTTTCTCCACAGATGAGACCACATGCTACGACGATGGGAAAATGTACCAAGTTGGAGAGCAGTGGCAGAAGGAGTACTTTGGGGCCATCTGCTCCTGCACTTGCTACGGAGGACAGCAGGTAGGCAGGAGGGACTTGGCACGCTGAGCACAGGGCAGGAGGAGGAGAGGCTGTGCTGGAGTGCAGTCTTAGGGCTCTTGGGTTTGGGGTCAGGTGGTGTCTTCATGCCTGGCCAAAACAAGCTCATGAAAGAAGAAAATTAATTAGTGGGAGAGCTTAAGCAGGGACTTGGACTTGCTGGTGCTGTATGAGCACTGGCAGCTCCTTGGCCATCTGCATCAGCACCAACTCACCCGCGCATGCGTGCTCCCTTCCTGCAGGGCTGGCGTTGTGACAACTGCCGCAGGCCTAGCGTGGAGGTGGCCCCTGAAGGCTCAGCTGGCCACACCTACACACAGTTCACACAGAGATACCACCAGGCCACCAACACCGTGAGTACACCTTCCTTCTGTGCCCTCCCTTACCGCGGGTCTGGTCCGTAGGGCGCGAGGGGTGAGAGTAGCGTGCAGTTCTGCGCTCGCTCAGAAGTGCGCGACAGTTCTTGTTCAGCAACCTACCGCTCAGCACGGTAGAGGAAGTGAGCTCACACCTCCACACACAGCGCTTGTGTCAGCGGGGCTCGCCCAGCAGCACCGGGAGGTGCCCACGTGCTCTGGCGCAGTGCCTGCAGCGATCTCCTTGTTGTCGCTCGCTGCCACCAGCCAGCTGTGTGCTTTGTGCTGACAAAGCCAAACAGCTGCACAGGCTGGCGATGGCTTGCAGCCAAACCACACCACAGCAGTGTCTGCCCTGCCAGGACAGAGCACTAACCGATTTCCTTCCCTCCCCACAGAACGTCAACTGCCCCATTGAGTGTTTCATGCCCCTAGATGTACAGGCAGACACACAACATCCACGGGGAAAGTAACATCCAGCAAGACTCCTTGCGGCAATGGCAACAGACAAACCAAAGCATAAATACCTATCTGCCACGGTTACCATCCAAACTGGAGTGATGCTAGCAAAACTGCATCTTTTGAGAATGGCCCTTTGCTCTGGAGCCATTTTCCCAGCTTAAGCTCAACTCACAGCTTCTCCAAGCGCCACTCTTGGAGTGTTTCAGACTTTTCTCCTGACTGATAGCAATTGTCTTGTTCTTGCTCAAAGTGTTGAATACCAGTCAGTATTTTCAAATTTAAACAGAAAAAAAAGGGGGGGAGGGTGGAGATACTAAATTACAAATTGGTGGGGGATCAAAATATTAAGGGGTGGGAGGGTGTAGAAATTAAAGGTTCCCGTGCTATGCAAACAACATTTGAGTACAATGTCACAGAAGTTCAGAGATAGGAAAGTCCACCAAACACTTCTGCTTTCACATAAGCGTGCAGCCAGCAATAAGATAGGAACAGCAAATCCAGTCACTGTGATATTTAAAATATGCACAGTCCTAATTCTCTCTCAATGATCCTAGTATTTTTTCTAGCTGTAACTTCGTATCTCATACTGTTATTTATCAGTTTTGTTCCCCTGACCTTCAAGTGTTTTTATATGGGAATAAAATGTATTGAAGACACTTAGTATGCAGTTGACAAAGAGGAATTTGGTGTAATTATGATCAGTGATTATTTTTATACTGTAAGTGCCAAAGCTTTACTACTGTGGAAAAGAAAAAAACAACTCTTTTAATAAAAAGATTTACAAACCAGGCATGTAGTTTAAGCAATTTTCTTTGCCACCATGGAATCTAGGAAGAAGATCATTATTCTGATCTGGAATAACATTGCCTTGAATCGAGATGGAACAAACACCTCAATGAAGCATGAAGTATACCTCAAGAGAATATCTGTAGAGCAGCTTGCTAATTAAAGGCTTCCAGCTGCAGCCCCCCTGCCCCAGTAGAGCGCAGAGACCCTCTGAGTATGTATGCCATGCTGCAGGAGGCAGAGCTTTTGTGGGAACAGGTGGAGGAGAGAGAAGGGGAGGGAAAGGGAAATAATTCCTGCTTTGGACATGAACTGAGGCGAAAGAAAGGGTCCTTGCTCCAGCCAGATGCTTAAATATACCTAAAATTGAGGGTTTGGGATGCCAAAATGAGCAGGGCCATCCACATCTGTCAGGTCAGATGTGTTCAGAAATTAACAGGTCAAAATTGATACTGGGGCTCGCAGACCCCGCTCCGCATCTTGCCTTAAAGATGGGGGACAGACTCGCTGCTCTCTGCAGTGGAGGATAACTTACCTGTGACCTTCCACGGGGTTCATCTGTGGGCTGTCACATCGCTCTTTCCAGTCTCAGCCATTCCACCTGCCTGTGCAATGTGGTAAATCCAAATCCCAAGAAACAGAGCTGAGGTTGTGTAGGTACAAGTGAGCATGCCCTCAGGCACGCCTGTGAAGAGTCACAGGAATCCTTCAGTCACCCCTGCAGAAAACCTCAGAAGCAGAGGGAGCCAGACAGCACCTAGGTTTGTGCAAAGAGTGGTTTCAAGTTGACTGTGCTTAAACATTGTGTTGGGGGGAGGGGCTAAACAAAATTCCCTTCAAAGCACTTTATTAAAAAAGTCTTGATTACAACAAACAAAATAAGCAAAGTCCCTTCAGCTTTTGCTGCTAACTGTGTGCAAAAACCTGTACAGCCTTCGCAAATGCAGAACATTAACGGTTCTTGTCATGATTCCTCAGCCACGTTCCTCTCTTGGCTACAACAGCACTGTATTGCTCAAGTCAACGGATTTCTCTGGATTGAATAAAGCACAGCATGAAAGCAGAATTTGGCTTCTTGACATCAGAAACACACATGGCAGTTGCTTTCACAGATTGCTATCTATGCAGCAACCAAACGTTTGCAAATAGTAAGATGATTGCAGCAGAAATCAGTTCTGTCCCAGCAGTGTTCAAGAGCCAAATGAGTATCTAAAATACATGCAAACTAAAAATGGCAGGGGCAGACACAGAAGAATACTTCCCTGTTAAACTACATTTCCGTTAGTTTGTCCTTGTGAAGGGAGAGCTATGTATTTTGGACCAGAGACCAATTGCAAAGATCCCTGCTCAGTCACTTTGCCATTGAGAAATTCACTCAGGCACACCGGAGCTGCCCAGCTGAGCTGAACTTGAAGCCCATCTGGACCCAGTGTAACGTCACATCAGTTCTAACAGCGCAGAGTAAATGTTACAGGATGAAATGCTTTAAGCAATGTATTTGCCTCAGCTGTCTGCAGAGGTTTGTCTGCAAGGCAAGGCTCCACACGGTGAGGGTGCAAAGCAGAGCCCGTCAGCAGCCTGCTTTTCAAAGGAGTGGAAGAAGAGAGTCCAAACCCCAACTTTTCAAGTGCAGGCTAATAAAACCCACAAAGACTCCAACCACTGCTGCTCCACGGGAAGCAATGGCACAGAACGCAGATTGGCCAGAGCTGGGGTTAGCCCAGCCAGCACAGGAGCCATTGAGCAACGCACCATTTCTATTTTGGGCTACTGCCTTAACCTGGGCCAAAGAAGTAGAACCCTCACTGCTCTGTCCTGCCGAATTCAGAGACCTGGGAATAACCCACTGCAGAGCTCAGGAAAGAAGCAATGGCTCCCTTTCAGGCCATAGCAAGGGCAAAGCTGAGTGCACAGTAGGCCCCCAGCCTACTCGGCTGTGGATAAGAGGCAGGACTGTAGGTCAAGGAACAATTTGAGCTGGGCCTCAAGAGAAGCAGCAAAGGCAGGCGGCATTTGTCAAAGAGTTGCTTTTGTTTGAAAGATGCTCAGTGGTGTGCTCTTCCCAAGTCCAGCACTGCAGAACATGCCTGGTGTGTCAAACGCCAACCTGTTCTCAGCATCTAAAACCCACACTCCAACTTGCACTGCAGGCTCTGCTTCCCTCCCTTCAGTTTGCACAGCTGCTCCCCCAGCAGCAGGAGGCACTACAAGGAAGGACATTTTCCGTGCACGAAGCTCAGACGTTACTGCATGAGCAGCTCTCAGCACCTCACCCCAAGCCCACACCGTGCAGCGCCTGCTCCACAGCTCCGAGCCGCACACCTCATCCACAGCTCCTGCCTCAGCGCAGCTCTAGCATTGCTAACGCACAATCTCCTAATGTATTGCTGTTTTCACCTTGAACAAAAAGCGTTCAGCCTTCAGGCTCCAGCCAAGACTTGCACAGTTGTCTGAGTGTACCACGAGGACCAGCTGAGGAAGGTGGCTGGACAACAGCACACAATGCAGGTGTACACACATGGAGGTGAGCAAGCGCTTGACAAAGACAAAAGTGGGCTTCCCCCATGCCACATGACCGTTGCAAATGGAACAGTTCTTGTTGCACAACCTGAGGATGAAGCCCCAGATCCCGTATCTGACCACTCTACAGACAGCTCCTCTCCAGCTCTCGTGGTCTAGAGGCAACACATCTCCACCCCAGGTAAATCAGAACTCCGGCCCACAGCCATGCTAAGCCAGCAGCAGAGCCAGGAGCAGGGCCTGAACCTCGCCCTCCCCCAGGTCCACCTCCTACCTGTGTGTCCCTGCGGTGGCATGAGCAAAGGGAACGTAGGCAGACTTCCTGCTCTGTGCCACTGGAGATCAGAGCCATGACAGATGTGTTTATTGCAAAACTGTGGATTGCTCCTTGCCAAAACCAAACAGATTTTATAAAATGGAACCAAAAAAAAAAATCCCTTTGAAATGGTTACTGATTGCCAGCAAAAATGCATCTGGGCTGTTACTGTACTCATCTGGCCGTGCTCCAGATTCTCACTTTGTTTTTCTAATCAGAATTGAAATCTGCTTAATGCAAACCGTGCACAATGGAGAGTGGAAGCGGCTCCAGGCAAGATGCTTCCCAGATGCCTGTGGCTGAACTCCGAACTGAACTCTGTGCCTGAGAACAGGCATGTCAGACTCGCAGGAATGAGGCTTGCTGCCTTCAAGGCAGCAATCTGACACTGCCTCTAGCCAGAAGCACAGCCAGGGCAGGGCTGAGCACTGAACTTGCACAAAGCATCCACTTCCCTCTCCTCACAGGGAAGGAGGATGAGAAGCATCTGGATAAAAGCACCTGCTGACTCCAGAAGAGTGGCTCAGGTCAGTTTAGAACCCAGGTTTTTATCAATTCAGTAACAAGCTGGCCATAAACTGAGCTCTCCCACCATTCCACAGCCCTTCCAATGAATTGGTAATGTCTGGGCCGTAACATTTACCTAAAAAATGAGCCTCAGGAAACAGTATTTGGGTGATACAAGGTCCATATAGCTGAGAACCGTGTGTTTATTTGCAAAAGACTTATTTTCTACGTTAGAGGCCAACTTCTTGCACCTTCATCCTCTGTCAGCATAGGGAAAGGTCTTGTTTGCAGATCTTACAAATACTTGCTAAACACAGACTGCAGGTGCCTCCCAATCGAGCTGGTGCTGTTCCAGTCACTGCTGCTGGTGAGCCTGTGACCAAAGAGGGACCACAAGAGGCCACAGTGAACTCAGTGATGGAACAGCCGAAGGTTGGTGTGAATGAGAGTTATGCCCAGCTCATTGCAAGCTTCGATCACAACCTCGTCGGCAGCGGAGCCAGATGGGGCAGCGATGAACTGTACTCCACTCTGAACAAAGAGAGAAGCGGAAGGATTAGAGGACAGAGAACCCAAATCCCCGTGAAGGGAGCAGGCAGCCCCAGCCCTTCACTAACGTCCCACTGCATGCTGAACAAATGGCTTCCATTGCCCAAAGCGATTCAAAGGGGAGCTCCTCATGAGAGCAGTCTTTCCACAGCACAGGAGGAAGAGTAAAATAGTTCCTCTGGAAGCAACAGGCTTTGTCGTGCTCTTCTTAAACTTTTTTTTTTTAAAAAAAAGACAAACTTTAATACTCTTTTCATCCTGAATCACCAACCTAAGCAGTGGCTGGATAATTACCACCCGTGTGAGAGAAGCAACCACAAATAACACCCTGCCCAGGATGCACTGCTGTGGCCAGCACCATCAGCACAGAGCAGAGCAGACATGCCCCAGCAGCGTGCACAAAATTTAAAGTCCAGCCTGTGTACAGTCTGACATCCTGGCCACGACACCACCTTACCCGCTTGGCTCTGTCGACATTGTCCCTGAAAGGGAAGAACGCATCGGAGCTGAGGGAGACTGCGCTCAGCTTGGCAATCCACTGCTTCTTCTCGGCGTCCGTCAGCTGCATGGGCACCTCCTCAAACATGGCCTGCCACTTCACCAGGTCCTCATCCTGCAGGGACAAGAAGTGTCAGCTCAGCCCCAGAGATCAGGGTCTTGGCAGTCCCTGCTAGGGGCACGTAAGGATGAGTGATGGCGTCCCTCTGACACCCAGCTCAGCTGTGCTTTCTGCTCCCACCGCTCTGCTGCTGGAATTTTAAAATCCCAACTGAGATGGGAACACATCAATACTGTCAGCTCTTTCTGCATCCCTTTAACTCCTCTCCTTCCCCTCTGCAACCCAGGGGTTGAGGGATTTCCCCCCTGCCATTAATATCAAGGTGCTCTGCTCAGCCTGCCTGCAGCCTGCTGCTCTGTGTAAATGCCAGCACGCACAGACTGAGTCTGGTGGATGACTTAAAGCGTGACAAACAGTAGCTTGGTTTATGACTCACCTTCTGAGCAGCAGCTGCTGAAGTTCTTACCCCTTAAACCATCAAATGCTCAGATGATTCACTGGGTCCCCAGCCCAGCTCTTGGCTTTTAATACTTAAAAAGGGCACACTATTTTCTTGTCTCGCTTGCACCAGGGGGGTCAGAGGGACTCCGCGAACCCAAAACTCCACACAAGCTAACAAGGAAGGGACAGCAGGCATGATGGGAGAGGTCCAAAACTAACTGCAGCCTTCACCCTGCCTTAGCACTAGGGGAAACCACACAAGCTGCATGACAAAGCGTGGAGCAGGCTTCAGTACCCAGCGGGTGCAGCATCAGGGGGGCAGATCAGGGGGAACTCCTCCAGGAAACCTCTCACCTCCCCAATGGTGCCAGTGACATACTGGTCGATGGCGTTGGAGATCTCTGCTCTCTTCACTCCCGCTTTGAACTTCATGGACAGCACGCGTGGGTGGTGCCGCAGCCACCAGTTGTTCGCCTTGTCGCCAGCCAGGCGCGTGCAGTGGATGCGGGACTGCTGGCCAGCCCCAATGCCTATGACCTGCGGTGTGGACACAGAGCACGATCACACCTTGCTTCAGGGCTCACGCAGACAGTACAGCCTGAGCCTGGCACACCCAAACACACACAGCCTAAGCAGATCGGCCATGCTGTGTGGTGGATCACAGGGCCATTTGTCCGACCAGGCCAACAAGAAAGCAAATGCACTGCTCCGTCAGGAAGGCTGGTCAGCAGGGCCAACCCAGCACACGATGCAACAAGGCCCTGGAGCTACCAACATTTCCTCCTCTGTCATCTGCCAGAAAGGCTGGGATTTTAGAAAGAGCTGCCTGCTAGCCATATTTACTAGCATTTGGGCTCGATTAATCACAGACCTAGTGCTTCTGGGAGCAAAACCCAGAAGGTGACTTTTTCTTCGAGGAAACTTCAGTGAAAATATGTTGTCTGCTCAGTTTCCATTCACTTTTTTCAGACCTCTTGCCCTGGAGCTCACTTCTCATCAGATACATGCAACCTCTGGCCATTTCTTCACGCCCACTGGCGATTAAAATACACAGAGACTCCCAGAAGTCTGGCAGCCAGGTAACCCTGCAGCTATCTGTCACAGTCCTGCACACAATGCAGACCAGCTCTTGCAGCCTGCGTGGGTGAGTGCGAGCTGCACTGGAGACAAAGAAAACTGTTAAGTGCTGACACTGCTGTAAGCTAAACGTGGCTGGAGACATCTTGGTTACTGGGCACTGGCAGAACACCACCAGCTTCACTGTCCCTCAGGAACCAAGGAACCTCGCTGTTGGGGTCACCAGATCATGCTTTCACACCTCATTACACTCAAGACTGGAGCCAAATCAGGCAATGCGTCTGGTTTGTGGCAAGCTTCCATGCCGCCCTTCAGCCAAGGCCAAACGATAGCTCAGTGCATAAACACAGCCACTGGCTACTGCTACATGTGACAGCTACAGTGAGCTGTGCTGAGGTACATAGAGAGGCCCTGCAGGTCCCTCTGCCTCCAGCGATGAGGGCACTCACCTGCCAGGACCACTGCCACCACAATGCCACAGCCTCCACCTTCAGTGCGGTCTGCATTAAGTACTTGGAGGATCTCAGGTCTCTGCCAGCTTTGACTGCATGTGCCCTCACAGCCCCTCAGAGCACAGGGATGTGCTGTTCAGGCCCATTTTGGAGAAATGCCCTGCCTGCTTTCAGAAGAGAGCTCCAGCCATTTCACACCAGAGATCTGTCAGAAAACAAGACTCTCTCCCATAATTTCCCCCCTCCTCTGAAGCCGCAGCTGAACTGTTCACCAGACTGTGTTCTCTATGGGTATTGCTCCAGGGACCCTGCGCCGAAGCCAGCGGTTCTGGCCAGTGCCTCAGAGTTTCCAGCTCAGGCTGCAACAGATGGTAAAGCTATAAGTCAAAGGCTGCCCTCAAAGGAATGAATCATTTGTCTTCTCATGCATCAAGACACCGTGACTTCACCTCTTACCAGAACCATAAAACATGCTGCTGGATACCGTTCCCCCACAGAACGGATGAAGGAGTTGGGCTGCTATCTAATAACACCCACTCAGCTACAACAGAACAGTCATCACACTTAAATCCATAGCGATATTGGCATTACCATAAATACTGAACAGATCCTACTCATGGTTTAGGGACGCCTTCCCCCCAAGAAACATTCCTTGATGTCCAGCCTCTGCCTCACACCTACTCTGTCTGGATGTGACTGTTCTTCCCTTGCTCACTTGGTGTCTCTCCCTCTCCTCCTCCTCCCTACACTTCACTCTCCCTTCCTCAAATGTTGGCTTGCTCCTGTACAAAAACATACCTGAAACTTCAGAATCCTCCACAAAGGCCTGCCCTCCCCCTGCACCCTCCATTCGCTGCCTGTTTTTGACAGAAATGTTAATTAGGTTTCTTTCAGAGTTAATCTGAAAAAAAAAAGAAGTGCTTATGCAGGGCCTACTGGAGCTCAGCTGAAAGGGAATGGTAACACAAAAATTAAGAAAAAATTTGGGTGAAAACTGAACAGCTTGACCACAAGGTTTTGTCTCAAAGCAAAGCCAAACATGTACCATAGCTGGACTAGGGTGCAAAAGCATGACGTGGATGAGGTGGATAATGCCCAAGAGTCCTTGCAAAATGATCCAGGTTAGCCTGGATTTAGTCAGACTTACCCTGATTAATGAGGGAAAATGGAAATCCTAAATACAATTGGAATTATAAAATCAAATAAAGGATTTCACAATCGGGAGCACAAACAAGCAAAACAGTAACTGACAAACAGATGCAGCCCTGGTGGAAAATAGTAAGGTAAATTACCAGGTTTGTTTTATCCTGCTGTGCAGAGAATAAGGAGAGGATAATTTTAAATTGCTCAGTTCAAGCACAATGGTATCATTGGAGAAAATGTACATCAGCACATTACAGACCTTGGCTTCACTGCGCTGAAAGTCAGACAAAACAAGGGAAAGCGTTTATTGCAATTAGTGGCAGCCGACTTCCTGCAAATTGAGTGACATTCGGGTCAACTGCTGCTTCCTCCCACTGCATCCTTTCCTAGGGCTCGCTGACACAGAGCAGCAGCCCCAGCTGGAGCAGCCAGGGAAGCCAAGCTGTCAAAAAGGTTCTGGTTATTAGAGCTTTGGAACACAACAGAAGTGGTGTGAAGCTGAAATAACCCCTGGAAAAAAACAAAAGCAATGGAACTGAAAGAATGCTGGATTTCCCAGCTTGGCTCGCATAACCTAAACAAGTCAGAACCCGGGCGCATTTTAACCCTAACAATCTGCAAACTGCTTCTTGTCCCTGGCTCTCGATTTGTGCTGTTTTTTTGGGTTGCACCCAAGTATTCCTGTCCACATCTGCTGTCATGACCTGGTAGGCAATACGACCTATTTCTGCATCTGCACTGTAGGGAGTCTCTTCAGGAAGACATTAAGCTTTGATTTAAAGACTTGCCACCTTGTGGAGCGAGCAACTGGAATGGCTGCTGACCTTTACCACTGAAAGCAAGACACTCGGGTCTCGGTGCAGTGTACAAACACACATAAACACGTGATTAAAACATGCCCCTGCAAACACACAAAGCATCACTGAAGCCAGGCTGGTGAAACCCCTGCCTGCCCACACTGCCCCTCTCTCCTCCTCCATGCCTTCTTCCTTTCGTATGGCACATGCATTACCAGACGCATTTCAGAAACAGCTGCGGCAACAGGTTAAGTCCAGACTTAGAAAAGCACTAGGGAAATCACTGCTGTATTGAGGGAAAAGGAGTAAAAAGATAGTGACACCTTTGTTCTGGGGCTACGAGAACTAGTTCTCTGTCCTCAAGAGCATTATTTAAGAACAAGAAAAAACGGTGAAGAAAAATGCCAGATCTCCAGAGACGTGTTTTCAAGAAACATGCAGTACATGACCCTAAAACATGCTGTGAGGCAGTGCTGCAGCATTTCCAGGCTGTAAAAACAACCTGACACATGTGGATGTGCACCACTGCAAAAACAGCACTGCAGTTCGTGCAGTCTGTACCTGGAGCATGCAGTGTTTGATTCACTTTGATAACTTAGGATGACTGAGATCAACGGCATTCTTTGGTTTTTATTTCTGAATTATTAGTATTTTTAAATAACCTAAATTATGGAACAATTGTCATGGACAGCACAGAGCCAGCTAAACAGCAGCATTACAAAAAAGAGCCTCTGGGCAAAAAAATATTATTTTCAACACATTTACAACAACTTTTGCATAGCTGATTTAATCTGAACACCTCGTGATGACTTAAAGGATTTTAAAATTCAAAATTCGTATCTCACCTACACATGTGATAATACCCCAGTAAATTCCAACATCGATCATAAGCTTTCAAAAATCAAGAAGCACAGAATGCCCCAAACAGGGGCGAGGGAACACCACATCTCATCTTTTTTATGCAAAAAAAAATGAAAATGAAATAAACCCAAGACCCATTTGGACAGTCGGAGTCCAGCTGTGAGAGCTACTGTCATTTCCTAAGGCTCCAGAGAGACCACAGCATGTGCACATGCTCTCAGGAATGATAAAGGGCAGAACTGTTACAAAGAAATGACTCAAGGCCTCACTGGCAGAAGCACGTAAGAGCTTTTCCAACCCCATCGCTGAAAGGGCCAGCCGTGTAATGACCATGAAAAAATTCAGAGTTTGGGTTTTGAGGCAGCTTCACGAGAAGCACACGTTCAGCTGCTGCTCTGAGCAGGACCATGCAGGGCACTCTGCCTCCACCTGTTGAGCAGCTCCCTCTGTGCCAAGTGACTTTAAACCTTGTGCCTGACCCTTAAAGCACTCTGAGCACCTGGCTGTGGAAGCACACTTCCCAGAGCGGCCTGGCCCAGTTACCTGCCCGTCCTTCGCGTAGCACACGGAATTGGACTGGGTGTATTTGACAGCGATGCTGGCGACGATCAGGTCTCGGACAGCAGGCTCCGGCAGCTGGAACAAAACGCCACTGTCAGCAGCCCATCCTAACAGATGTACCTAGCCAGCTGGCTAGTGAGCTGCAAGCCTCCCAGCCCACCGCAAGCACTGTGTCATGGAGAGGGAAAACAAGATAGCTGCAAATATTCTGTTTTCTCCAATTACCAACAAATTTTCTTTAGATTAAAAGCTGTAGAGCGGTTGGTTTGGCAGCTAACCTCGCCGCTTGTAAGGGTAAGACTCAGTCTTACCTGGCCCAGGTGGCTCTACCAGTGGCCCTAATCCTGCAGCTAAGCACATAACTATGCGCAGGACCACAATAATATCTCAGAATACCTGCATTAAATATTCTTTTAAGTACATTCCACTGCTAATTTATTAATATGGGTTTTTATTACCTCAAGGTCTGAACTTGCTACTGATCCTATGACTAATCATGTACTCATTCTCATTAAAAAAAAAAAAAAACAGCTGTTAACAAAACCTGAGATGCAGAAGGAACTCAGTTTTCTGACGATGTGAACTCTAAGTGATGAACAACATCAGAAAGGCCAGAGTTTATACACTGCACACAAGAGGGGGAACTAAACAGTGAGTCAGAATGAGATCACAGCGGATCCCTAACACAGGGCTGTCTCACCATAAGAAATTAAACAAAGCAGCTTCTTATTTTTAAGAAATATAAATATTTTGGTAGTCAGAGATAAAGGTTCAGCTTCTTGTATTTACACAGGGAATCAAAACAAAAGCAAACTGCCCTGGTTTGCCCAAGCATTTTTGGCCAAAAAGCTTGCTGCATTATTTTGTTGGAAGCCAGTTCAACCTCATTAAGAGCTCTTAAAACATAGCAGCACTGACTTCCCAGATGAAAGCACACCGATCAGCTCTGCCAGTCTTTAAGCTCATTTATCTTCTGACACACTTACATTTTTATTCTTTGTAACAATGTTCTTGAACAATGACCGGTCGATGACTGCATTGTTCCTCTTCTGCATGAGCTGCAGTCCATAAAGGGTTCGAACCTCAGTGTCATCTGGCTCGTAGTTGGGGTCCATCTAAAAGCCAGCAGACAGGCCAATAAAACACTCTGAGCTCTTTAAAGCCAACATCAAGTAACAGCTTAGGTTAGAACATCCTCTAAAGAATCCGAAGGACGCGGACTGTTTAGAGAAAGCAATGCCAGATCAGAGGCGGTTGGAATTAATTGGAGCTCTAAGGTCTCGAAGCGGGAGTGCCATTTACAGGGTGAAGAGAGGTAGCACAGTTCAGATGCTTCTATACAAATGTCCACGTTGCAAGCAACAAAAATCTCCAAAGCTTTCCATTCTTTCACAGAAGGGTAAAAACACCCCCACAAAAAGATCCTTCTGGCCTTCCACAGGAACAACAGGTAATGGAGACACAAGATGAACTGGATTAAGGCTACAAGCTCTAAACACAAGCATGTACACACTGTATATGGTTTTGCTAATCCATTTAGGTTTGTTCAGATCAACTTTCCTTAGTATCCCTGCTCAGACAGCCCCTACAGCTACAGATTTAACCAATACAACCTCATCCTTGCAAAGCTAATTGAATTCAGGAGGTAATCTGCTGCCAAGATTGTCTGCAATTTCATTCCTGCTTGCCTGCAGCTCCTCAGCCACCTTCTACAGCTCCCTTGGTAGTAACGCTACAATTGCAACTTCAGCTAAGCCTCGAATTTTCCTTCTGTAATGTTCAAGTTCTGTGCTCGTTTGTCTCTCAGGCTCAGGCAGAAGCAGGACCTGTGTGGCTGCTCTGACAGCAGGATGTACTCCATTAGTCCCTTCACCAGAACGGGATGATTTTGAACTACGAGCAATCACTGGAACAAGGAAGGCAGCCTGACACCAACCTGACCACACTACATTAATACTTCTTTTCATGCTGTAATCATGCTGCTTGTCAGGCTGTGCCATCCCTGGACCAAACTATGCCTGTGCTGACTATACCAGAGGCAGCCCTACAAACACCATGTGCTCAGACAAGGCTGCCCCTAGCAACAAGACTCACAACATCACTGAGCCACTGCATCTTCAAAAGAAAAGACTCGAGGGAGGAAACAAATTCAGGAAAAGCATAGATTTAGTCACTTTAAATCCATACCACTTTGGAAGTGAAGGAAGGCATTATGAAAACACTCCACTCAAGGACCATAGGATAAACATGGTCACAGCACTGGTGGTGGAATTCCAGCGCACGTGGGAATCCCTAAAGACATGGGAACACTTCCTTATACTGCAGGAAAGCCTGGATTCCTTGGTCCAGACAGTCCCACGGCTACCTGGACACTAACAACTGTGAAAAGCAGGTATGGGAAGAGCATCACAGGGCTGTAGGGTAGCAGGACTACAAACCTGGAGGACACAGTAAGCACCATTCTTCTTTTTGGAAAGGATTTTGAGAGCTTCTTCGTCATAGCCAGGAGCTACCACACCATCAGATACCTGCAACAAAGAGATTTCAGCATCTGTGTCTAACAGAGAAGAGCTAATAGTGAAAACTCTACCTGCCATAGAGGCTTACCTCTCAGGGGTTTAAATGCACCATGTAATACCAAAGGCACTACTACAATGTTTCAGTTCTTTAAACAGGAAACAGCACGAGCTGGTAAGAAATACCTCAACATCGCTTTATACACAACAGAATTAATAACTAATATTCCCCTCCAGGGGGAGAGCTGCAGATGCACTTGTCAGTTCTAACACTAAACGTGCCTCAGAGAAGGATAATCCTTTTTTCAAGAGACCCTCCTGATGAGGCAAAATGTCAGCAAAATACTGCCTTAACAGTGCTGAAACTAAGAAGAGTTTACATTAATCAGTGCCATGAAGCATGAAGTTATATATATTTCTTTCACATTATCATCACCTGATAACACTGTTTCCTTTTGCTTTTAATAGTGTACCAAACATTGTCCTCACAAACCAAACACCTTCTTTCATTTGTTGGAAACGAGATCTCCAATATAGAAGACAGCCCCCTTTGTGTTGTGCTTTCTCTCCTCCAGAAAACCACAAGCAACATGTAACAGGATGAGAGGCCTTTCACAAGCTCTGCCACACAGATAGGTTTTGACTGGGAGACGGAAAAGCGCATCGACAGAGAGGTGTAAATTCTGCACCCCAGATACTGAATTATACAAACAGACCAACAGCCCTCAGTAAAATAGGTCAAATTCAAACAGAACGGCTGCTACAAACCAATGACTCCATCTAAAGAGATGCTCCCTTTCCCTCAGATGATTTACTGGTGTTTAACTAACCTCTCTGGAGATAATCTTGGCAGTAGCCACATCGCAGGTATCAGACAAGGCGATGAAGTCACCAAAAGAAGACATCCGATCAGCACCTGCAAAATCACATTTTCTAGTAATTCATCCAACTCTGGAGCCTTTGCTCCCTCAATCCAGCCAACTTCCACAAGAGCTAGTAATTAATTCCACATCAAAAAAAAAGGCCATAAGAGCAAGAAAAATGCAAAATCTTTAAGTGTTCCCATAGCTCAGATATTCTTCCTTCTTCACTGCATTTGTGAAAGCTCTGACTACCACCAGCAGTTCTGCTGTAGCCATGATGGCAAGAGGATGAGGAGAGGCAAGGGTCGTACAGAAAGATTTTTAGCTGGGAGACAGTAGGGAAAAGAGGCAAGCTTTTAGGTGCTCCCATCAGGTTTTTTCTGCAAGAAAACAGAGCCAGAAATGTAGCTCAGAGCAATTTTGATTGTTTAAATATTCTGTATACTTCATGATGCATCACCCGGCTCCCACCACAGATGCTCTACTACTTAGCAAGATCACTCCTCTGTCACTGCCATTCTAAAGGCTTGCTCTTCTACCAATCATGGAATGATTTTTTGTGGGCAATGGTCTAAGGTGGTGCCTAAAGTAGTGAAAAAACGAAGGACATTTGCCAGTGTGTCCTTTAAGAAGTTTACAAAGTCTTCCATAATCTGTGAATTTTTTTTTTTTTTTTTTTCCTTATACAGTGAATTAACAAAGAAT